>JBBCBC010000020.1:31155343-31536353 GCA_037126765.1 Stenogyne calaminthoides | reverse complement strand
ATCATAGCTATAGCCAGAGAGTAGGCAAGCAACGAGAAGAGGATCCCCCAGTAACTTCAGTATCAGCAAGATAAAATAACTCCATTAGGTGCTAAGATATGCTTCCTCTCTACTTTGGTGCGTCCCACATTATAGGCATGTTTTCTTATTGAAAGCATTAAACATTCTTCAATTGACCAAAATGACCTTATTTAACACACTTTTAACAAAATTATAATGAGGATTTAATTTTTTTTATCATCCTGTGAAAGGGTAACATGGGAAGAATGTAGGAAAACTTATAATTCCAGTAACATTTAATATGCCTTGTTAATCTGTGTGAAAACTTGAACAAGCCTATCTCACTGGTACGGGGGAACTAATATTCTTAAATTCTGAAAAACTCTTAAGTCTGCTGAAATAGTTTACTTCCATTTCATTTCCTTTTACCTGGTCAAGGTTCTGGCCTGGCTCTGAAGAATTTGAATTTGGCAGAGCAGCCTTCACAAGAGTGGAATAATACACCTTATCATTCACCTTCTTCGACCTGTCTTTACTCGGTTCTACAACTTCATCTATATATGCCACTCGACGAGATGGGTATCTGTTCATAAGAATGATATTAGGTAACTAGAGTTGGTCATATGTAAAACAGTTTCACCGCGCAATTGGTTTCGCAGCTATCACTTTATAGTAAAACAACTAATACTTTTAACAAAACAACTAATACCTTTTAGTTAAATAACTAATACTGATTAAAAATACACAGTTGGAAATCAGTTGCACGGTAACTCTGGTTAATAGATTTTCAGGTGAACAATAATCACAAAAAAACAGCCTAATAGGTTTATGATTCTTACGTCGTCATAAGTCTCAATATATCTTGAGCTCGAGGATCCCCAGATCGTTTTTGAATGCCATATAATTGACAAGATACGACATATGTGAACTTCATATCTGATACTGCCTGACACTGTGTCCAAAGTGACCTCTCTCCCTTAATCCGATCCTCGTTCAACTCAATCGCCTTATAGCCTTCCATTATATCTGTTTGAATGCAAAAGATAAGTGCTTGCACAACAGTAATTTGTAATCATATATAAAAGGACTAGAGAAAGATAGAGTACCATCATCTTTGGCCATATCAAGAAAGGCTTGAAGTTCTAGTGCTTTGCGGTAATACATCATTCCCCTCACTTTCACAATTTAGAACAAGGCATCAGACAAGAAACTTCAAACTTGGTCATTGAGAAAATTGTAGCAAAGGCATACAGGGTGAACAACGATGAGGACACCAATTGAGCAGATCAACAAGCTGATGTCTGCTTTGGGTTTTAAGCGATGTTTAAAAAACCAGTTAATGAAATCTACGGGATTTTGAAATCCTGATAAATAGTAAAGTCTGAGTTTGTTTTGGGATTTTGAGTAGGGTGAGAATAAACTTTATGTCTAATCAAAGTGTAAGAGTGAAAGATGTTTTATAATTATATTGTTGTTGGGTGTGATTGTAATGACTAGATGAGATGAAATATGATTTATATAATATTAAATTGTAAGGAAAGAGAATGATTGCATAGGAACGTGTGATAGTAGGTTTATAAGTGTCGTAGTGGTGGCTTTATAAAACCGGATTTCAAAATCCCAAAGTAGAACGGCATTTATATTTGCAAGTCCGAAACCTTGTTATTAAAACCCAAAACAAACATCGCCTTAGTATATTGCTATTAAGGCACCCAAACCCACCTATTCGATCCTAAGAAAAGAAAGATAGAGAAGGCAAACAAACGAAAAGGAAACCAGAGAGGTACAACCCAGATTACCAAGAGTTCTTCCATTCATACCTGTTCTTGTCAAAGTTTGGCCCCTATAAGATGCCCAAAGGCGTAATTGTTCTTCTAATTCATCAGATCTTTTAAGTTCTTCTTCATTGAGACAGTTGACACGCTCCAGAAAATTGTTCCATTCATCTGCACAATTTGGTGGCATGGGTGGTAGGAAAGGAGAATGAGTAAAGTCTCATGTACACCGGTTGTACAGTGCAACTATACACAACTAATATGTTTCAATGAAAACAACTAATACTTTTGGTGAAAACAACTAATACTAATCAACTAATTCCTTACTTTAAAAACAACTAATACCATTTAAAAATATAGTTGCCGGTACGCCTGGTGCATACAAGACATTGTCAAGGAGAAATATGATGTACATGTAAGCAACCTAAGCACACACCTGGGAAAATCTTCTGCAAGTAAAAGAGAATGGAAACACCATCTTCATTTGGCTCTTCCAGCTCAGGCAATAAGAAGAGGACTTCCTCCGTGTAATAAGGGGTCAAAACACTAAGCAGGAATAGTTTCTAGAGGTTAATCACAAATTAAAGCAAGAATGCATGATGCTTTTTTATTATAGAAAGTAATTAGGACATTGCACCATCAATGTGTAAATAACAATGATCAAGGCTCATAAAAAATACTCTATCTGAAAAGTCTAGCCAAGAAAACAGATCCAGCTCAATTTTAGAGATTAAACGCTAGGGCGACTAATGCAAAAGATTCTAGACAGAGATTAAAATTGGAAGCTTTAGTCTAATATTATTAGCTGCAACACTACTTATACTCTCAAGACATTTTCCACAAAAATAAATCTCCAGAAATATCCGCACAAAAAAAAAAAAAAAAAAAAAAAAGTTCAAGTTGTTGATATAGGAGCAAGAGTTTTATCTTATGAATTTCCAAGAGATGGCATTGGATCGGAGCATTTTACACATGCCAGCTTTCAGCCAAAATTATTATTAAATGTTCTTACATTCCATCAGAGTAATATGCTTTGAAAGAACTAAATGTGACCAAGTCTCGGCAAGCTGTCTCCTTTTTCACAGTACGACTTCGTTTAAGTTTGATCATTTTGAAACACATTTTTTTTTTCTTTTTTTTTTTTCTTCTGTCATTGATTCACCTTCATTTTAAACAATATACAAATGGATAAAGACTCACGAGAAAGATAGCATATTGCGGACTTTAGGAGCTAAAGGCATGTCCATAAACAAAGAATTGGAGAAGAAGGAAATGCGTCTTCTAGCTTCTAGGTTTGATGGAACGTCCATAGCAGATTCCTTCACCGTCAGCAACAAATACAGCCTCTTTAGCTGTAAAAGGGAATATTTGGACTGTAAGACAAGTGCAGATGCAAAGAGAGTTCTGGTAGTTGTAACTTTTCGTCTTTTTGGGTTAATTACAAAATAAATCAGGACCTTTTCACGTTTTTTTCAAAAGACAACATATGTTTCTAAAATTTGCAATTCGATACACGACCTTTTAAATTGTTGCAATTCTATCAAATGACTATTTCTGGCAAGTCCTATTCATGTGACAGTGCATGAAACTGAAAAACAAAATGTTGTGATTAAATTGATACAAAAGATTGCCGGAAAATAGTAATATTATATAATTGCAAAATTAACCCTTTGTTTTCTTATATTTACCTTTTCTTTCCAGGCTTCTGATTTAGGAGTTGGAAACTTGATGGCTCCAGCTGATGCAAATAATTGATATTGTTGATCCAGGGGAACCATTCCTTCATGTCTGGATGCACCATGAATCGAATCTACCAAGCTATATATAGAAATTACAATAATATAAGAACACTTCACCCAAGCCTCTAAAAGGACAGGCTTAAGATAAAACCACATCCTTTTCACAAATTGCAGTCTGGAAAAAAAATTAATTTGAACCAACGGGAAGATACGCTCCTGCCCAGAAATGACGATTAATTATCCATTACCATCCGAACAAATCTAAACATGTTAATATGATTAATTATTCGTTTCCAGATAGGTCATACATGATTTTCGGGCAGGAATGAATCTGCCCATTTGTTTGAATTGCAAAAAACAAATAAACTGAGGTTTTGTTTAGCAAGATTGCAAAGTTCAGATTATATTAAACTGTGAAATGGTTGTGATTTTATCTGCAATTAACACAAAAAGATAACATATGGTGTCATCACTGACAATGAAAAAGAAACATTACTTGGATATTTGATCTTCCATCATTATATCTCGGGTAACAACTTCTAGCATATCCTGGAAAAGAATAACAACTTGATCCCTATCCTCCGGCTTATTGTCTAGCTGGAAACGTAACCAATATAAGCAGGCAAATCAGCATCCTACAATCTTTAGAGGAAAAAGAAAAATGACAACAAAAAAAAACCTACCAAGTATTTTACGAGCTTAATAAAGAGGTCATAAAGACTGGGAAGAGCACTCAGCTGGTATTCAGTTAACATATCATCCTCTGTTATATGTTTGTCAACTTCAGAAAAAATGTATTCGATAACCCTGGAAAAAACATAAAAAAATTCAAGAAACTGAAGAAAATGTAATCAATGTACGATTTTAACCTTAACAAATGCTTCTTACTCTTTCTCACGATTTCCACGAACTATTGTTTTAATAATGTTCCGAAATGAAGCATAGCACTCACACACAGCAGAATACATATAATCATCAGACTTAATCTGCTTTTTCAGCTCACTATCCTTGCCATTACTATCTTTAGCCATATCCACTGCTATTGGAATCTGTATGATAAATATTATCAGCCAAATAAAAAGTATAATCAAATATCAAGAAATCATTTCTATTGCTAAGTAAAAAAAAAAAAAAGAATGGCAAAGTCATATGTAAACCAGTTTTACCGTGCATTTAGTTTGGATTTAAACAGTATTAGTTGTTTCATTGAAACGTATTAGTTTGATAGTATTAGTTGTTTTATTATAAAGTGATAGTTCCAAATCAGTTGCACTTTAGACTGGAATACCCAATTATAACATCAGTAGACAAGTGCGTTCAATGGTGGTTTTAGATTGGGTTTTAGTGTTCGGATATATTCTGGTACTCTATAATAACCAGTAAAGACTCACATAACGTAAACAAGTTCTCATCGCTTATGGATTTATACTGAACACCAACAACAATAACTATTTCTAAGTTTCAGCATCAGAGAGGGGAAATCAACTTTAGAAATTAATAAATGGAAATCTATTCAATCATTAGATGTCATCCTTCAAATCTCAGTGTTTGTATTCAGGGGAAGGGATATCTAAAGAAAGGAATAGATGGTGAAGACTGAAGAGAAACCTTGCTGGCAAGTAGAAAAGGGGGCCATTGTATTAACTCCAAATCACGATCTGCCCAGTAAGGAACAAGCCGCAGATCCATTTCCCTATAATGAAAGCACGTTGAACAATCAACTAAAAAATATGTACTAATATTTAGCCTTTTCCAAATAGAATGAGAAAGAGAGAGGGATGTCAACCAAGCTGACTTAACAATATAGAGATTAAATATCACCTGTCACTTATAAGATCTTCCTCTCTAAAACTTGTGATTATTTTGTTCCACAACTGAGCAAACCTCGCTGCTTCTTTCTCTTTACTGGATGGGATCTGGTAAAATGAAATTCATGGAAACTAAAATTAATTTCACTTAAATTCATGTATTAATCCCAGAATATAAAGAAACAAACAATTAAAATAACGAAAGAAATATGGTACCACTTCAAACATGCGGGTAAATGTAGCCTTCAGTCCTTTCCTTTTCACTGTCTCGTTTTTCTCCTCTGGTATTAAGCATGCATTAAAAGCACCAGGTAATGATTGAAATCGGGATCTAAGCATTCCGAGTGTACGAATCTGACCCCCCCGAAAAGGACAAACGTCAACCCAAAAGAGAACGTTAGTTAGACATATAAGTCATAGTAGATGCAACTTCACATTTTCTTGGCACATGAATGGTTATCAAGTTAACGTAGTAACAAACAATTATGCATTACTATCAAGTGATTAAAACATTCATTATCAAGTAAACCAATAACCACACCAGCTCAAAATTTATAGCAATATATGTTGCATCTTACTGGCATTATGATAATTAATGTTGAGAATATATCATAGTCGTTAAAGGACTACCTGCTGCCTTTGCTACATTATGTTTTTTCTTTTCCTTTTGTGTTAATGAAGTCTACATTCACTACTTTAGTGTTTATCTCATGTTTACATTACGTTCTGGTAGTCATTAGTTGACTTTTTGGTATTATCATGTAATTTTTTACGTGGTATTGAACTTAATTTTGTAAGACAATATGTGTCAGGACACTGCTGTTGACACCCAGGGAAGTGCTAAATACACCCATACGTACAACCTTTTTAAGTTATCCAGACAATCAAATACAACTACAAAGTGGATGCGTTCAGCAATTTCGTGGGTCTCAATAGACGCGCTCCCTGGGTGATGTTTAGTGAAAATGCACAAGAGGAGGTGCCCGTCTTGCACCCTCAACAACTATAGCATATATATATTTATATACAAGTGTGTGTGTGTGCAGAGACGGACCTACCTTACCCGTGGGGGGGGGCACGTGCCCCCATAAAAGTTTTGATTTCTACTGATATATGTATGTTATATGATACATAATGCAGTACAAACTTGTGTCAAAGTGGTTGTATACTATAGAAATGTGGGTGAGGACGGTGGTTCAATTCCTTCCCAACCAAATTTTGTTTAATTAATACTTTTCATATTTTATAATTTACAATAATTGTAATGTTGTTTTTTTATTTATATATTTTGTAATTCCAGCACATTTCAACTCCTCATAATCACAAATCAATTAATTAAGAGACACACTTGCATGAGACGGTTTCATGGTGACACAGAACATAATTTGAGCATTGACGCGGTGGATGTTGGTTTGTGTTAATTTCTACTCGTCTCATGCATGAGACCGTCTCATACGAATTTTTATCATTAATTAATTGTTTTCATAAAAAAAAAATTGTATTCTTAATATATTTTTTGTGCCCCCGCTAAGGAAATTTTTTGGATCCGTCCCTGTGTGTGTGTATAAAGAAGATATTTACAATAAACGCAAAGGGCTCGATTTTCTTGAAAGGTAGGAAACTATAGCTACTCAGATTCAGATTTCTTAGAATTGTCACTTAGCATAATATTTGTACTCGTTTAATAATGCTTGAATGACCAACACAAAGAGAAACAATTTAGTGATTAGAGTAGATATCGTCAATTATAATTTTATTCCGCTTCCCAAAAAAAATTTCATCTCTCTCAGTCTGAGATATGCTTAAAGCCCGAAATAAATGTGTGTACAGACCAATACTATTGTAACTGCATCAGATCGGAATTGTAAGATAGTGTGATTTGATACACGATTTAAAAAAACATAGGAAAGGTAAAGGCACCTCTAAATAGAAACCGAAAAGCTAACTTTGTAGTGAGAAGGAGCACCCAAAATAATGTATACCTGAGAAATCGAGCACGAAGTAATATATTGCATACGATGATGATATTGTAAAATAACAAAAAAGGTCTAATCATAGAAGTCTTACTTGAAGAGTGAAAATGTGCTTTCATGCATTCCCCTTCCAACATAGAGCCGAGGCTGCAAGGCGTGAAAATCAAAAGTGTTATTTAGTTTGTTTATTACTCCCTACGTTTCAATTTAACTGTCGTTTTTGAGTGTTTCACATAGATTAAGAAAGTCATTTAATAATACCCATAATTAGTTCTATAAAATACTAATTTAACCTTGTGGGTGTTTTACATAGATTATGAAAAGGACAAAGTTGGGAAAAAAATTTAATTTCTCTTGGAAAACCAACACCAACAGATATCAAATTTTTTTCTCCAAAACAGTTAAATTGGAATGGAGTATTGAACAAGAGAGTGGGAATCCAGAAGGACGGGAACACATTGTAGAGTTGGTCTTATGTAAAATAATTTTACTGTGCACCTGTTTCGTAACTATCACTCTATAATAGAACATCTAATACCTTTTAATAAAAAAACTAACACTATTTAAAAATACACTCGAAATGCAAACCAGTTGTATGGTAAAACTGGCTTACGTAAGACACTGCCCACATTGCATACCTGGGACCACCACATCATTAGCATCACGATCTTGTAGTTGGACCTCTCAAGGAACCGACGTATGAATGGGAAAAAGGAACAAAAAAGGCAGCAAGCATATTTGGTGATAAGTAGATAACGACAGCCAAGATGAAAAATGAAGGAGAACTTGACTTGTTTCCAACCCAACTTTTGATGGTTTGAGCAAAGCCACTAGGATTCTTTCATGTATAAGCATAGGTGACTGGAAGGATGACTACCCAAGCAGCAGCAGACACAACCTTTAAAATGTATCTTAACTTGACATGGAAGGACATGCTTTGTCTAGCTCTCCAACTCAGAATTATGTCGAGGATGGCTGCAATCGATATGCAGTTAAGTTCAAAAGAAAAAGTTAATACACTAGTTCAGCAAATTAAATATTCCGTACATAAATAGAAAACCAATAATATAAGGGTGCGTTTTATTTAGGCTTAAGTGGATTTTGAAATCTGGATTTCGAAATCCTGATAAATAGTAATGGTGTGTGTTTGTTTTGAGATTTAAGTAGGGTGGATTTTAACTTTATGTCAAGTCGATGTGTAAGAGTGTGTGATGTTGTATTGTTAAATTATTGTTAATTGTAATGATTGGATGATTGAGTGATAATTAATGTGTTTTATTGGAAGTTGCAAAAGTGGGTACATCAGATGTGGAAAGTGATAAATAAAATAAGAGTGGGAATAAAAATGATATCTATAGGGTTCATAGGTACTTGTAGGGATGGATAATTGATTTATTACAAACCAGATTCTAAAATCCCAAAGTAGAACCGGATTTAGATTTCAGAATCCCAGATTTGGTTTTCTAATCCCAATGCATTCTGTTAGAATAATATTGTAGATGGGCCTTTATTAGAAAAACCTACTCACTTGTATATATATATGTACTCTTAACCTAATTCAATACATAGAAAATTCTTCCACATTATGTCTTTTGAATATAGCATAACATGGTATCAAAGCATGGTATAGATTCTGAAAATTAGGGCAACATTTCGAAAATTAGGGCTTTAATTTCAGAAATTAGAGTTTGAGAAAATTAGGGTTTGGGCACATATTTGGGGTTTTAGCATTTTCGTTCAGATCCGGGCGACCCTTCGCCGGAAGTCCGGCGGCCGGCGGCCGCGCGTGGGGCCCACACGCGCCGGCGAAGCATTTTTCGCAGCAGTTCTTCCAGGTGGCGCGTGGCGGCGCGTTTCTGGCCGGAATTTCCTCCGACGACTTCCGTTGAGCTCGTCTCGTCGAGCTCTTTCTGTTGGTGTACCTGTTTGGGTCAACATCCGAGTGGTGTGTGATTCCGGTTTTGGTACAGATTCTCTCTCATTTTTTTTTTGGAATTTCAATTGTTTTTCTTCTTGGTGGATGATTCATTATGATTGAAGAGCAAAAATCTATTGATGTTATGCCCGTGATGGCGAAAATCACGGAGCATAAACTCATTCCTACAAATTACTTTGATTGGCGTCAAACCATTGAGTTGTATTTGTTGAGTGTGTCTATGGACGGTCATTTGACCGATGATCCACCCATTGACGCCACAAAACTCCCCCCAACGAGAGGATGCTCGTTTATTTTTACGAATCTGCAATTGCATTAGTAGTGAGGTGATTGGGATGGTTACTCATTGTAGGGACCGTTAAAGGCACTTATGTCGATCTTGAGTTCTTATATTAGGAAAGGGAATATTTCCCGAATGTATGATGCAGGTCGGGCATTTCTACGGACGCATGAAAAATAATAGGTCGATAACGGATTACTTCATGGAGTTCAAGAAAACTTATGAAGAGCTTAATGTGTTGCTTCCGTTTAGCCCTGATGTCACTGTTCAGCATGCTCAACGAGAGAAGATGGCTGTGATGAGTTTCTTAGCTGGTCTTCCATGTGAGTTTGAGACGGCTAAGTCACAAATTCTATCTGATTCGCAGATTTCATCGTTGGAAGAGGCTTATAGCGAATTTTCGCCCCAACGCATTAAGCTCCACCATAGCTTCCCACCTCAGGTTCGCTTTCGCCGTGTGCTCGCTTTCGAGTCCCGGAGGCCATACCCAAGAATGGTGGGAAGTTGGGGTAATCACGCCCATCAACAGATGTGGAGTGTTATTACCGCCATGGACCCGGCATACCAAACGAGATTGTCCGGAATGCGTAACAAAGAGGCCTCCATCATCCGCTTTCACGTAGCTAATAGTAGTGGCAATTTCGCCACTCCGGTGAATCCATCACCATCTCCGCTAATGAAAGTATGCAAAGTTGTTGAAGTTCTAGAAATGAATCACAAAGCTAGTTCGGCCACCGCTTATTCTTTGGTCGGAGTAAACCTAACGCATGTCTTGTTTCCTCATCTTCCAAGTGGGTCATTGATTCTCGGCGCCACGCATCACATGACAGTAATCCAAATCGCTTTTCTACCTTCACCTCACATAATACTTTTTTTCCATTTTAGCCGATGGTTCAAAATCCCACGTCATTGGATGGGAAACCCGTTAATCCAACATCTTCCTACCCCTTGTCATCCGTTCTTAGTCTTCCTCAACTCTCGTTTAATTTGGTTTACGTGAGTAAACTTACTCATGATCTTAATTGTTGTGTCTCATTCTTTCCCCGATTATTGTTTGTTTCGAGGATCTTACGATGAAGAGACTTATTGGTAAGGGACGTAGAATCGGGCGGCCTCTACATCCTTGATACTTTCGGCCTTTTCAAATCATGGCGTGCTTTGGGGGACCTGCACTCTATGGATGCACATCGCCGCTTGGGTCACCCTTCACTTCCTTTGTCAAGATATTGTGTCCCGAGTTTTCTAAGTTGTCATCTACAGATTGTGAGTCTTGTCGTTTTGCTAAGCATCACCGTGTTAGTTTGAGTCCTCGAAATAATAATCGAGTTAGTGCTCGCTTTTGAGTTAGTACACTCGATGTTTGGGGTCCTTGTCTGTTACATCAAAAACCCGGATTTCGTTATTTTGTAACCTTTGTTGATGATTATTCTCGAATGACATGGTTATATCTAATGAAAAATCGTTACGAGTTATTTACCCACTTTTCTACCTTTTGTCTTTGAGATTAAGACTCAATTTGGTGTGTCTGCGAAAAATCTTCTTGAGTGATAATGCTAAGAATATCTTTTCAAGCATTTTCGTTATTATATCTTTGCCTGAATGGCATTCTTCATCAAACATCGTGTGTTGACACACCGTTTCAAAATGGTGTGGGCCGGAGAAAGAAATAGACATCTTCTTGAAACCGCCGAGCTTTGTTATTTGCCATGCAAGTTCCTAAACCACTTTTTAGGCGGATCTTTGTCTCTACCGCGTCTTTCTCTCATTAATCGCGTGCCATCTTACATCATTAAGTGGTGAGTCACCTTTTCATGTCTATTTCCATCTCGGTCTCGGTTTCCTATTGAGCCCAAGATATTTGGTTGCACTTGTTGTTTTGTTAGGGATGTTAAACCTCGGTCACAAACCGATCCGAAATCTTTGAGGTGCATTTTCTTGGGCTATTCTCGGTTCAAAAAAGGATATCGATGTTTTTGTCCTAGTCTCAACAGTACCTTGTATTTGCCGATGTTGCGTTTTACGAACATACACCTTTCTTTCTCATTCCACCCTCTCTCTCACCGGGAGGATCTGATTCGATGTATCGGATCCTATCCCAGTTGTTCCTCCATCCGATTCCACTAGGCCTCTATCCTACGTACATACACTCGTCGTCCACGACCTCTCCCATTCTGCTTCGATTTGGATCCCCGATCGCGGTTTCATGTCTCCCGTTACCAATATCTTCGTCGAGATCCTTCTTCGGTGATGATCTTCCCATTGCTCTTGAAAAATGCTGCGTTCGTTTTAGTACTTATCCCATTTCTCTCTTTTGTTTCATATGACCACTTATCCCCTTCTTCTCGAGCTTTTGTTTCTTCTCTCGAGGCCTGCTTCTAACAATGTTCAAGAAGCTTTGGCCCATCTGGTTGGCGTAATGCCATGATTGAGAAATGAATGCATTAGATACTCTCGGCACTTGGACTTTGGTGGATCTTCGCGTAGGTAAACGACCTATTGGTTTAAATGGGTGTTCTTGTCAAAGTTAATCTGATGGCTCTCGTGGCTCGGTTGAAAGCTTCGCGCTTTATTGCCAAAGGCTATGCTCGGACTTATGGTGTTGACTATTCTCGACACCTTTTCTCCCCATTTGCCAAACTTACCTCGATAAGGCTCTCTTGGTTTCAATGGCATTTACTAATCATTGGCTTTTGCACCAACTGGACATCAAGAATGCCTTTCTCCATGGTGACCTCGTTGACACTATTTTTATATGGAGCAACCACCGGCTTTGTTGCTCGGGGAGACTCATGGGTATGTTATCTTGAAAAATCTTTGTATGGTTTGAAATGCAGCCCTCGTGCATGGTTTGGTACTTTTACTCGTCTTTGTTGAGAAGTTTGGTATGAAGCAAAAAACTGTCGATGATTTTGTTTTTCACATGCGTTCGAGGGTGGTATTATTTGATGGTTGTGTATGTGGATGATATTGTGATCAATTGGGGAGTGATGTTAAAGGGATTGCATCTTTGAAAGTTTTCCTTCCTACTCGGTTTACTACCAAGGATTTGGGGACACTTAAGTATTTTTCTTGGTGTTGAAGTGGCGGGGAGTAAGAAGGAATTTTCTGTCTCAAAAGAAAGATGTGCTCGATTTACTTTTCTTCGAACAGGAAAATTGGGAGCTAAATCATGTAGCTCTCCAATGGTTCAATTTGCGAACTTACAAAAAGAGGGTGTGTTATTTGATGATCCCTAAGATCTGTAAGGTTGGTTGAAAAATTTCAATTATCTTAGAGTTACACGTCCAGATATTGCTTACCCCGTAAGTGTAGTGAGTCAATATATGTCATCACCAACTATTGATCACTGGAAGGCGGTAGAGCAAATCTTATGTTATTTGAAAGGAGCCCCTGGACGTGGAATTGTGTATAGTGACCATGGTCACAAGAAGGTTGCATGTTTTTCCGATGCTGATTGGGCGGGGTCAAAGGAAGATCGATGGTCTACTTCAGGATACTGTGTTTTCTTTGGTGGAAATTTGATTTCTTGGCAAAGTAAGAAACAGAAAGTAGTCTCACGTTCGAGTGCAGAGTCTGAATATAGAGCTATGGCCAAAGCTGTGTGCAAGATAGTATGGGTATACGAGTTTCTAAATGAAGTGGGTTTGAAGATCTCAATTCCAGCCAAATTGTGGTGTGATAATCAAGTTGCGCTTCATATTGCCTCTAATCCGGTCTTTCATGAACGGACTAAACACATTGAGATTGATTGTCACTTTGTTCGTGAGAAGATTCAACATGGCCTAATTTCGACAGGTTACATGAGGACTGAAGACCAATTAGGAGACATTTTCACTAAGGCTCTTAGTGGACTTAGGGTTGACTATCTTTGTAACAAGCTAGGCATGATTAACATCTATGCTCCAACTTGAGGGGGAGTGTTAGAATAATATTATAGATGGGCCTTTATAGATGGGCCTTTATTAGAAAAGCCTACTCACTTGTATATATGTACTCTTGACCTAATTCAATACATAGAAAATTCTCCCACATTATGTCTTTTGAATATAGCATAACACATTCCAAGTTCCCAACATCCAAAACTAGAGGCACAATGAAGAGAATAATCTTGGTCACCGTAGATATTCCCAATAAACATTAGAAAGTTATCATGGGAAAAAGATTAAAAAGAAAAAGTGCATGCAGTCTACTGCTGATGATATATCATGGGTTTGCTTCATTCTCCTCAAAGCCTTTTCTTTAATAAGAGGAGGGAGAAGTGTCAACATCTAACATTTGGAACTATTCAACTTGCCCAAAAATCATCCAGTCATCACCATCATGAAAGTTTAGACAAAGTCTTCTATGCACCATGTGCACACTGCACCATGCAACTCAAGTGCATTTTTAAACAGTATTAGTTGTTTCATGAACAGTATTATTTGTTTTCAAGTATTAGTTTTGTGCAGTTGCAACGTACAACTGTTGTACAATAGACTTACTTGAAAGTTTAACAGCTAGAAGTAACACTGGGAAAAGCTACCATACAATCTCAGATCTCACTTAAATGAAGAAGTCCAACTTACCTTGTCCAAGTTTCAATATTGCAGCAGTTATAAAGATGCTGAGTACTTTCATGAAAACTTTGCCTTCAAGAATTGAACTAGGCTGTCCTGAGCCGCTCCAAGCAACAATGACCATAGCCTTGAAAGTTGACAGTGGTTTCCAACATCAGTTCTAAGAAATATACCAAATAATTTCTGCAGAAAATCTAAGAAAAGTATAAAGAACACACCTGTAAGCACAATATGAAGAAGCTCCACATTCTGTCCGAAAGCTTCTAAAGATATGCCAATATGAACGAATCTCGACAAAGTTAACTTTCCCTACCCACCGATCTCTTGTAGGAGTTGTTTCCTGAGTTTCAGAGGAAATAGAATTTTAGAAAGGATAATTACATTGATAATGTGATGGGGAAAATAAGCAAGCATGTATGGAAAAGCAATTAGTCAAAAGGAAAAACATTAGAAGTGGCCTATTAGGGGTGTTCGCTTATGGACTGAAGTGGATTTCAAATGCAGTAGGTGGATTTGATGAATAGTAAAAGGAGTATTTGGATTTTGTATATGTTTGGTAGTGTATATTTTGTAGGATTTGACAAGGTAGGATTTTGAAAAAGTGGGTATATTGGAAATTATGTGTAAAGTAGGGAAGAGAGTGTGTAAAGTAAAAAAGGACGAGAGAGAGTGTTGAGTTGGGTAGATAATAACAATTAAAAAGTGGGAGATAGATGATTAAATGTGGAAATATCTCTTAAAAAGTAAAATATGTGTACTATAGGTTAGAATTTTATATGATTTTTAAAATACTATACCAAAATCCAGAGAAACAAACAAGGATATGGATTTGAAACAAAAATGTGAGGTGTGAGGCTAGAAACAAACACCCCCTTAGTGAGTAAAAAATGGGAAATTGGGGAGTCGATGAGAAGCTTGAGACTTTTACTATAGCATTTTATCAAGGGACCTACTGGTTTCTTGTTTCAGTTGTATTGTACAACCGTTTAAAGCTCAAAGAACCAATAGTGAACTTGGGATTCTCATATTATAGTAAGATCAAATGAGCCGATTAAAGTATTAAAATGGAATGGGAATTCCTTTTTCTGACCCAAAAAAAAATGGAATGGGAATGATAATGGATATCATTAAGGGGTCAATCACTATGGGGTTGGTGATTGCATTATTATTATTTGGTTAAAAAATTACCAAGCAATATTAATGGTAATGACTCGTCATTAGTCCTCATTCATTCTCATTACCCACCCTCATTGCCCCCAACCAAGCGGGCCCTCGGTTTGATTGGACTTGATGCATAGATCCAATTTCATATTCAATAAGGGTAAATCTTGATAAATAGTAATGGTGTATGTTTGTTTTGAGATTAAAATAGGGTAGTATTTAACTCGATATAAAATGGATGTTAAGAGAGTGCGATGTTGTATTATTAAACTAGTGTTTATTGTAATTGTTAATGATTGATTCTAAACTCAGGAAAAAGCTGTTTCTGTATTCCCAATGTCAGAAACTTCAATAATCAATAAATATTTAGTCTAGGAAAAAAATTATATTTCCATGCTCACCCCATTTCTTTCACTCCGAAGCTGATCCACAGTCTTGCAGAAGAAATCAGAATCAGCGCGCATGGGCCAACCTAACCGAAAACAATCTACAGACCTGTGCTTTATTGAAGTTTTTAAGTAAAAGATGTAAATGGTACACGAATTTAAACATAGCTATTGAAATAAGGGATGAAATATTACCAAAAGTACTCATTCAAATCATCATAATTTCTCCACCGGGAATGAGTTGATTTTCCTTTCTTGCTCCTTGCAGCTTCCTAAACATAAATAAAGATTTAACTTCAGTTGAAGGAAAGCATTAACATAACAAATAAATGGAAGATATTGATCTAGTAGACTATACCCTAGCAATCACTTCATAAATTGGGGAGACAACATTTTTCAGGAAAGCCTCTTCTTCTCCTCCATAAGCTGGTTTTACGTTCTCACCAGTCATAGGACTAACATTACCGCGAAGCATACCGTAAAGTTCAAAAGCCATCTGATAAAGATGGAAACAAAAATTATAACATAACTATTACTGAAATTCTAGGAAAGAAAAAAAAATTCTAGGACCAATGAGTTTAGAACGATTAGCTTGTAGCAAAATTATTATTGAAATTAAGATGTGTTTATAGTTCCAATTCTAATATATTGGCACCAAGATAAAATAAGATATGGTAACTAACAGTTCAAATCAAATGCTCAGATCAAAGTATGCATAAATTGTCTACATAATCAAACACTACAGCTAGGTATAAAAAATTTATATAGCTAGCGGTTTCAAAATCTTGATAAATAGTAATGTGTTTGTTTTTGGGATTTACATAGGGTAGGAACTTTATGTCAATCAATGTGTAAGAGTGTGTTGATGTATTATTATTTATTTTAATTGTAATGACTGAATGACTGTAAATATTAATGTGTTTATTGAAAGTTGCAAAAATGAGTATAAAAGGTGTGAAAAGTGATAAATAAAATAAGAGTGAAAATACAAAAAGAGTAGGTCTCATGTGCACCAAGTGCACTGTGCAACTCAAGTGCATTTTTTAAACTTGCAACTTGTTTAACTGAAACGTTGAACTTGGTTACACTGAAACGTTCAACTTGTTTTACACTGAATAAGTTGAATGTTGCAGTATAAACAAGTTGAATGATTCAGTGAAATAAGTTGAATGTTTCAGTGAAACAAGTTGCATGTTTCAAAAATACACTTGAGTTGCACGGTGCACCTGGTGCATACAAGACTTTGTCATCCAAAAATCATATTTGCATTAATGAATCATTGGAGAAATGTGGTGCAGAAAAAGAAATTGTATTTATAAGGTTTAGAGGTAAATATTGGGTTTTTAAAAAACCGGATACTAAAATCCCAAAGTAGAACAGGATTTAGAGTTCGAAATCCCAAATCCGGTTTTAAAATCCCAAATCAAGCATGCCCTAAATTTTTACAGCACAACTTGGAGAAGGGGTCTCTTAGGTGTTTTGTTTCATTTTCGTCCAGAATCACAGAAAGGCTTCTTGCAGCAAATGATTTCAAAAGTATTATTTCAATTGAAAGCATTATTATGGCTTGTGCATAAGACTCAACATCATAGTGAAATATGAGCTGCCAATCAAGGTTATACTCTCATATGTGCTTAGCCTTATATTATTACCATCAAATTTAGTTCATTATAAACTTCTTAAATAAGAAATCCATAAATAGTTTATATTTTATATAACAGGATAGATCTTTATAATGTCCCCCACTTTGCAACAAAGGGTAACCAAGGCATGATATTTAACAGCAGACCAATAAATCATTTTTTGTTTTAACCAATCTAGTTATTAAAGGCATTAAGCATTTGAAACCATACATGATGATTGATGTAGCAAAGACACTCGGGCATGAATCTTAAATTTGCAGCTTCTCCCCATATAAGAAGATAAAGCCCCATATACAACAATTTACGTTGTTGCACTTCCTGTTGTATGGTAGGCAACCTACAATTGTATAAAACCAAGATGAATCAGTAAAAATACAAATGTAGAATTAAAAGAATATCGTAGTGGAGACTACATTTTCTTTCATGGATTAGTATATAAGAGATTAACACCTGTAATATTGCTAAAGCTTGTAAATCTAGTCATTATAATAGAAAATCCTCGTCTTCTCCAATAAGTTGTAAAGAGCTTATTTTAAGATAATAAGCTTGTTAAACATCTTTTTTTTACCACACTTTTAGAGAGCTTATAAGCTCAGTCAAACGGGCTCTAAGATTCCTATACATGCAGTAGAATATTGTTATAACAATGACAATAAGAAACTTACCCCATGCTGCTTTTCCGATCTAAATACTTGCACCATTTCTTGTAGTTCTCGAAAAGCTTCTTCATCACTTCATCTAGAGCACGCTCATCTAACTGTAAACACAAACCAATGTAGAGATCACTTTGCAAAAGAAAATGATGTAAAATAAAATTTGTAGAATGTTAACACGGACTTAATACTTTTTAAACAATGGTCGGAGGTCAAGGATATTGACATCCAAATATCCATTAACTATGATGTTACTGAATAGAAAGAAACAAGTGCATACAAGGGTAAAATTGAGAATTATTCGTAAGCATTGGGAAGGTAAATAACTGAGTTAGAGAGGCGAGTGGTAAAAAAGCAAACCTTGGGTTGTTGATCAGGTTTTGGAAACTGTCGTATGTGTACATTTGCAAGCAGCAAAATCAAATGCTCTCTTTGATTTGCCACGTTATCTTTCTGCAGGTCAACAGTACTGTTAATAAAATGGGCCAAACTCTATTTTAAAATCTGAACTCTTGTAATTTAATAAAAACTAGAAATTCTCAAGTGTGATGCACGGTTTTGCATACTTTATATTTTGGTGCGAGACCGTGTAGTGTATGAGGTTGTGAGAGAAATCTTTAAGTGTATTTATGTTGATAATATTTATTATTTTTCCTTTTTTACAAGTATATGAATTTTGTAAAAGTGTTATTTGTGTCCCACAATTATTTAATTAATTATATAATTTTATTTATGCATTAAACTCATCACAAATAATAAACTTCATAAAGTTATATCAAAATTGAAGTAAAACTAATATATTCAAAAATAAAATTCTTACATTTAATTCATAATAATTAATAAAATTAAAAACAGCAAAAAAAAAAAATTATGTGCAATATGGAAGTCAAATTAAAGATCTTAAAAGGGTGAAAGTTTAGAATTTAAAATTATGTGCAATATGTCCAAGACAGATTTAAAACAAAAAACTTATCGAGCTTAGAATTTGTGGGCTAAAAGTTTTTTTTTTTTTTTTTTTAAATCTCATTGCCTTTGGTGCAGTCAAGAGTCCCACTCTCCTTTCAATAAAACTAATATAATCAAAAATAAAAAATTTAAATTCAATTCATAATTATTAAAATCAATAAAAAAAAAATTAAAAACAATATAGTAATATTTTTTATATGCAATGTGGATGTCAAGTTAAAGATCATAAAAATATGATTGTCCAAAATAGATCTGAAACGAAAAACTTATCGAGCTTAGGAATTGTGGGTTAAAAAAAGAAAAATTCTCATTGGCTTTGATGCATGCTGTCATGACCACTGTCCTTCCCTGGCACGTGAACCACACACGCCAGCCGCGATTGGTTTTTATTTAATAAAACAATTTCTATTTTTGGTAGGAACTTTCTATTTTATGCACTATTGTGCTTTTACATAAGTATAGATAACTAACAGCAATTTATTTAGTCATTTAAAAATTAAAATTGGAAAAGACAGCAGCTGAACTAAATTATATCACCTGAAAACCAAACATAGATTGAAGCCAGTCAAGGATATCTTCATCTTTTTTCTTCCTGTAATCTTTTGGCCAAGGAAGACCTCTGGTGTTCCGAAGTGCATGGACAGCAGCTTGAATCTGGATATTAAAATTAATAACAGAAAATATAATATAAGTCAAATCATCATAAGCAAAAACGTAAACAACAGAAACTGAAAACAAACAGGGACTAGGTTATTTCAGAATAGAGCTCTGGATATTTCATGATTGCCTGATTTGCACTATCGGGATCAAGAGGTAGAATATTATAAGGGACATAGATCTCTGCCTTCTCGGCAACTTTATCATGAGTTTCCAATATCTGCAATTAAAAATCAATGGGGTAATGTACATTCATTCCCCTCAACTATAACCTTAGGTCAAGTAAGCCCTTAATGTATTTTTTGATGCAAATAAACCCGGTTAACAATTTAAAATTGAACAAATATAATGTGCAACATAAAAAAAGCAACCACATATAATTAGAGAAGAATACCAGAATTTACCTCACGGTCAACTTCCACAGATTGTGTCTGATTAACTGCTTTCAAAACCTCAAAGAGCACATTAGCCGTTTGGTACGCTTTTTTCAGCTGGGCACTGCAAATTATCAGAATTCAAGCACAAAGAATGACAAATGTTAGCATTTCCACTAGCAATCATCTACTCCTTCCTTTCCACTTTAACTGTCGCTTTAGAGAAAAAGAAATTGTTCCAGAATATTTGTCGCTTTTGGTTTTACATGAGATATCAAAAAAATATATATATAGTATTCATTTTTTCCAACTTTGCCATTTTCTAAACTATTGGGAAGGTTCATATTTAGATAGGAAAAATGACCATAAATGATTCATTAATAACCTGTAAGAGGGTATATTAGTCATTTTATACAAATAATCATTAGTATTAAATCACTTTCTTAATCTGTGTGAAAAACCAAAAGCGGCAATTAAAGTGGAACCGGGGAATATTTGAAACGATTCCACCTTCCAAGAGAGAAAAAGGATGAGGAATAGATAAAAACTCACCGATCAGCTTTGTCAGCAGCATTTTGCAAAGCTTGGATATACTTTTTGTAGTAATGCTGATAGAAACTCTGCATTTCACGTGCATCGCTTTTCTTCACTCTTCCCATTAAGGTAGGATCATTTTCCTAAAAGCATTAGTGCCGGCAATTAAAATTTGATGTTTATTTCATAGGTAAAAAGAGTAAATTTAAATTCATGATCAGCCATTCCCTGAAACAAATAGTTCAATAAAGCGTTTTTATGACACTAATAGATATTAATGAATTCTACCACAACAGTTAGTTATATAGAAGTACATGATTTAGACTGTGGTTTTATCCCCTTTGGAATTTACTCACTAGGGTTTTAATGAGACCGGACTATTAGGCTGCTATGTGGGCTTGCGACGGTTTAAATAACCTCACAATTTGGTACTCCTTCACTTGTTCTACATCTAATCTTTGAGTAGTGCACTTTTTGGTCGTAACTAAGTTTACTAGCTTTACAGGATATATGAAATCAGCAGATCCAAACTAAAAGCAGTTTTGCACTAGCTTCTAAGTAATGTCCATTTAGAATGTAAATGAAACAGATTAGTGTATCCTAGTACACTAAAAACATAACCTCAGTTAATTATAAGCCTGCTACAGGTAGAGTATAAACGTGGTTTCTTTTTCATCAAGATACAATCCCAGGAATAACTGAAGGAATACATAGTTGTCTGCAACAATTGCAAGTTACAAATAAACTCATACATCCTGAAAATATTTTTATACTTACCCTTTCAAGACGTTGCAAAAGAGCTGTCTTAAATTGACGAACGCCACGTCCACTTGAAGTGGGATCCAATTTATGAGCCAGCTCAAAAGCATAAAACCTACCTACATATTTCAATAAAAATTCAATATATAATTAAATACAAGTGTAAACTTCTGTTACATTTCAGGCAATAGTTACACTACAGTCCTATATCATAGATCATCAAACGTAGACAAAAGCAATGAACATATCTTATATGTAATGAACAAATACAAACTGCTTGATTCTCTGTTTTCTTTCAGGATAACAGCATATGAAGTGTAACAAAGCATACACAATCACAGATACAATTATTTATGTAAACATGTATATCCCCCTACATATGTACACATCTTTTTTTAAATCTGTATGCTTAAAAAATTGAAAGCTTACAGAGGTAGGCAACACGAGGGTTGCTAGGTTCAACTTCATTGGCAACACGAAGAATGAGGGCAATTTCTACCAGAGAGGACGGCACCACTTCACTGTCAAACACAGATTCCCCGAGATTTACCACCGTCTGAGTTCGCATAATCCTCCACTGCATCGGTGAATTCTGTTGTGATGAGCCTCCTCTGGATGACATTTTACTTTTGTGCTCCTTCTATTCACCCAAGTATCTGTACGAACAGATAACTCAATATAGATTCTTCCAATGCCCATGTAACAGTAAATAGATTATTTAGCACTATGAAATTTCAATGGAAAAAGAAGACTAATGCAGTCTAGTTTTGCCTTTGTGAACAGCCCATATATGGCCCTATGTCAAGAAAATTCACAAGGTATATGAAACTCATAGCAGCTATGAGAAAAAATGTTAGGAATATAAGCTAGGGAGCCCTAACTTAACCCAAAACCATAGTCAAAGGTTAAGGATTGACTCCCACTTATATACCCTTCCACACTTTCATGTGGAACCGATGTGGGATCGTAACAAAAAAACACGATTAATTAGCAATATAATGCAGTATAATAATTATTTTGGACAGAAGACGCCAGAATTCAGAGGATTGAAACCTTTTAACCGATACTTAACTCAAGGGCATGCCATCCCGCCCCTACCTCCTCTTCAAACAAAAAAAATTCAAGGAAATGGAACAAAAAGACAAAAATTGCATGTAAATTTACTATTATTTGAACAAAAAAGGACACCGTATTAAATAGAAATACAGAAAAATTTGCAATTACAAATGAAGCACAAACAATCTCCTTCAAAGAACAAAACAATAAAAACAATGATACGAGTTGAAATGGGGCAGAGAATTACCAGTAAATTGGAAACGAGTCTATCAATGGGCCAACAGATACCCCTGTACGTTACGCAAGAATGCATCAGTATCAACATTGATTGCAAGTTAAAACACACATTACACAATTTCAAAAAAACACACACGCACCAAAAATTTAAAAATAAAAAACACACACACAAAAATTACTCATTATAAATTCTCTTTCACCATTTCCGTCGGTTTCTCGGTTTTCCAGTTGCAGAGAGTTGAGTAAAACGGAAACGAGTGCTCCAATTCCAATGCGCAACCCTAGAGAGAGAGAATCACAGAAAAGGGAAGTGGCCATTGTGGGGGTGCTGTGTTTTTAAGCTACTTACCAACAAAGGAAGAGAGAGAGAGAGAGAGAGAAGGGAATATGGAGGCAAAGGAGAAAAGTTGATGAAAAAAATTGGATGCGAACATTACACCTGCAGGAATGCCCCTTGTGTTTGTGGGAATTATGGGAGTGCCACTCTGGTATTAGAGCATCCATGAATTTCATCCATCCACACTCTCTCCTCCACATTATTTTCACACATTATTTTCACATTATCTACAGTAAAACCTCTATAAATTAATAACTTTGGGACCGGAGGATTTTATTAATTTATAGAGATATTATTATATTGATAAATTAATAATTTATTAATTTAAAGAGGTTTTAACGTATATTCACAGTTGACCTTCAAAGCTTAAATTCTTTTGAATAACTTTAAGATATATACATAGTTTATTGATGAAAATTAAGTTAAAATACAAATGTACTAGTAGAATTCCATGAATACAAACTCACGTGGAAGTTGGAATGACTTGTTTAAATTAATTGGGTTTGGAAAATACAAAAATATGGTTCATTGGACTAACATTTGTGCATTGAATCATGAATAGAAATCAGCACTATATATTTATCCATTAAAATCTTGGTAAATCACACACAAAATTGGTCACTTATCTAAAAGGAATTCAAAAATCAACATTGATCAACCAACAACGAAAGATGTTATGTGAGTATAAGAGAGATCAACATGGATGCACTCTGAATGATTAAGTGAAATGGGTTGAAAAATCTTTCAATTTGAAAGTTAGCCAAGCAACAATTTCGAACACTCTTAAGAGATCTGCAGAATTCCTATCATCTGACTTTGAGAAAGGTAGGTCGTCTAAGCGTCAGAAATCAGCCAAGTATCCGGACCTTGAGAAGGCTGTTTATGAGTGGTTTCTCCAACATCAAGAGCGTGTGAATATAACCGGGGAGCTAATCTTAGAGAAGGCGAATGAGGCGCTTAAGCTTTTACATCCATAGGATCCCGCAGATCATCGCTTATCACAGGGTTGGCTTGAGAAATTCAAATCAAGGCATGGTATAAAATCATATCGCCGTTTCGGAGAGAGTGGATCAGTCGACATGCATGATATGGAGAATAAATTGGAGTCCATTAGGGAAAAAAATTGATCAATTTCTAAGGAAAGATGTTTTTAATATGGATGAAACTGGTTTGTTATTATTGGGGAATGAGTTGCACAGATCTATTCGGGATGAATATTTAAATACAAATTTAATTCTTTAATTATTACTAGCATGAATTATTCCTATATTAATTCAAATAATAATTGCAACAACATATCATGCATATAATAAGCCACGTAAAACCTACGCATGCGGAATCTACGGGTTTACGTGAACGTACCTCTCGGGATGACAGTGAATTCGGTTGGACGGACTAACCAAAAGGACTTCCCCAGTATTCCCTTAGCCCTTGCTCAACTATCCGGTGGAAGGACACTTGTCGAACAATTAACAAAAGGAAAAAATAAACTTTGTTGCACCACTTATGTGGATTTGCTAATTTTTCCAGCACATGAAATTGTACTTGGGAATGAAAGAATCATCCCCTATTTATAGGTGAGAGGTGGTCGAAATTTTTGATGAAAAATCAATGTGGGAAAAGACTTTTCTTGATCACCAAGAAACCTTGAATATATCTCATATATTCTTTTTCCCATAATTAAAATATTCCACAAAAATCCCACCTCTTCAAATTATGGAATTTTCGAAAATTGAGTCTTGCAAGATTCCTAGATTTGGATCTTCTTGAATTTATGAGATATTCTTGTATTTCAAGAAATACATATCTTTCATAATATCTTTTCAAGAAAATCAAGAAAATCTTTCTTGCCCTCTATTTTCAAAATTTCGAAATATCCTTATGAATAACCAAGTGGGAGATTTCTTGAATTTAATGAGATAATCTTGTATTCCAAGAATACATATCTTCATTCCATAACAAAATACAAAGAAAATCTTTTTCTCCTCTTTTATCCATAAATTTCAAAATATCATAGGAAAAATAAGCAACATTATTTATTTTATTGTAATCACCTTTTTTCGCTTATTGGACTATATGTTGGGCTACTCGGGGGGGCCTTTAGGAGAATTAAGATTGGACCTTCTAATGGACCTTGAATATCTAATATTGAGCCACAATATAATTCAAGCCCATAAATATTAATTAATCTCACTACATAATTAATATTGCACTATCCATCTTAACCCATATTACAGTCAATATGGCTCTCGGTCATTATTTCCCGAGTTTAAGATTATCTAGCCCATTAATTAATTCAAGCCACTGAAATAGCTTTCTAATTAATTAATATCTTTTATCCTTGGTCAAGAACGGTTCAACATTATTATTCATACCTAAACTAATTCCACTTGCAAGATTTGGTATGATAAAGCTTATGAACCTCCCAAGGGGGCAAATCGAACAAAAGCGTGCTTGCACACGATTTTTTTCAGATTAAATCTTAGCAATCACATGTGACCAATAATATTGCCCAAGATAAAAAGTATTGAATCTCATTGATTCGCTACCCATGATAAGTCAAAGTAATAGTTACCAATCCCACGCCATCCTATTTAAGGGATTTAAGGTTAAGAAATAACGAACCACCGAGGTCTAATTCTTCCTTGTTCGATTACAAGAATTTATCCTCCTCAGAGGTCCTATTCAATTACATCACCATGCACTAGTGTAATCTCTTGGTCAAGACAAGCCATACAAAGGATAAACAATTTATTTCAAGAAATAAGTCCGAAAATTCATTTAGATTATACAAAGTAAAAAGCATACTTTTCAAAGATAATCCCAACAATCTCCCACTTATACTCAAAATGCCGCTTTTAAGTATACTACAACATGTCTCGTAGTCCGTGACATCTAATGTCACCTACACGAACCTAATAATTTCTCCCACTTATACTCAAAGCAGATTGGCAATGGTCTTGACACCCATTCCTTTCACATGTCTCTCGAATGTATTCAGAGGCAGACCCTTTGTGAATGAATCTGCTAGGCTGTCCTCAGACGCTATCTTTGCCACATCTATATCTCCTCTCTTAACGATTTCTCGTATAAGATGTCTTTCATTTAGTGTGCTTGTTTGACTCGTGGACTCTTGGTTCTCTTGAATTTGCAACTGCCCATAGCAGATATTGCTAGACAAATTCAGAACACCATCCAAGTCCACTAAGAAGGTCTAGAGCCCAATCGGTTCTTTCACTGCTTCACAAGCAGCTACACTTCCCAAATGGAAACACACTAACTGAGGCAGATAATTTCTGGAATCTAAGTCTGATTGGAAATCCGAGTCCGTGTAGCCGATGGGGATTGGAGTATCTGACTGATAAATCAACATTCTATCCCGAGTTCTTTTCAGACATTTCATAATGTTTTTAACTGTCGTCCAATGCGCTTTCCCTGGGTTACTTTAATATCTTGCTATCATGCCTGCGGCAAAGCAGATATCCGGCCTCGTACACAACAATGCATACTTAAGGTTTTCGACAGCCGAAGCACAAGGAATGCCTTTCATGTCATATATCTCCTTTTGCGTCTTAGGGGACATTTTCTTGGATAGATGGATTCCATGCCTGAAAGGTACGAATCTTTTCTTGGAATCTTGCATGCTGAATCGTTTCAAGATAGTGTCTATGTATGAAGCTTGCGATAAGCCTATCATCATTTTCTTGCGATCTCGAGTGATCTTGATCCCAAGGATGTGTCCGCTTCCCCTAAGTCCTTCATATCAAACCTGCTTTTGAAAGCCATGCCCTTACGCCCGATAACACCTTCACATCGCTCCCGATGATCGTAATGTCGCTCTCGATAGTACTAAGAATACCAATGCAGTTCCGACACGCTTTTTATACACACAACTTTCAAACTCGTTTTGATCAAACCCATAAGACTTTATAACATGATCAAAACATTAGTTCCAAGCTCGGATGCCCTGCTTTGAGTCCGTAGATGGACTTCTTGAGCTTACAAACAAGATGTTCTTGGCTTTTGTTTCAATGAAACCTCGGGGTTGTTGCAAATAGATCTCTTCATCAAGACTTCCGTTAAGAAAGTCATCTTGACATCCATTTGCCGATTTCAAAGTCGAAAATGCTTGAAGAATCGATAAGAGAATACGGATGGACTTAAGCATGGCTATGGGCGAAAAAGTTTCCTCATAATCGATCCCTTCTTTTCCGAGTATAACCTTTCGCCACTAGTCTTTGCTTTTAAAGGTTTCAACCTTCACGTCCCGGTCCTCTTTTCCTCTTATATACCCACTTGCATCCAATGGGTTTGACCCCATTAAGTGGTTCGACTAGCTCCCACACTTTTATTATGAAACATAGAACCCATTTCGGCTTTCATTGCTATTTGCCAAGAAACTGCATCCTTATCTTGGAATGCCTCATCATATGTCCATGGGTGCTGTTTAGTTTATCCGGAATCAAGTCCGAGGACTCTCCTATTCCCATGAATCTCTCGGTCGTCTAACCACCCTCCCACTACTCACGAGGCTCCGCCAGAAAACGACGCTTGGTATATCATCTAAAATCTGATTGGCACGGAGGTTTGCCCTCTAAGCTCATTTAAGGTAATCGACTTGGTTTTCTTTGTTCATATAGTCTTCTTCCAAAAATCTAAAATGGGTCTTGATGACCACCTTTTGATCTTCGGGACTATAGAACATACACCCTTTTTGTTCCCTCGGGGTATCCTACAAAACATCCTTAATTTTGATCGAGGATCCAATTTACCCGACTTCCTTGTCCAACACGTAGGCGGACACCCTAAATTCTCATGTGTATCATACTAGGCTTGCCCCGATCCACAATTCTTTGGGAGTTTTGGGAACCGATTTGGATAGCACCAAGTTCGAGAATAAGTCATTTGTTTCCAAGGCATGACCCCGAAAAGACTTCGGGAAGATCCGCATAACTCATCATTGATCTAACCATTTCCAAAAGAATTATGTTTCTTCGCTCTGCAACCCCGCTTTTGTTGAGGGTTCCGGTCTGAGTTGATACAATCCTTCATCGGATAAGTAGTTCAAAAACTTATCGGCCGAGGTATTCGCCTCTGATCGGATCGTAGAGACTTGATACGCTTTTTCCCTATGATTCTCTGTTTGAGCCTTAAATTCTTTGAATTTCTCAAAGGTCACGCATTTATGCTTCATAAGGAAAATGTAACCGCATTCTTGAGTAATCATCAATAAAAATACTCATAACCTCCTCTTGCTTTGGTTGACATTGGACTACATACATCCGTGGCGAACGATCTCTAACACTTCTTTGGCCCTATTCCCTCGGGCTTCAAATGCCCTCTTGGTCATTTTACCCTCCAAACATGATTCGCAGGGTTGGAATCGGTTCAACTTGGAGAAGCCCTAGTGAACCGCTCTCTCACCAACCTTTGGATCCTCTTTGGATTTATATGACCCAATCTTAGATCCCAAAGAAGTGTCTCTGCTCACGCCCCGATGAACGTTTTTCTTTCTCGGAAACAGATTGATGTGTTATAGGATACATTTTGTGAGTGGTGTGCACAATTAATTGTATAGAGATAATTCAACAACGTTCCATGACAATAAATTTATCAAAAAGAAAAATGGTAACAACTTTATTAAAAAAAAGCCGAATATCCATCATAAAAAGTTTAGAAACCGAAAACAAATTCTTTCTAAAATTAGGACGTAAAAGAATATCTCAAAAATTAAAACTCGTCTTCAAAAAGACAGTGCACTTCTCCCATCGCTTCACCGCCACTCTCGAAGACATCGCCCGATTGTGATGAGGACCTCACTCCCCACTAAGTTGTCGGGTCCGCTTGAACCCCGTGAATGTGAAACAAACATGATTAGTGGATCCCGTATCCACCACCCACAAAATGGGAGGCATACCGCTAAACAAGTTTCAAACAACTAGTGCGTGAGAATTACCTTTCTTTCCATCCTTTTTGGTCCGAACAGTGACCTCCAATGTCCTTTCTCACCGCAGTTGAAGCACTTCCCCTTAGTTTGGCTTGTTCACTCCACCACCCTTCTTCACCTTATCTTTGCCATTGGCAACACTTGAGTTCACTTGCTTATGGCCTTTGTTCCTTTTCTTGTTCTTACCACCCCCGGTTTAGAAGAAGAAAAGGTCCGTTTGCCACCGTGGGCTGGGCTTTTTCTTCCCCAATATCGCCTCTACGAGACTAAAGCTTGTAAATGGATCGGGCATCGAGAACTTCGATTATTCATCCGGTAGTTCAACCCGAATCGCTTCAAAAGCTTTTCGGCGAAGAATGGAGCACGAAAATCGATTTGGGTCTCGATATCGTATTCAGCCAAGTACCTCAAGTTTATTAAGGTGAGCCATCATCCGGAGAACGTGCTCCCTTCACGCGGCGTTCCTCCACCATTTTCATAGAGAGCAAGTCCTCATGGTAACCCGACGAGCCACACGGTTCTGATGTTGAAACATCGCTTTAAGACTAGTCATGATTTCCGCAGCGGTCTCAACGTTTTGATGTTGGTGTTGCAACACATCTGACATAGAAGCCAAGATGGTACACTTTGCCATTTCGTTAGACCGCTCCCAGTCAGCATACTCTTTCTTAACTGTTTTAGTGGACTCATCTGATGGTTTATTCGGTTTAGGTGTGGTCAGAACCCAGTTATGGCTTTGTGCAGTGAGGACAATAGTGAGTTTCCGATTCCAATCAACAAAATTTTCTCTAGTGAGCAAATTGTCTTTTAGTATATTGAATAGTGGATTAAAAGGTTGCGACATGATGAACTGAAATAAATAATAATATGCATAAGCACAAATATATCACAAGGTTCGATCACATGCATCATATTAAAATATAAAAAAAATATGAACATGCATCAGCCAACATCTCAAAACAGTTTAAATAAACCACGTTGGGTGGGTCATTATTTAAACACATTCAAGCAGGTTACAAACAAGAACAATGACAAACCTTTAATATCCAGATTAATAGTTGGCTCCCACTTGACCAATATAAAATTGATAGGGACTTCGGGGAAGTATATGCATATCAATTTTATACCTAAGTAATAACCATGATTAAATACAGGATTATTATTTCGCTTTGATCGAGCCTCGTGGGGAGGGTCATCGTCGCCACTAGTAATAACCCACAATCATCCGCTTTGGAATTCATTCATGAAAGCTATCTTTTGACCGTCCTGGTTGGGGAATTTCTCCAAAAGAATTCACAAACAAATAAATCATGGAGGTCAAAATTAATTCAATTTTATTATCCGGAATAAAATTGTCAATTAATTATTTAAACATACTTAGTAATTTTTTTAAGGTGAGATTTTTCCATTTGGCAACCCTCATGCAAACACATTTAAACAAATTAAATAAAGCATAAGATATCACAAATAAATCAAGCAAAACAGAAAAAAAACATATTGGGCACAAATTATCCAATTGTCATGGTTTGATTTTTCATGACTTGATCTTGAAGAAAACACGTCTTGATTTTCTCCCACTCGTTCGTCTCGAAAAAAAAATACTTCGTCTCGAAACACCACGCCACGCCAAGCGGCTTCCGGTCGGGATGCCAAGATCCGGCCGGCGGCGCTTAGCTGGACCAACCTCGGCGGCCTCGACACCTCGCCCGTAGTCACGCCCCTCGGTGCCTCGACCGCGCCTCGGCGGCAACAACGTTCTCGGCGGTAGCGCGTACATCGCATGTAAGACTTCTCACCCACCTCCGCCTCGCCCGCGACCAGGGCGACATCGTATCGCGCCCGCGTCGGCCAGCGTCTCGGCGATCTGCGCGCGCACGTGCAGCGTCTTTAAGCGCCCGCCCGTCTTGTATCGTGTTCCTCGCCGCTCTCGGCGCCTCGGCCTCGCCTGCGCCGTCGTGCCGGTTGCCTTAACGCTATGCCGGATTACGGATTTTGTCCTTTAATTCTTCGTCTCCATCCTCGTTTTTCGATTAGGTTACAATTTATTTACAAAAAATAAATAAACCTGAGATCTGAACTAATCTATTACATTGATCAAATCAAACAAATTCTAATCTACTCGTGGATTTTCTCACGAGCAAAAAACGAATCCGAATCGAATCGAATTAAAAAACACGCTTTATATGCATGCATAAATAAACACATTAAAATCCATGACAATTGGATACCGCAAAAATGATCTAATAGTTCTACTATCCAATTTTAAATTTAATGTCCACGAATTAAATTACAATTTTAAAAAATTGAGAGTCTCAAACCGTGGCTCTGATACCAATTGTTGGGGAATGAGTTGCACAGATCTATTCGGGATGAATATTTAAATACAAATTTAATTCTTTAATTATTACTAGCATGAATTAATCCTATATTAATTCAAATAATAATTGCAACAACATATCATGCATATAATAAGCCACGTAAAACCTACACGACGCGAATCTACGGGTTTTACGTGAACGCACTCTCCTGGGATGGCGGTGAATTCGGTTGACTGACTAACCAAAAGGACTTCCCAAGTATTCCCTTAGCCCTTGCTCAACTATCCGGTGGAAGGACACTTGTCGAACAATTAACAAAATGAAAAAATAAACTTTGTTGCACCACTTATGTGGATTTGCTAATTTTTCCAGCACATGGAATTGTACTTGGGAATGAAAGAATCATCCCCTATTTATAGGTGAGAGGTGGTCGAAATTTTTGATGAAAAATCAATGTGGGAAAAGACTTTTCTTGATCACCAAGAAATCTTGAATATATCTCATATATTCTTTTTCCCATAATTAAAATATTCCACAAAAATCCCACCTCTTCAAATTATGGAATTTTTGAAAATTGAGTCTTGCAAGATTCCAAGATTTGGATTTTTTTGAATTTATGAGATATTCTTGTATTTCAAGAAATACATATCTTCCATAATATCTTTTCAAGAAAATTAAAAAAATCTTTCTTGCCCTCTATTTTCAAAATTTCGAAATATCCTTATGAATAACCAAGTGAGAGATTTCTTGAATTTAATGAGATAATCTTGTATTCCAAGAATACATATCTTCATTCCATAACAAAATACAAAGAAAATCTTTCTCCCTTTTTTTTTCCATAATTTTCAAAATATCATAGGAAAAATAAGCAACATTATTTATTTTATTTTAATCAACTTTTCAGTTATTGGACTATATGTTGGGCTACTCAGGGGGCCTTTAGGAGAATTAAGATTGGACCTTCTAATGGACCTTGAATATCTAATATTGAGCCACAATATAATTCAAGCCCATAAATATTAATTAATCCCACTACATAATTAATATTGCACTATCCATCTTAACCCATATTACGAATAATATGGCTCCCCGGCCATTATTTCCCGAGTTTAAGATTATCTAGCCCATTAATTAATTCAAGCCACCAAAATAGCTTTCTAATTAATTAATATCTTTTATCCTTGGTCAAGGAACGATTCAACATTATTATCCATACTGGGAAACTAATTCCACTTGCAAGATTTGGTATGATAAAGCTTATGAACCTCCCAAGGGGGCAAATCGAACACGCCAGATTTGCACACGATTTTTTCAGATTAAATCTTAGCAATCACATGTGACCAATAATATTGCCCAAGATAAAAAAGTATTGAATCTCATTGATTCGCTACCCATGATAAGTCAAAGCAATAGTTACCAATCCCACGTGATCCTATTTAAGGGGACGAAGGTTAAGAAATAACGAACCACCGAGGTCTAATTCTTCCTTGTTGGTTAAGAATTTATCCTCTTGTAGGTCCTATTCAATTGCATCGGTCATGCACTAGTGTAATCTCTTGGTCAAGACAAGCCAATCGAGCCTTACACTTCAACCTTTTACGATGGGTTGTTCATTTCCATCTAGGTCGTGAATAACGTACTTTTAGTTACAAGGGACTGTTAATTTAATCTTTTGTGATCTGATATCACTAAATTAACTACAATGTAACATGTATGCGACTTATTGAACAGCTTATGCAAAGAAATATATGTAACATTCAATGATATTTAAAGCATCGCTGATAAACAATTTATTTCAAATAATAAGGTCAAAATTCAAATTCGATTATACAAAGTAAAAAGCATACTTTTCAGTATAATCCCAACAGTTATACATGTTACAGGTTGATCATTCACTTGTGAAGGATCAAGCGCTTGCCACTAGACTAAAAGCCTGGACTCTTAGTGAGGTGCTACTTTAATTCCCTTAACCCATACCTAGCAAAGAAATAGCACCACCAGGCGGCACACAACTATGCCTTTAATCGAGCTTAACGAGGGGTCTTGAGCATAGAATCGACCTTTTAAAGGCAGAGATCACTAGATTTCTCCCAACAATCCCCCTAGCAAGAGCTCGACTTTCGCCAAACATACCACTATTTGCGCCATGGGGACTCGAACCCGCGACTGTGCTCGATACCAATTGAAGGATCAAGCGCTACCACTGACTAAAAGCCCCACTTGTAGTGAGGTGCTACTTTAATTCCTTTAACCCATACCTAGCAAAGAAGGCACCCACAGGCAAGACACACAACTATGCCTTTAATCGAAATTAACGAGGGGTCTTGAGCAAGAATCGACCTTAAAAGGCAGGAGACTGCTAGGATTTCTCCCAACAACTTGCAACAAAGCAACTTGAAGGTAGAAAACAAGATAAGGAGAGGTTGACAATTGTTATTTGTTGCAATGAAGATGGCTCTGAAAAAATTCCTCTATGGATTATTGGTAAGTATCAGAGCCCCGTTGTTTTAAGAATGTCAATATGAATAGCTTGAACTGTCAATACCGTGCCAACAAGAGAGCTTGGATGACTGGAGTGCTTTTCGAAGAATATGTTCGTTGGCTGGATGAACAAATGCATGGAAGAAAAAATAATTTGGTAGTCGATAATTGTCCAGCTCATTCAAACAATATAAAAGGTTTATGAAACATCTAGTTATTTTTCCTACCCCAAAACATGACCTCAAAAATTCAACCATGTGATGCCGGCATAATAAGAGCCTTCAAAATGTATTACCGCAAAAGATTTTACCGTAAGATTTTGGAAGGCTATGAATTAGACATACCATCTCCAGAAAAGATCAATGTTTTAGATGCTATCAATATGACAATGTCAGCTTGGACCAAAAATGTTCATCAAGAAGCATTAGCAAATTGCTTTCGACACTGCAAAATTCACTCGGAAAATCAAAGCGACTCAAGTGCAAATGATGCAACTCCTAGAGAAGACATTCGTGAGCTTGAGAATTTGATCACCGGTATGCAATATCACCACAAAATGGATGTGAATCAATTGCTCTACTTTCCGGGTGAAAATAATCAATGTCACGAAGTTCAGAGTCTAGAAGAGATAGTGGCTGATGTCATTCATAATCCGAAAGATGATGAAGCAGAGGATGATTCAATAGCTTTGGAACCGATCACTCTAAAAGAAGCATTGCAAGCATCAACAACTCTTCATAACTTTTTGTTGCAGTACGAGAAGACAACGCCACAACTATTGGGTGCATTAAGGAGATTTAAAGATGAGATCAACATAGATTTGAAATTCAAGAAAAAGCAAGTTACAATAGATTCTTATTTTACTAAGTTGTCTTAAGAATATTCAAGTGCATCGTATATATGTATATGGATTATTTTTAATAATTATTAATTTATAGTTTCGTCGGGACCAATATATATACACTGGGATCTCAAAAAAAATATTATCTTATAATTTTATTGATTGGGTCCCAAATTTGTACTGGTCCCAACTTGGGACCGGACAAATTATTAGTTTTAGCGAGGTTATTAATTTATCGAGTATTAATTTAACGAGGTTTTACTGTACTTTTAAATACTTAACTTTTTAAACAAACTTTCACAATGGTTCATTTAATCATCCATCCATTCATTAACTATTTATGTGTCCCACCATGACTTCATCGCACTTTATGCATATTATAATTATTAAGAATTATATTATTTTTTAATATTGATATTATTAATCAAAATATTAAAATAAGATAGTAATTAATTATAAAATAATTCCAAGTAAACAAAATTGAGAAAATCTAAGTAGAATATTAAATTAAGCATTTAGATTACTTGAAAGTTAGAAAACACAACATTCAATTAAAACATTACAATGAATTAAAACATTCAATTGTAAAAAGTTTCAATTCACATGCATATTTGAAATTAATCCAAATTTTAAATATAAAAAAATTATAAGTTTACATATATTAAAAAACATAAATAAAAATAAAAAATGAAAAAGTACTATCTTATGTCATCACATTTACTTTTTTGCAAAAAATACACTTTCTCTCTCCATCAATTCCGTTGGATGGATGACACTCTCTCTCCAATCCAATGAAGACCCACAATAGTGTTAAACACCAAGTTTCATCCACCCAATGGTTAAACACTCATTGGATGGTACATTGTGGATGCTCTTAATATTCTTCATGAAATGTAGGATGTTTGTCCCTGGTGTACCTTTATTCAAAAAAACTTATTCTCGGAATTGGGTCCACTTGGATTCTGTTTCCTTCTGGCTTCAAAGAATAACAAAAATAAAAACACAAAGGGAAGAGAATATTCATAAAAAGGCAAAAACTTTATATGCAATTTTTCACTGGTACAAGATTTATGCAATATTCACCACCCTGCTATATATATGCAATATTGACCACCCTATCACGTTTCAAATTTTCCGTCTTTCTATTTTATGGTGATTTTTTCTTCTTTGCATTTTAAGGTTCTCTTTTTTATTTTTAAAGGAGGGTTCTTTCTTTTTTCTCTCTTTTTTCATTCTCACTTTGTTGAAAACATTACTACCTAGTAGGGTGTTCGATAAGGAACAAAATGGAAATTTAAAAATATTTGAATCCGTACAAAGTTTTTGTTTTTTTTAAATTTGAGGGTCTGTGTTCATATCGAAAGTTCGGTACGTTTTGGTACTTATTTATTATTTTTTGATATGGATTGGAGCGAATTTTCTGTTACAACAGAACTATATTAGAGTGGAATGCATTGGAGTGGAAAAATGAAATTTTTACTCCTTTTTTCTATTCAACCCACTTTTTCACTAAACAGTACTCCCTCCGTCCCGTGATTACTGCAACACTTGTCTTATTTGGACGTCCCAACATTACTGCAACACTCTCAAAATGGAAATAAACATAATATTAATACACTCACAACACCCTTATTTTATTCCACTAAAACCCACTTTACTTGGTTTGCGTGCCATTTTCAGTGTTGCAATCATCTTGGGACGGAGGGAGTATTAGTTATTTTCACTTAACAATATTATGTGTTTTCATTGAATAACATTAGTGAGCGAGTCTTATGTACACCCAGATGCACCGTGCACTCATAGTGCATTTTAGAATTGTGCAACTTGTTATACTGAAAAGTGCAACTTGTTTAAACTGAATCGTGCAACTATTTTCTCATATTAATAGTTGCACGATTTAGTGTAAATAAGTTGCATTTTCAGTATAACAAGTTGCACGATTCTAAAATGCACTATGAATGTACGGTGCACCTGGATGTATACAAGACTTAGCCAACATTAGTTGTTTTTATTGAACAGTATTAAGTTAAAATCATGTTAATTAACAACTAATTCATGTATATGATTGAATTATATCATTATCTAAAAGTAAATCTTGTGGTTATCTAGCTAAGGTATTTAAATTTGTAATGACTATTACTTTTTATTATTAGTAATTTTTTTTTAATTGATAATTCATATTGTAATATAATTATACTTGAATTCAGTAACAATGCAGTATTATAACACAATTTGATACATATTTTATTTGGTTATTCGGTTGCATTCGGTTTTTTTGGTACATGTGTATTATGTCCTTTCTATATGTGTAATGCTCATTTAAGGGCTAACAAATGGTAACAAACTAGTGGCTCAAATAACTAAAAGTTCAAATTTAATTTAAATTAAGTACTAAGAGGTCCAAAATGGCCCAACCAAGTACTAATAGATCCAAGAATTAAATTAGAGTACTACTAGGTCCAAAATGAGTTTGAAAAGTCCATAATACCCTCAACCCTAAAAAATATCAGTGTCCACTTTCATTTCTCCCCTCTCTCTCCCAAATCGTTCTCTCCTCCATCTCTCTCTCTCTCTCTCTCTCCAAAGTTCTCTCCACCCTTTCTCTCAAAAAATCGTCGTCGTCGGCCGTTCAATCGCCGCCGCACCACACCAACATAGAAGATGGCGCCCCCCACAACACCAACATAAGCATCGCCCGCCACCCGTTCACCTCTCCTACCACGGCGTCGCCCAACCAAAAACCACCGCCGATGCTTCCCCCCCATGGCGGCCGATCTACTCCCCCATGGATGAAGACGAAGGTCAAACACTATGAGTAGTCGAGGCACCAGATCTACAAACCACCACTTAATCAGATCTACAAACGAGATCCGGCTGCAAAATTTCGCTCAATAAGAATATTTTGATTTTGGGTTTGGAATTGTGAACATGCAGAAGATGTTTTGGATCTGGGTTTATTTTAATGAATTTTTTTTTTTTTTAAATATGTATAGGATATTTTTTTAATTTGGATTTTTTATTTTTTGAGTCTGGATTTCTAATTTTTTTTTTATGAGTTGCATTTTTCTGCAATTTCTGGTGGTTTTAGTGGGTTTTCAAAGAAAGATTGATGGTGATGGAGGAGGACTTTTATAATGTTTTAATGTTTTTTTCGTTCGGTTTTGACTTTTTTTTTTATCTGTTTTTGTATCATTTTGGATGAATAGGTTTATCAATTGATGAACACATGCATGTGTTTCGTGAATATGTTCATCAAATTGATGAATTTGTGCATGTCGGAATTAGTAGAAAATATATAATTTTGATATGAATTTTTTTCTGTAATTTCCCAATTTTTTATATGAAAATCTACAATTGTTAATGACTTTAATTTTTTTTTGTAATTTTAATATGAAAAATCTCAAATGACGGAATATGGAAAAAAAATCTAATGGAGAAGGAATTGTAATGACGGAAGGAAGAGAAAAGGACAGAGAAAAGGAAAGGATTGAAAAAAGACAGAAAAAAGGACAAAAGAAAAAGAGGGAATAAGGGTATGTGGGTCTTTCTATAATAGATTTTGGACCTAGTAGTACTTGATGTTGGAGAATTAATTGCACGGATCTATTCGGGATGAATATTTAAATACAAATTTAATTCTAACAATTATTACTAGCATGAATTAATCCTATATTAATTCAAATAATAATTCAACAACAAATCATGCATATAAAGAGTTCACATAAATCCCACGATGCGAATTACTCTGAGTTTACGTGAACTAACCTCTTGGAGTGATAATGGTCTCTCGCCGATTAAACACATCGAAAAGCCTTCCCAAGTATTCCCTAGTCCTTGCTCGACAATCCGGTGGAAGGATGCTCGCGAACAATTAACAAAAGGAAAAATAAACTTTGTTGCACCACCTTTGTGGATTTACTAATTTTTCCAGCACATGGAATTGTACTTGGGAATGAAAGAATCATCCCCTATTTATAGATGGGGTAGTGGTCGAAATTTTGGGGAAAAAACAATGTGGGAAAATCTTTTCTTGATCTCCAAGAAATCTTGAATATATCTCCTATATTCTTTTCTCCATAATTAGAATATTCCACAAAAATCCCACTTCATCTTGTTATGGTAAATTTTCGAAAATTAAGAGACAAGATTCCAAGATTTGGATCTTCTTGAATTTATGAGATATACTTGTATTCCAAGAAATACATATCTACCATAATATCTTTTCAAGAAAATCTTTCTTGCCCTTTATATTTCAAAATTTTCGAAATTTACTATATGAATAACCAAGTGGGAGATTTCTTGAATTTAATGAGATAATCTTGTATTCCAAGAATACATATCTTCATTCCATAACAAAATTCAAAGAAAATCTTTCTCCCCTTTTATCCATAATTTTCGAAAAAAACAAGGAAAAAATAGGCAACAAAATTTATTTTATTTTTAAACACCTTTTTCAGTTATTGGACTTTATGTTGGGCTACTTAGGGGGCCTTTAGGAGAATTAAGATTGGACCTTCCAATGGATCTTGAATTATCAATATTGAGCCACAATATTATTCAAGCCCATAAATATTAATTAATCCCACTACATAATTAATATTGCACTATCCATCTTAACCCATATTACAATCAATATGGCTCCCGGTTATTATTTCCCGTGTTTAAGATTATCTAGCCCATTAATTAATTCAAGCCACTGAAATAACTTTCCATTAATTAATATCTTTTGTCCTTGGTTAAGGAACGGTTCAACATTATTATCCATACCGAAAACTAGTTCCACTTGCAAGATTTGGTATGATAAATCTTATGAACCTCCCAAGGGGGAAAAATCAACAAGTGTTTCTTACCCGATTCTCCGATTAAATCTTAGCAATCGCATGTGACCAATAATATTGCCCAAGATATAAAGTATTGAATCTCGTTGATTCTCTACCCGTGATAAGTCAAAGCAATAGTTACCAACCACACGTGATCCTATTTATGGGACGAAGATGAAGAAATAACGAACCACTGAGGTCTAATTCTTCCTTGTTAAGTTCTGAAGAATTTGTCCTCCTGTAGGTCCTATTCAGTGCATCAGTCATGCACTAGTGTAATCTCTTGGTCAAGACAAGCCAATCTGAGCCTTACACTTCAACCTTTCACGATGGATTGTTCATTTCCATCTAGGTCGTGAATGGTGTACTTTTGGTTACAAGGGACCGTTAATTTAATCTTCTGTGATCTGGTATCACTAAATTAACTACAATAAACACGCATACTATTATTGAACAATTATGCAAAGAAATATATGTAACATTCGATGATATTTAAAGCATCAGTGATAAATAATTTATTTCAGTAAATAAGTCCGAAATTCAGTTTTGATTATACAAAGTAAAAGCATACTTTCCATTATAATCCCAACAATCTCCCACTTAACGCTTCCATGGTAGAATCTGCGATGCATTTCTGCTTAACGCTTCTCCATGTCATGACTCCTCCCCCCATGCAAAAACACACTCTGGGAGGTAGATTTTCTGAGTCTAAGTCCGATTGGAAATCCGAGTCCGCTTAAATATGGGGTTGTTGCATATAGATTTCTTCATCAAGACTTCCGTTAAGGAAAGCTGTCTTGACATCCATTTGCCAGATTTCAAAGTCAAGATGCGCAACAATCGACAAGAGAATTCGGATGGACTTGAGCATTGCTACGAGCGAAAAGGTTTCCTCATAGTCGATCCCTTCTTTCTGAGTATAACCTTTCGCCAAAAGCCTTGCCTTGAAGGTTTCCACCTTCTCGTCCGGTCCTCTTTTTCTCTTGTATACCCACTTGCAACCAATGAGTTTGACCCCATTAAGTGGTTCGACTAGCTCCTACACTCTGTTATGATCCATAGAACCCATTTCGCTTTTCATTGTTGTTTGCCAAGAAACCGCGTCCTTGTCTTGTATTGCCTCGTCATATGTCCATGGGTCCGATTCGCCTTGTCCCCGAATCAAGTCCAAGACTCTCTTATCCCCATGAATCTCTCGGTCACGTCTCACAACCCTCCCACTACTGACGAGGTTCCGATTGTGTAAGTGTGTCGTTTGGTATGTCATCTTGTACAACAAGCGAGGTTAGCCCCTTAGCTCATTTAAGGTAATCTCACTGGGTCTTCTTTTTGTTCATATAGTCTTCTTCCAAAAATCTAAAGTGGGTGCTTATTACCACCTTTTTTTGATCTTTGGGACCATAGAACATACACCATTTTGTTCCCTGGGATATCCTACAAACAACCTTAATTACGATCGAGGATCCAATTTTCCTTTTCTTTTTTTCCAACACGTAGGGCGGACACCCCAAATCTTCATGTGTCTCAAACCGGCTTGCGCCGATCCACAATTCTTTGGGAGTTTTGGGAACCGATTTGGATGGCACCAAGTTCGTAATGTAGGTCAACATTTTTAAGGCATGACCCCGTAATCCTTGGGAAGATCCGCGATAACTCATCATAGATCTAACCATTTCCAAAAGAGTTCCGTTTCTTAAGCTCTCGCAACCCCGCTTTGTTGAGGGGTTCCGTGCGATTAGTCTGATGCAATCCCTTTATCGCACAAGTAGTTCAAAACTCATCGCCGAGGTATTCGCCCATGATCGGATTGTAGAGACTTGATACGTTTTTCCTTATGATTCTCTGCTTGAGCCTTAAATTCTTTGAATTTCTCAAAGGTCTCGATTTATGCTTCATAAGAAAAATATAACCGCACCTTTGAGTAGTCATCAATAAAAGTGACGAAATACTCATAACCTTCTCTTGCTTTGGTTGACATTGGACCACATACGCCTGCAGGTGAACGATTTCAACACTTCTTTGGCTCTATTCCCTTGGCTCAATGCCCTCTTGGTCATTTTACCCTCCAAACATGATTCGCGGGTTGGAATTGGTTCAACTTAGAGAAACTCCAAAGAACCATCTTTCACCAACCTTTGGATCCTCTTTGGATTAATATGTCCCAATCTTAGATGCCATAGAAGTGTCTCGCTCACGTCGATGAACGTTTTCTTTTCTAAAACTTGATTGATGTGTTATAGGATGCATTTAAATGAGTGGTGTGCAGAGTTATTTGTATAGAGATTATTCGACAACGTTCCATGACGAGATAAATTTATCATAAAGAGAAATGGTAACAACTTTATTAAAAGTAACCAATATCCATCAAGGTAAAGTTTAGAAACCGAAATCAAATTCTTTCTAAAATTTCGACGAAAGAACATCTCTTAAAATTAAAACTCTGTCTTCAAAAGACAGGTGCACTTCTCCCATCGCTTCACCGCCACTCTCGATTGCCATTGCCGGTGTGATGATGATCTCACTCTCACTAAGTTGCCGGGTCCGCTTGAACCCCTCAGAAAGTGAAACAAACATGATCGATGGAACCCAGATCCACTACCCATAAATGGGAGGCATCTGTTTGCTAAGCAAGTTTCAACAACTAGTGAGTGAGAATTACCTTTCTTTCCATTCCTTTTTGGGATTGGACAGTCGACCTCCTATGTCCCTTTTCACCGCAGAGCTAAAACATTTTCCTTTTGGTACTTTCTTGACACCCAAACAACTAAATTGTCTTTTTTTCTCACTTTTCTTAGTGATGAGATTGCTTTGGTTACGACCACTTTCCTTTTCTTGAGACTTGCCTTCCATTGGCCTAGATCTTGAGAAAAGACTTTTGGTCACCAATGCTTCGTCTTTCTTTCCTAAATGCTTCTCTATTTTCTCCAAGGCTTCTTGTAGAATGTCCATAGTAAACATGTGATCACTCATCACAAAACTACAGTAAAACCCATCGAAGCATCTTGGAAGAGTTAGCAAAAGAAATTCGATTTGGGCCTCATCACAATACTTAGTACCGAGATAAGCCTGTTTTTCAAAATGGCGTTTAATTATGAGAACATACTCCCTTACGGGTGTTCCCTCAGCCATCTTTAGCCTGACCACATCGTCATTTTTAAACTGATTGATCATGCGGTCTTCTGTTAAAAACATTTCTTCAAGACTTTGCATAATTTCTGCAGCAGACTCAACACCTTCATGAATGTGTCTCAAATCATCAGATAGTGAAGTCAAGATTACACGTTTCATGGGTTCATTGGCCTGCTCCCAAATATTATACAAGTGTCTTTCCGCATTAGCTGATTCATCAGTAGGCTTACGGGGCTTGGGTACATCAAGAACCCAATGATGTTCTTGTGTAGGTAGGACAAAACTCATATTTCGTTTCCAAACATTATAGTTGTCACCAGTTAATTGGTGTTCTTTGAGTGTATATAACAAAGGATTAAAAGGTTGCGACATGATGAACTGAAATAAATAATAATATGCATAAGCACAAATATATCACAAAATTCGATCACATGTTTCATATTAAAATCTCAAAAAAAAATATGAACATGCATCAGCCAACATCTCAAAACAGTTTAAATAAGCCACGTGGGGTGGGTCATTATTTAAACACATTCAAGCAGGTTATAAACAAGAACAATTACAAACCTTTAATATCCAGATTAATAGTTGGCTCCCACTTGACCAATATAAAATTGACAGGGACTTCGGGGAAGTATATGCATATCAATTTTATACCTAAGTAATAACCATGATTAAATACAGAATTATTATTTTGCTTTGAATGAGCCTCGTGGGGAGGATCATCGTCGCCACTAGTAATAATCCACAATCATCCATCTGGAATTTATTCATGTGAAAACTATCTTTTGACCGTCCCCCGGGGGAATTTCTCCAAAAGAATTCACAAATAAATAAATCATGGAGGTCAAAATTAATTCAATTTTATTATCCGGAATAAAATTGTCAATTAATTATTTAAACATACTTAGTAATTTTTGAAGGTGAGAGTTTTCATTGGGCAATTCTCATGCAAACACATTTAAACAAATTAAATAAAGCACAAGAAATCACAACAATAAATCAAGCAAAAGTTTTAAAAATAAACATATTGGGCACAAATTATCCAATTGTCATGGTTTGATTTTTCTTGGCTTGATTTTGAAGAAACGCCGTCTTGAATTTCTCCCACTCGATCGTCTCGAAAAGAACTCCGTCTCGAAACGCCACGCCAAGTAGCTCACAGCAATGATGCATCGCCCGCATCCGTAGGCCCGCTGTCGTCGGCCTAAGCGACCTCAAGATTCCTCGTGCACCGCCGCCTGCGTTCTCCTCAAAGCGGCCGGCGGCGACGTCGATCCACGCGCTCGCCCGGCCTCGCCATCGCCCATCCATCCTCCTCGGCCGCTTTGAGCATGGTCGCCGGCGCCCGATGCTTGTCGCCCGTCAGCCTCAGATCGTCGAGCGATCCGCCCGATGCTGGTTTCGTTGCCCGTACGTCCCGCATGGCGGCGCCCACGTCGCAGCGTGCCTCCCTTGCACGTCGCGCGCGATGCGCGTCGTCCTCGTCTGGCTTCTCGATCTATCCTTTAATTCTTCGTCTCCGCCTCCGCTTCCCCATCCGATTACAATTTATTTACAAAAAATAAATAAACCTAGATCTAGACTAGTCTATTACATTTGATCAAATCAAACAAATCATAATCTACTACGTGGATTTTCTCCCACGAGGCAAAAACGAATTCGAATCGAATCAATTAAAAACCACAATTTATATGCATGCAAATAAATAAACACATTAAATTCCATGACAATTGGATACCGCAAAAAAAAGATCTAGCAATTCTACTATCCAATTTCAAATTTAATGAAAAACGAATTAAATTAAAATTTAAAATTGAGCCCAAACCGAGGCTCGATACCGCTTGTTGGGGAATTAATTGGACGGATCTATTCGGGATGAATATTTAAATACAAATTTAATTCTAACAATTATTACTAGCATGAATTAATCCTATATTAATTCAAATAATAATTCAACAACAAATTATGCATATAAACAGTTCACATAAATCCTACGCATGCGGAATTGCTATGGGTTTACGTGAACTAACCTCTTGGAGTGACAATGGTCTCGTCGATTAAACACACTGAAAAGCCTTCCCAAGTATTCCCTAGTCCTTGCTCGACAATCCGGTGGAAGGATGCTCGCGAACAATTAACAAAAGGAAAAATAAACTTTGTTGCACCACCTTTGTGGATTTACTAATTTTTCCAGCACATGGAATTGTACTTGGGAATGAAAGAATCATCCCCTATTTATAGATGGGGTAGTGGTCGAAATTTTGGGAAAAAAACAATGTGGGAAAATCTTTTCTTGATCTCCAAGAAATCTTGAATATATCTCCTATATTATTTTCTCCATAATTAGAATATTCCACAAAAATCCCACCTCATCTTGTTATGGTAAATTTTCGAAAATTAAGAGACAAGATTCCAAGATTTGGATCTTCTTGAATTTATGAGATATACTTGTATTCCAAGAAATACATATCTACCATAATATCTTTTCAAGAAAATCTTTCTTGCCCTTTATATTTCAAAATTTTCGAAATTTACTATATGAATAACCAAGTGGGAGATTTCTTGAATTTAATGAGATAATAATTCCAAGAATACATATCTTCATTCCATAACAAAATTCAAAGAAAATCTTTCTCCCCTTTTATCCATAATTTTCGAAAAAAACAAGGAAAAAATAGGCAACAAAATTTATTTTATTTTTAAACACCTTTTTCAGTTATTGGACTTTATGTTGGGCTACTTAGGGGGCCTTTAGGAGAATTAAGATTGGACCTTCCAATGGATCTTGAATTATCAATATTGAGCCACAATATTATTCAAGCCCATAAATATTAATTAATCCCACTACATAATTAATATTGCACTATCCATCTTAACCCATATTACGGTCCAATATGGCTCCTTGTTATTATTTCCGTGTTTAAGATTATCTAGCCCATTAATTAATTCAAGCCACTGAAATAGCTTTCCATTAATTAATATCTTTTGTCCTTGGTTAAGGAACAGTTCAACATTATTATCCATACCGAAAACTAGTTCCACTTCCAAGATTTGGTATGATAAATCTTATGAACCTCCCAAGGGGGCAAATCTAACAAGCGTACTTGCACACGATTCTCCGTATTAAATCTTAGCAATCGCATGTGACCAATAATATTGCCCAAGATATAAAGTATTGAATCTCGTTGATTCTCTACCCGTGATAAGTCAAAGCAATAGTTACCAACCACACGTGATCCTATTTAAGGGACGAAGATTAAGAAATAACGAACCATCGAGGTCTAATTCTTCCTTGTTCGGGCTCAAGAATTTGTCCTCCTCAGGTCCTATTTAGTGCATCGACCATGCACTAGTGTAATCTCTTGGTCAAGACAAGCCAATCTGAGCCTTTACACTTTAACCTTTCACGATGGATTGTTCATTTCCATCTAGGTCGTCGTGAATGGTGTACTTTTTTTGTTACAAAGGACCCGTTAATTTAATCTTCTCGTGATCCGGTATCACTAAATTAACTACAATGTAACACGTACTATTTATTGAACAGTTATGCAGTAAATATATGTAACATTCGATGATATTTAAAGCATCAGTGATAAACAATTTATTTCAGTAAATAAGTCCAAAATTCAGTTTTGATTATACAAAGTAAAAGCATACTTTCCAGTATAATCCCAACACTTGATAGATATGTTTGGACCTATTAGTACTTCTTGCTATTATTTTGGACTGGAAAGTCTCTCACTCATTTAATTTTTGGACCTCTTTCTAACATTTATTTAAGAGTAGGTCTAGTGTGAAAATTTTCATGTATGAAAATCTATAAAATTGCCCTAAATCAACCATCTACATCCTAAAAACTAAATAATGAACCCTAAATTATGACCTATTTGGGCCGGGTGAACCATGAATCACTTGGGCCGAGTGAACCATGAACCACTCAATTTTGTCTTACCTTCACCAATTGCAGAATTTGGTTGTAAATTAAAGTTTTTTTCATGTATGAAAATTTTCATACTAGACTTTATCTTTATTTAAAGGTAAACATTTGGAATCTAATTCAAACCTTGAGTATGTAATCTAAGGACTAGAAATACAATAATTAAATAATTTAGAGAGAAAACATCCTCGAAATTCAAATTCAAATTTTCTTATGAACATATTTTCAATATTTCTTCAACCCCACATATTCTGAGTTCAATTCAAACTTTAGAGCTTGTAATCTAACCATTTTATTATGAATGCCAAATGCTTGAGAGGGATTCTCATGTTGTTTTAAATTGCCTCGGGGTTGAAGGTCAATTTTCATAAAAGTTCCATTCATGGTGTGCATCTTAGTATTCAACAAGTGGAAAATTTGGCCGAAGTCCTTTAGTGTAAAATTGGTAAGGTCCCATTCACCTACTTGGGACTTCCAATTGGAGCTAACTTCAGGAATCTTGATGTTTGAAAACCGTTAGTGGAGAAATTTCGTCGGAAGTTGTCAGGTTGGGAAAAACAATATCTATTGTTTGGCGGTCGACTTGTACTTTTGAACTCGGTCCTCTCAGCTCTGCCAGTTTACTATCTCTCCTTTTTAAAGCCCCTGAGTGTATTATAAAAGCCATTATTAAAATTCAAAGGGATTTCTTATTGGGGGGAAGAGGGTCGGGTCGTAAGATAGCTTGGGTGAGATGGTGTCTTATTTGTCGGAGTAAGTCTAGAGGGGGGTTAGGAGTGAGGGATGTTAGAGATTTTAATTATGCATTGTTATGTAAGTGGTTGTGGAGGTGGGTGTCGGGGGAGAAATTTCTCTAGGTCAGAGTCATTGAGTCTAGGTATGAATCTTTTAGATGGGTGTCAGAGGTCAGTGGGGTCAGAAAAAATGGTCCTTATGGTGGAATGACTTGCATGAACTTTGGTGGAGTAAGATGGGGTGTTTGTTCAGGGTGAGTTATTGTTGTCTTTAGGGAATGGGAGTAGTATTAGGTTTTGGCTAGACCCGTGGGTGGAGGGGTGTGGTAAGTTATCGGTTAGATTCCCAAATCTATTTGAGTTGTCGTCTCAAAAGGATGAGGTGGTTGGGAGAGTGTGGGACTATGGGAGGGAGTCGTGGGTGTTGCAGTGGGAGCGAGAGCTTAATGCTAATGTTTATTTTGAGTTCGTGGATTTATGGATGTTGATTTTCAGGTACAAAGTTAAGATGAACGTGGCAGACACCTTGTCTTGGCGGAGTTCAAAGATCGGTTCTTTTTCCACAAAAGCAATGTATGATGTCTTGGTGGAGGCGGTGGACGACAATGGTACGTTAATTTTCCCTTGGCATAAGTTGTGGTGGAAGGCGATTCCGTCTAAAATCTAATCTTTTGCTTGGAGAGTTATTCGTGAAAAGAGTCCCTACGAAAGATAATCTTATGGTTCGGGGGCTTGCTGAGGGAGTGGGGTCGGGCTCTTGTTCTTTATGCCTTGGACCACTCGAATCCTCAAATCATTTGTTCTTCTCGTGTCTGGTGGCTCTCCTCGTCTGGCAGGCTATTTCGTCATGGCTCAACAGTTCGTTATTGTACTCCTCCTCTGCAAGAACTCACTTCTATGACTTTGTTGAATCCGTGAGTGGCATGGTCAAGAGAAAATTTTTTGGGCTCATTTGGCAGACTACTGTTTGGAAGATTTGGAAAATTCGGAATAGACTTATTTTTAAGGATAGTTCATATACTTTAGATGAACTGATTGATGGGATCAAGTTTTGTTCCTGGAAATGGATTAGGTCTCATTACCCGCTTTCATTTGGTGCCCCTTTTCATGCTTGGGACCTACACCCGTTAGAATGTATTCCGGCTAATTTGTAACTTGTATTGATCTGGGTTCGAGTACCCCTTGTACTCAGTTAATGGAATTTTATTTTTACCTTTAAAAAAAACAATTTTATTATGAATATAAGAAATAATTAATTTGCAGAAGGAGGCGTTCTAAAATTTTAAATTCAAATGTCAATCATTTATGTAGGAGAACATATTGGAAATATAATAAAAAATTGAAACTTGTAATAAATGCACAAATATTAAATATTAAATATATTTAATTTAGAGAGAAAAACACTGTCAAATTTGAACTCAATTTTGAACTTTTAAAAGTGTCATCTCCAAAAAAAATCGAACTACAAGAGAGTTATGTTCGATTATTGCAAGTACAGAGGATGTCGAGCAGCCCAACCACAAATTTTGATGGGGCGTCTCTAAAATATATGTGAACATTTATGTTGTTGATGTGGAAAGTTTGTTGAACAATATGTTGACAATATTTCTGACAACATCTAAATTTGTCTTTTTTCCTAACACTAACTCCTTTTTATATGTTGTTCTCAATGTCTTTGAATGCAGAATGACGACCTAGAAGGATCCAAGTCATGTGGTTGCGGTTTCAAAGAGTGAGGTATTGAGTGTGTAATGCCCCGAATCCAGAATGAAGCTCTTGCGACTTAAACACTCTAAATCCGAGTTGTCAATTAAGAAACCGTAAAACCTGAACTTAAAAATTTCTTTTTAAAATATAACGACAAACATAAGTATTATGTTTTGCAACGAAAGAACCTAATCATAAACATTAATTGAGATGAAGAATGTGGAAGGGCCCTTAATTTAAATTGCAAGATATATATTTATAAAGGTGATATTTATAAAAAAAGTAGTGTACATTATACTTTATCAAGTAAACTTAAAGGGATTCCTCGACATAATAATTAAACTATTTTAGGAGATGATTACACATTCATTGAAAATCTTTATTAGGGAAACTCTGTGTCACTGCTGTAGCTTCGGTCCCTCTCAATCAAAACCTTTTAACTTTATAGATAAGTTAGAAATGTTTTGAAATCCTATTGGAAAATAACTCAAGTTGCAAGGACATCCCAAGTATCTGGTTCGAAGCACTTCACCCAGTACGCATTCTTTTTTTCGACGACAATCGATGGTCGTCCCGGGGTCCGATCGTTAAATTATTTGAGAGTTTTTACTCTCCTCGTCAAGGGCTTTCAAAGGGTACCGAATTAAAACCAATCAAAGGTCATGCGACAACGGAGTTTTCAAATCGGGTAAGATTCGAATCTTTAAATTGCAAATAATGTCAAATGGAAAGTCCTATGAAATAATAAAGTGACTTTTAAGGTGGGGTATGATAGTCTTACCCCCCTTCTCCTCTGTCATACGCATTTCTTAAAATTATTTTATCATTTTAAATAGTAATAAAAAACTCACTCGCTAAAACACGAGCGGAACAATAACTGTGCAAAGTCTTCCGGGACGGAGGTAGTAATGTGCAAGTATTGTGTAATTTAACTAAAATATCTTGTATGTATGTATAAGAGTGTATATATTATTTTCGGGTGCAAACATAGTATTTTAATGCTTTTATTCCTAATTTGTTGTTTATGCATTAAAGGGTCCTACTAAAAACAATCAAGGGCCAAAGCGACTCTCGGTGGAGGCCTTTAACTAACTGGCCTATTAGCTAAATAAATACTCTCAATCCAAAAGAAGGCTAGCTCTTATATGCATCTAAGTGCATTCATAGTGCATTTTAGAATTGTGCAACTTGTTATGCTGAAAGATGCAATTTATTTATACTGAAATGTGTAATTATTTTTCTATATTAATAGTTGCACGGTTCAGTGTAAACAAATTGTACCTTTAAATATAACAAGTTGCACGGTTCTAAAATGCACTATGAATACACGGTGCACCTGGATGCACATGAGACCCACCCCCAAAAGAATAATAAATGGACCCTCAATTCGAAAGAAAGTTAATAAATCTCAATCACAAATACAATACTAACACACCACTATTGTTCTCGTAATCCATATGCAAAAGACAAAGTCTTGGGTACAAATTTGTATGTATACAAATCTTTAATTTTGACCAAAACTTCAGGGTTTGAACTCGGTATCCCAAGAGCGAGATAGAGAAAGCTTGACCACTAGGCTACACAACATTATGTTACAATATTGAATTTTTCGGTATATATATCTGTATTTGTCTATTTTAATTAAAATTTATATTTAACAAAGAAAATTTTAAATTAATTAAAAATGTATATTTAATGTAGAAAAAAAGGTCAACCACTTTACCTACATTGGTCGAACCTTACCACTACACTACAAATTATTAAATAATTTAAAATTGAGACATTTTAAATAATAAACTGTGTTTAACAATTTTAATTAAGTATATATATTTTAATTATTTGTAGATTATATTTACAATTGATTGATGAATGAAAAATTGAGTTAACTCTAGTTGATTCAAGTATATAAGGATTTTTTTTTATTATTGCTTCTGCTTACAAATTGTATCGTATAATACATTTAAAATTATATATTTTATTGTAATATTGTTATATTTTGCATCTAATACTGTTTCGTTTTGATTAGATACTCTTCATAAAATACCTTAATTTTCTTTATGTTTAGAATGTTCGTTACTTTTTTTTTGTAATACTAATATATTTTTGCATGTAATACTGTTATCCTTTGTTTGTAATACTGTTATGTTTTTACTTGTAATACTACTTCAATTTTCTATTTGAAATTAAAATAGAAGGCTGTTGATTATGAATTTTAATACCGCTTCAACTATACATTTAATATATTTCAAATTTCTATTTTTTTCTTATTTTGGATGTAATACTTTATATTTTAAATTCATAATAAACAATCATTAATGTCTTCTTTTGATTTCAAATAAGAAATTGAAGCAGTATTACAAGCAAAAATATAATAGTATTACAAATTAATAATAACAGTATTACATGCAAAAACATAACAGTATTACAAAAAAAAAACATAACGATATTATAGTCTAAATATAAGAAAAAAATAAGATAAGTTATGAAGGTTATCTAATCAAAATAGAACAGTATTAAATGCAAAACATAGCAATATTATAATAAAAAAAATAATTTTAAATGAATTGTACATACAAATTTGCAAACATAAGTAATAATAAAAAATGTTTCCTTATATATTTGAACAACTAAATAACTAATTAATTTTACTTTTCATTTACCAATCAATTGTGAATATAGCTACAATTAATTAAAATATTGTCAAAAGTTACAATTTTCTTTACTAAATTATCAAAAGTATTACTAATATTCACTTAACATAAAATATTATATCGAATCGATGCCAAAATTATTAAGTTAGACCTTTGTAGTTCAGTGGTAAAGCTTCCTATTGGTGCACTGTAGACCCAGGTTTGAGTACTGGTCAGCGCGATTTTTTTTATTTTTTTGCTTGAGATCCAAGTTTTTTTTTTTTGCTTGAGATCCAAGTTTTTTTTTGGCTGGAGATCCAGATTCGAAACCTGGTGGCTGTGCAAAATTTTTTTGCGAATTTCTTTTTTATTTTATTAAATCAAATAAGGAACTTGGTCAAAATAAGGAATTTGGTCAAAATTAAAGATTTTTATGTATACAAATTTGCACACAAGACCTACTCTATGCAAAAATGTCTTCACTTAAATTCCTTGATTATTCCTTTATTATTTATGGTATATTATACAAATAATAAATCTAATTTCTCTAGAATTCTAATCTAAAGAATGAAGTTTGATAAAATGAGAATGGTAGAATGTAAAATCAGATAATAACAATACTTGTATCTTAACAAGAGACGTTATAAGACAAACAAGGGAACAATATTTTTCGTACTTAAGAAACTCTTGCACATTAGCTATCACGTTCGTTATGCTTAAGAAATTTAAATAAATTGATATTCTTATTCATATAAATTGATCTTTTATATTTTATACTAACATTATAATAAAGTAAAGTTATACTATTAAAATATATTATGCTTTTTATTGAGTTGCTTATCACTAGCTTGAAGAAATAGATTGTATATTATTAATTAGACTTCTTTTATTTTCAACATTTATTAAAAATTAATATAACCTTATAGCTAATCAGATTTCCAGCTCGGTGTCTGAAATCAACGTAGGATGTCGGGTATTGAGTGTTCATGAGCTGCCAGAGCTTGGAGTTTGTTTTGAGTCCTTTGACCACACCTAGAACCTTGGCGTCGTAGCCCAATGTCTCCCATTTCATGATTAATTTATCGAATCGGTCAATATATACCATATCAGTCTCCTCCTTACCTTGCATGATGTTTGCTAGGTGTTGATTTGTGGTGGGCCGCGACATTATGGTCGCGAAATGACTAAGAAAAAATTGCACCAATTGATGGAAGGATTCTATTAAGGCCAGCGCGAGAGAGTTGAACCACCTATAGACCTGGTCGCCCAAGGTAAGTGGAAACAGACGACATTAGGTAGCATCTGTAGCCCCCATATTGGATATCATGTAAGAGGAGTATTTTACGATGTGAGTCAGAGGATCAGTCTCCCCATTGTATTGTGAGATTGAGTTCGATGTGAGCTTCAGCTGGACCTGTTGGGAAATAGGACGTCCGGATCTATTCGAGGTGCAATTTAAATACAAATTTAAATTATTTAATTATTACTAGCATGAGTTAATCATATATTAATTCAAATAACAATTAAATAGCAACAACATATCATGTATATAATAAAGCCACGTAAATCCTACACATGCATATTTCTAGGAGTTACGTAAGGCGTACCTTTTTGGCGAATCAAAGGAGACAGATGAGCAACGGTTCAACGAACACACCCAAAGTCCTTCTTTAGTATTCACACGGTCCTTGTTCAACACTCCGGTGGTAGGAAGCTCGCGAACAATTAGCAAAAGGGAAAAGAAAAATATTTGACACCACCTTTGTGGATTTCTAATTTTTCCAACACATGGAATTGTGTTGAGGATGAAAAATTCATCCCTTATTTATAGAGACCAGGGGGGAGGGGGGCGAAATTTTGTGACTAATTAGGGTTATGAAATTTATTTGTATCTTCCCAAGATACAATCTTGAATATATCTTGTATATTCTATTTCCATAATAATCACAAAATATCTTTTATTCCCCAACACTCTATAAATCTTCGAAAATTTCATTAATTAAAAGGGAAAAAAGAATCTTTGACTTTTCTTGAATTTATGGGATAAACTTGTATCTCAAGAATACTTATTCCATAAAATCTTTCCAAGAATATCAAGAAATTTTTTTCTCTCTCTCTTCTTAATATTTTCGAAATTATTGGAAAAATAAGGCAACAATATTTCTTTTATTTTAAGCACCTTTTTCAGTTATTGGACTTTATCTTTAGGCTACTAAAGGAGCCTTTAGGAGAATTAAGATTGGACCTTCCAATGGACTTTGAATATTCAATATTGAGCCACAATATTATTCAAGCACATAAATATTAATTAATCCCACTACATAATTAATATTGCACTATCCATCTTAACCCATATTATTGTAATATGGCTCCCGGTTATTATTTTTCGTGTTTAAGATTATCTTAGTCTATTAATTAATTCAAGCCACTGAAAAGCTTTATATTAATTAATATATTTTATCCTTGGTTTAAGAATGACTCAACATTATTATCCATGCCGGAAATTAATTCCACTTGCAAGATTTGGTATGATAAATCTTCTGAGCCTCCCAAGGGGACAAATCACGCAAGATGTACTTGCACACGATTCTCCGTATTAAATCTTAGCAATCGTCTTGTAACTAATAATATTGCCAAAGATATAAAGTATCGAGTCACAATGACTCTCTACCCAACATAAGTCAAAGCAATAGTTATTGATTTCACACGATCCTATTTAAGGAACGAAGATTAAGAAATAACGAAACACTAAGGTCTAATTCTTCCATGTTCAGTACTGAAGAATTTATCCTCGTTGTAGGTCCTATTCAGCGCATCATCATGCACTAGTGTAATCTCTTGGTCAAGACAAGCTAATCTGAGCCTTACACTTCAACCTTTCACGATAGATTGTTCATTTCCATTTAGGTTGTGAATTTTGTACTTAGTTACAAGGATTTGTTAATGTGATCTGGTATCACCACATTAACTATAATGTAACATGTACTATTTAATGAACAAGTATGCAGTAAATATATATAACATTCAATCATATTTAATGAAACAGTGATAAATAATTTATTTCAGTAAATAAATAAGAAATTCAATTTGGTTATATATAAAGTAAAAAATGTACTTTACAGTATAACCCCAAAAGGACCCAAGCCAGCATCACCATTGGTGATATAGGTGAGATCGACAACATAGTGGGAGCCGGTTGTCCTCCCTGGTTGTCTATTTTCTCTTGCAATCTTTTGAGAGTTTGCATTATTTGTGCCATTTGGTTAACATCGCCTTGATGAGGCTGGAGAGATACTTGTGGACCAAGTCAGTCTTGCACAGGGGCTATCAAACTCTCATAGCCTTGCCTTTCTTGTGTAAATGAGCCTGCATTCGAGATTGTCGTGTGAGCTGGTCCATACCCCGGTGAGGTTGCCCACAGCTGAAATTACCCGATCCATGTCTTTGGAGTACTGAATCGATGCGTTGATTTCCTTGTCCCGCCTGGTGGTAGGTACAGAATGAATCCGCCTGATGGCTTCTTAAGGGCTGTGTTGGGAGATGAATTTAATAAAAAAAATTGATTAGATCCCAAAACCCCTGAGTATGACATGTTCAGGATAATCTTGATAGTCTGAGTCAGGTTTCAGTATAGAATAGTTCAGAAGATATATGCACCATGTATAGTCAGCATATATTAATCAGGTTTTGATACTGAAGATACTGAAGACTTAGAAGATACTGAAGTTAATGAAGACTCAGAAGATACTGAAGACTCAGTAGTTACTGAAAGACTCAGGAAGACCTGAATGTTCAGAGGCACTGAAGAAATATCTATCTGAATATATGCAAAACTGAGGAAAAACGCACATTTACAAAAGAATAGATATTGCCCAAAACATTCAAGAGCAGACAAAAGGAACTAAGTCTAAGTGTTGTTTAAGGTTGTCTCATTCAGAGAGATACATTCACTGAAGACAAGAACCAATAAGAGGAAGACAACACTGTACTTTACTGACACTGAAAGCGACATGACACTGAACTTTATCAGTAGTACTATGTTTCAGACTGCAAAATTGGTGATTGGCTACATAGTTGCATATTGCCTAAAACATGCAAGGGAGTATTCAAACCCTAAAAATAGTCGTTCATCAATAACCATAAGAGGAAACTCTTGATGCTATCTCTTCCAATGGATAGTTTTTTCAAAGAGTGACCTCAGAGAAGTTGCCTATAAATACCAGTGACCTTCACCATTGAGAGGTTACAGGAAATTACAAGCAACTCAAGAGCTCATTCGTATTCTTGCAAATTGAAGCACTCGAAAACCCTAGAATTTCCCAAGTGTTTCACATTGGAGAGAGCTCATTCACTAAGCCTAGATTTGATAGATATATCCAAAGCTTAGTAGAGATATCCTAGCATTTGCATTTGTTCTTATTGTAAAGGATATCTCACCCTAGTTGGAAACCAACCCAAACCCAAACCCTTTGATAAGGTAGTTTGTGTGTGTGTATTTGTTGGTAAGTTAGAGTTGTAAAGAGTGAGTAAGTTGCAGGTTAGTCAGCCAGAAAACTCTAGAGGAGAAGTTAGTAAGCTACTTGTGGTAGTCTGAAAACTTGTGTTTGTTGAGTGAGTAAGTTGCAGTGAGTCAGCCAGAAAAATCAAGGTAGGAAAGTTAGTAAGCTACAGTGAGTCAGCCTGAAGACTTTAGGAGAAGTGTGTTAAGGAATTTCTCTGAAGATCAGAGAGAGTGGATGTAGGAGCTTGAGTCTCTGAACCACTATAATTGCTGTGTTGTTTGCTTTCTGTACTGCATTTTATCTGTTGCATGTTTTTCACTGAGAGCATATTTCACTGATATTCAGTTGGAATCAATCCACTGAAACTGCATCAAATTAATCACAACCTTAACCACTATTTTATTAAGGAAGAGATTTTCAGCAAGTTAAAACGAGTATAAACTTAGGGCCAACCATTCCGCACTCTTGATTAGCTAGAACAGATAGTTACCAAACTGAAATAACTCTACTGAGTATTCAGTAAGATGATTATCTGATCCAAGCTTCTCAGGATCTCTGATAAAACTCAGGATCAGTTGGTCTAATCTGAAGCTTCTGAAAGCTGCTCAGGATCATTGTCTTAGTAGACTTTGACTCAGGGCGATTTGTGCTTCTCAGGGCAAAATTCTCAGGACAACCTGACCCATCTGATCTCAGTAAAGAAAAAGTTTTAAAAATCACTTAACACGTGTATTCCCCCCCATACACGTGTGAGACTCATTTGCACCGGGACCAACAGGTTGTTCTGGCCTGGCTCATCTTTCTCGGGGCCCCTTGCGATACTCCCTCGATTGGTAAGTTTGTTGGTAGTTGGCCTTTTGGTCGTGTAAGTGATGTGGTCCCTTTTCGACCTCGTGCTTACCTCGGCTTATGTCAGCCCTAAATTCTCCGTCTCGACGTTGGTTTCCTTGCTCCCCATTAAGCTCGGCCTACCATCTACACAATACGACCATTGCTTCCCGGATTTCCTCTGGGGTGGTGATCTCTTCCTTTTTTTAGGACATCTAGTGCGGGCCAACAACTATCTGCATCCCGATTGAGCCCTTCCTTAGAGATTAAGCTAGCTTGAGACATTTTTCAGTTTTTGGAAACTTTGAAGGTTTAGAGATTTGAAAATGATGATAAAAAATTTGTGAGGAATACTTCAATGAGAACAATAAAAAAATATAGTTGATTCTTAAGAAGTACCCTACTTCTAGCGCCAATTGTTGATAGCTAATTTAACAAGAGATTAGAATATGATGTGGCTTAAAATACTTAGGTAATCAAACAATAAATATTCAATGATGAACAATAAATGTGTCATTGAGCATTCAATGTGAAAGAATAAATACAAGAGTAATGACAATAACTTTGCCTTGAATAATTTCTAGATCATTTTTCTGGTCTTAAATGCTCTATTTATATTACAAGAAAATGAACCATAATTCCTTTATTATTAACCTAGTAAAAAGTCAACTATAACATTAAATGCTTGATATATATTATGTGTAAGTCAGATGTCGATCTCGCCTTGGGGTTTGGGGCGAGCTCGATGATATCCCATCTTCTGGACTAACCGTTGTCCTTAGCTGGAGGCGTCATTCATTTTCTTATTTGATCATCTGCATTCCTGTCACGAGTCTCGTAAAAGGATTTATGCCCTAGAATAGTGTGATCTTCATCTAATGCCTCTGAGGTCTTCTTGATAACACTGATCTTTTACTATGTTTGTTCCTTGAAAGACTCCTCGATACTTTTCCAATCGATTTCCTTTCCTTTTATAGTAGATTTCTGATATGACCCTTAGTTGATTTAAATCGAGATCACTTGTTTCCTCGATTTACTCTTTTTCATAGCGTCGAGGTTAAGTTCACCATTTCGAGGTCTCTTTCTAGGCAAGCTCGATTAAGACTGACCTCCAAGATTAGGCTACAACTATTTTGAATTTCATATCCTGCCCGTTTCGTCAGGGAGATAGGTCTCAATCCAATTTACGATTGAGCTTTGAGCCTGTTTATAACGGATGCAACAGGGATATGAAAAGACGAACCTCTTTAGATTTTAAGCAATCTAATTAAAAACGGAGAGAGTACTATAAATATATAAATGTATGATTATTTTATATGATATGAGATTTAAATTGATTAGTCAAATTACTATAAATTTGTATGTATTATTGATATTAAACTTAAATTATTAGTTGAATCATTTGAATTATTAATTAATATTATTAGTATTAATGTTTACTAATATAAATAATAAATTTTGTATTTAATATGGATACACTTTTTTTCTTGAAATCAATTAATTCATTCATCTTTTTTTAGATTGCTTATTTGACTTTTACATAGATTTTAATGAGGAAGTTTTTCATTAATATTTGAAGGGAATAAAGTAGTTTTCTAATAAAGTTTTTTTAAGCAACTTAAGTGAATGAGACAAAAAGAAGAAGTTATTTTTATATGTAATTATTAGTGACAAGAAATGTAATTTAGCGATGTTCGTAGTGGGATAGTTTGAAACGATATAATTACTTTATTGTTATTTGAGATATGTGAAGAAAAGAGGTCCCTCTTTGAATTTTAAACAATATAATTAAAGAAGGACTGAGTACTATAAATATATAAATATATGATTATTTTTATAATTTATATATTTATTTGTATGATCATTTTATATTATATGAAATTTAAATTGATTAGTCAAATTATTATAAATTTTATGTATTATTGACTTTAAACATAAATTATTCGTTGAATCATTTGAAATTATATTATTAGTTGAACTGTCAAACGACACTAGGTTGGTTGTGATAAAGCTCGATACCTATGTTTTTAAGCGAAAATAATAATTGGGACCAACACATGACAAATGGTGTTGATTTTCGGAATGATGCTGACTTATCAGATAGTAGAGTTTTTTGTCAAGTTTTAGATAAGCCAAATTTGAGTAACAATGCCATTAACCAGAGTTGGGGATAATTTTTAAGAACATTGGTCTTTGTTTAGGAGGCAAATTTTTAATCATGGACATTTATATGTAGTCATGTTCGATTTGAAAATTATAATATATGCGATGGAATGACGACAATAGGTCACAATCAACGTGGTTTATAAAGAAATATTTCAAAATTGTAAGAAAAAATAAAATATTTCAAATTCGCAATATTTAGCAATGTAAACTTTTTCAGCATGTTGCTTCAATCTATTTTCCGCGTCTGATTTCAAAAGCAAAAGATATTCACAAATCCTGCATTGCATTGAAATGAAAAAAAAGAAGACGATCATGTAATATTTAAAAATTAAACAGTAGGGAAAAATATTATAATTATAGGTAAAATATTTTTTTCCTACTTCATTTAACATTAAAGCAAATACATTTCACACTATATTCATGTTATACTCACAAACCATGTAACGAGCGGGCAAGGACAGACCTACACCGAGGCCAAGGGGGTCATGTTGGGGAATGAGTTAGCACAGATCTATTCGGGGTGAATATTTAAATACAAATTTAATTCATTAATTATTACTAGCATGAATTAATCCTATATTAATTCAAATAATAATTGCAACAACATATCATGCATATAAAAAGCCACGTAAAACCTACGCATGCGGAATCTACGGGTTTACGTGAACGTACCTCTCGGGATGGCAAAGGTGACTTGATCCGGACGGACTAACCAAAAGGACTTCCCAAGTATTCCCTTAACCCTTGCTCGACAATCCGGTGGAAGGATACTCGCGAACAATTAACAAAAGGAAAAAATAAACTTTGTTGCACCACTTTTGTGGATTTGCTAATATTTCCAGCACATGGAATTGTACTTGGGAATGAACTAATCATCCCCTATTTATAGGAGAGGAGGGCACGAAAATTTTGGTGGTTTTTCAATGTGGGAAAAGACTTTTCTTGGTCACCAAGAAATCTTGAATATATCCCATATATTCTTTTTCCCATAATTAAAATATTCCACAAAAATCCACCTCCTCTTTCTTTATGGAATTTTCGAAAAAATGAGTGTGCAAGAATCCAAGATTTGGATCTTCTTGAATTTATGAGATATTCTTGTATTTCAAGAAATACATATCTTCCATAATATATTTTCAAGAAAATCAAGAAAATCTTTCTTGCCCTCTATTTTCCAAAAAAATTCGAAAATACTTAATGAATAACCAAGTGGAAGATTTCTTGAATTTAATGAGATAATCTTGTATTCCAAGAATACATATCTTAATTCCATAACAAAATTCAAAGAAAATCTTTCTCCCTCTTTTATCCATAATTTTCAAAAATAATGAGGAAATATAAGCAACAATATTTATTTTATTTTAATCACCTTTTCAGTTATTGGACTATATGTTGGGCTACTCAGGGGGCCTTTAGGAGAATTAAGATTGGACCTTCTAATGGATCTTGAATATCTAATATTGAGCCACAATATAATTCAAGCCCATAAATATTAATTAATCCCACTACATAATTAATATTGTACTAACCATCTTAACCCATATTACGATCAATATGGCTCCTTGGTCATTATTTCCCGTGTTTAAGATCATCTAGCCCATTAATTAATTCAAGCCACCAAAATAGCTTTCCGTTAATTAATATCTTTTGTCCTTGGTCGAGAAACGGTTCAACATTATTATCCATACCTAAAACTAATTCCACTTGCAAGATTTGGTATGATAAAACTTATGAACCTCCCAAGGGGCAAATCAAGCAAGCGTACTTGCACACGATTCTTAAGTATTAAATCTTAGCAATCACATGTGACCAATAATATTGCCCAAGATAAAAAGTATTGAATCTCTCTCTCGATTAAGCTACCCATGATAAGTCAAAGCAATAGTTACCAATCCCACGTGATCCTATTTAAGGGGCGAAGGTTAAGAAACAACGAACCATCGAGGTCTAATTCTTCCTTGTTCGGGTTCAAGAATTTATCCTCCTCAGGTCCTATTCAAATAGATCGATCGTGCACTAGTGTAATCTCTTGGTCAAGACAAACCAATCTGAGCCTTTACACCTCAACCTTTCGCGATGGTTGTTCATTTCCATCTAGGTCGTGAATGGTGTACTTTTTTAGTTACAAGGGATCATTAATTTAATCTTCGTGATCGGGTATCACTAAATTAACTACTGATGTAACACGTCTTAATTATTGAACAGCTTATGCAAGAAATATATGTAACATTCAATCATATTTAAAGCATCGGTGATAAACAATTTATTTCAAAGAATAAGTCCGGAAATTCGGTTTAGATTATACAAAGTAAAAGCATACTTTTCAAGATAATCCCAACAATCTCCCACTTATACTCAAAGTCCGCTTTTAAGTATACTACAACACGTCTCGAGTAGTCCGTGACATCTAATGTCACCTACACGAACCTAATAATTTCTCCCACTTATACTCAAAGCAGTTGACAATCGGTCTTGACACCCATTCCACTCACATGTCTCTCCGAATGTATTGAGAGGCGACGCTTTGTGAATGGATCTCGCTAGTCGTCCTCGAGACGCTATCTTTTTGCCACATCTATATCTCCTCTCTTAACGATTTCTCGTATAAGATGTCTTTCCTTTAATGTGTTTGTTTGACTCGTGGACTCTTGGTTCTCTTGAATTTGCAATGACCCTTAGCGTATATTGCTAGACAAATTGAGAACACCATCCAAGTCCACTAAGAAGATCTAGAGCCCAATCGGTTCTTTCTTTCACCGCTTCACAAGCGCCTACTTACTTACCGAGTCCCATGGTTGAGTCGATGATGCATTTACCTTCACACTCGCCCATTTGATGGCTACACTTCCCAAATGGAAACACACTAATCGAGGCAGGATAATTTAAAATCTATATCGATTGGAAATCCGGTCCGTGTGGCCGATGGGGGGATTAGTCGATCGATAAATCAACATTCTATCCCGAGTTCTTTTCAGACACTTCAGAATGTTTTTAATTGTCGTCCAATGTGCTTTCCCTGGGTTACTTTGATATCTTGCTACCATGCCTACGGCAAAGTAGATATCCGGTCTCGTACACAACAATGCATACATAAGATTTCCGACAGCCGAAGCACAAGGAATACCTTTCATGTCATCTATCTCCTTTTCGTCTTAGGGAACATTTTCTTGGATAGATGGATTCCAAGTCTGAAAGGTACGAATCCTTTCTTAGAATCTTGCATGCTGAAGCATTTCAAGACAGTGTCTATGTATGAAACTTGCGATAACCCGATCATCCTTATCTTGCGATCTCGAGTGATCTTGATCCCAAGGATTTGTCCGGCTTTCCCTAAGTCTTTCATATCAAACTGTTTTGAAAAACATGCCCTTACGTCTTATCACACCTTCACATCGTTCCCGATGATCACAATGTTATCTACGTACAGTACTAAGAATACCAATGCAGTCCCGACACGCTTTTATACACACAACTTTCAAAATCGTTTTGATCAAACCCATAAGACTTTATAACATGATCAAAACATTGGTTCCAAGCTCTGGATGCCTGTTTGAGTCCGTAAATGGACTTCTTGAGCTTACAAACAAGATGTTCTTGGCCTGTTTCAATGAAACCTTGGTGTTGGTGCACATAGATCTCTTTATCAAGACTTCCGTTAAGGAAAGCTGTCTTGACATCTATTTGCCAGATTTCAAGGTCAAAGTGCGCAGCAGTCGATAAGAGAATACAGATGGATTTAAGCATGGCTACGGGCGAAAAAGTTTCCTCATAATCGATCCATTTCTTTCTGAGTATAATCTTTCGCCATTAGTCTTGCTTTAAAGGTTTCAACCTTCCCGTCCGGTCCTTTTTTTTTCTTATATACCCACTTGCATCCAATGGGTTTGACCCCATTAAGTGGTTCGACTAGCTCCCACACTCTATTATGAAACATAGAACCCATATCGGCTTTCATTGTTGTTTGCCAAGAATCTGCATCCTTATCTTGGAGTGCCTCGTCATATGTCCATGGGTCTGATTCCGGGAATCAAGTCCGAGGACTCTCCTATTCCCATGAATCTCTCGGGCTGTCTAACAACCCTCCCACTATGACTAGGCTTTGTTGAAAAACGTATCGTTTGGTATATCATCTAGACGATTAGCCTCGAGGTTTGCCCTCTAAGCTCATTTAAGGTAATCTCACTTCTGGGTTTTCTTTGGTTCATATAGTTTTCTTCCAAAATCTAAAGTGGGTGCGGATGTCCACCTTTTGATCTTCGGAACTATAGAACATTCACCCTTTTGTTCCCTCGGGGTATCCTACAAAACAAAATTTTTTAATTCGATCGAGGATCCAATTTACGGTTTCCTTGTCCAACACGTGGTAGGACACCCCAAAGTTCTCATGTGTCTCATACTAGACTTGCGTCCGGTCCACAATTCTTTGGGGTTCTGGGAACTGATTTGGATAGCACCAAGTTTAGAATGTAAGTCGTTGTTTTCCAAGGCATGACCCCAGAACGACTCGGGAAGATCCGTATAACTCATCATTGATCTAACCATTTCCAAAAGAATTACGTTGCTTTCGCTCTGCAAACCCCGTTTTGTTGAGGGGTTAAAGATGCGGAGTGGGATACAATCCTTCATCGGATAAGTAGTTCAAAAACTCATCGCTGAGGTATTCGCCTCCACGATCAGATCGTAGAGACTTGATACGTTTTTCCACATGATTCTCTAGTTGAGCCTTAAATTCTTAGAATTTCTCAAAGGTCTCAGATTCATGCTTCATAAGGAAAATGTACCTTGAGTAATCATCAATAAAATTACTCATGACCTCCTCTTGCTTTGGTTGACATTGAACTACGTACATCTATGTGAACGATCTCTAATACTTCTTTAGCCCCATTCCCCTTGGCTCCAAATGCCATCTTGGTCTTATCACCCTCCAAACATGATTCGCAGGTTGGAATCGATTCAACTTGGAGACGCTCCAGTGAACCATCTTTCAACAACCTTTGGATCCTCTTTGGATTTATATGACCTAATCTTAGATGACAAAGAAGTATTTCGTTCACGCTTTCTTTTGTCAGAAATAGTTGATGTGTTATAGGATGCATTTCGTGAGTGGTGTGCACAGTTAATTGTATAGAGATTTTCTATCAATGTCCCGTAACAGGTACACTCATAATTTCAAAAATGATGTCATTCTTATTAGAAGAAACTTAGTGTCCTTTAATCGAATTTTAGAAACTGAAAGTGAATTCTTTCTAAAACTGGGAACACAAAGATAATCTCAAAAACTTTATCTTCAAAAGATAGGTGCACTTCTCCCACTGCTTTAACTGCTACTCATGTAGCATTGCAATGTCTGCTACTTGCGTAGTATTGCAATAATCGTTACTACCGTAGCATTGCAATATCTGCCACTTACGTAGCATTGCAATGTCTTCTACTTTCATAACGTTGCCCAGTGTGATGAGGATCTCACTCCCACTACGTTGCCGGATCATCTAGAACCCGTGAAGCCAACATGATTAGTGGATCTCGTATCAACCACCCATGAATGAGAAGTATACGCCGCTAAACAAGTTTCAACAACTAGTGTGTGAGAATTACCTTTCTTTCCGTCCCTTTTGGGGTTGGAACAGGCAAAACCTCCATTGTCCTCTCTCACCGTAGCTTAAGCACTTCCTCTTTGGATTTTCCTTGACTCAACAAGCATTCCTCATCTTACCATTGCCCTTGGCAACAGTTGAGTTTTATTGCTTATGGCCTTTGGTCCTCTTCTTTATCTTGCCTACCCTTGGCCTAGAAGATGAAGACGGACCACTTGCCGTCATAGCTTGAGTTTGGTGCCTTATCATCATTTCTGCCGAGTCCAAAAGTTTGCAACAAATTAGCTAGCGAGGCCAAAATGCTCAAAAAACCTTTCTGGGCAGAGAATGAAGTTCCAAATTCATCTGAGTCTCCAGATCATAATCTGCACTCAGAATCTCAAGTTTGTTCAGATGGGCCATCTATTTTGAGGACGTAATCCATTACGGGTTTTTCCTCCACCATTTTCAAATGATTTATCTCTCTCCATGAAGGTGATCTGACGAGTCCCGCATGTTTTGACTCGTCAGTTGGCTCATCTGATTTTTGTGTGTCAAAATCCACTTGTGTTTTTGTGCAGTTAGGACAATTATAATTTTCCAATCAATATAGTTTCCATACATATTGTATTGACTTTAAGTATAATAACAAATGGATTAAAAAAGTAACGACATCTTTAATCGAAATAAACAACTATATGCCATAAAGACAAGTATATCACAAGGTTCGATCACATTCATCATATTTAAAAATCTCAAAAAATATGAACATGCATCACCAACATCTCAAAAGCAGTTTAAATAAGCCACGTGGGGTGGGTCATTATTTAAACACATTCAAGGTGTTACAAACAAGAACATTACAAACCTTTAATATCCAGATTAATAGTTGGCTCCCTTGACCAATATAAAATTGACAGGACTTGAGGAAGTATATGCATATCAATTTTATACCTAAGTAATAACCATGATTAAATACAGGATTACTATTTCGCTTTGATCGAGCCTCGTGGGGGGTCATCGCCGCCACTAGTAATAACCCACAATCATCTGTTTTGGAATTCATTCATGTGAAACCTATCTTTTGACCGTCCCGTAGAGGAATTTCTCCAAAAGAATTCACAAATAAATAAATCATGGAGGTCAAAATTAATTCAATTTTATTATCCTAATAAAATTGTCAATTAATTATTTAAACATACATAGTAATTTTGAAGTTGAGATTTTTCCATTTGGCAACCCTCATGCAAACACAATTAAACAAATTAAATAAAGCATAAGATAAGCGCAAATAAATCAAGCAAAAGCAAAAAATAAACATATTGGGCACAAATTATCCAATTGTCATGGTTTGATTTTTTCTTGGCTTGATCATGAAGAAACACGCCTCGAATTTCTCCCACTTCGTTCGTCTCGAAAAAATACTTAATCTCGAACCGCCACGCCAAGCAGCTCGCGGCGGATGCACCCCGCATCCGGCCGGCCGCTTGGCCTAGGACAGCCTCGGCACCGCCTGGCAGGCCACGCCCGCCAGCGCCTCGGCACGCCTCGGCAGGAGTCGGCAGGGGTCGGCAGTCCTCGGCAGGCGACGCGCGCGTCCGCGCGCATCCGCGCGCGCGCTCGCCCGCCTCCGCCTCGCCCGCGACATCGGCCTCGCCCGCTTCTCCGCGCGCGCCCGTGCGCGCGCCCGCGGCGTCCGCCCGGCCTGGAGCACGCACCGCCCGTGCGCCGGCCTGCATCCTCGCGCGCGCTCGGCCCGCCCGGCCTCGCCCTGCGCCCATGCGTGCCAGCGCGCGCCGCGCCGCCTCGCCTGGTTCTCGATTTAGTCCTTTAATTCTTCATCTCTTCGTTCCCGATCCGGTTACAATTTATTTACAAAAAATAAATAAACCTAGATCTAGACTAGTCTATTACATTGATCAAATCAAACAAATCCTAGTCTACTCGTGAATTTTCTCACGAGGCAAAACAAATCCGAACGAATCGAATTAAAAAACCACAGTTTATATGCATGCAAAATAAAACATTAAAATCCATGACAATTGGATACCCGCAAAAAATGATCTAATAGTTCTACTATCCAATTTCAAATTTAATGTCCGTGAATTAAATTACAATTTAAAAATTCAGAGTCAAACAAATGCTCTATACTGAAGTTGTTGGGGAATGAGTTAGCACAGATCTATTCGGGGTGAATATTTAAATACAAATTTAATTCATTAATTATTACTAGCATGAATTAATCCTATATTAATTCAAATAATAATTGCAACAACATATCATGCATATAAAAAGCCACGTAAAACCCACGATCGCGAATCTACGGGGTTTACGTGAACGTACCTCTCGGGATGGCAAAGACTTCGATCGGACGGACTAACCAAAAGGACTTCCCAAGTATTCCCTTAGCCCTTGCTCGACAATCCGGTGGAAGGATACTTTCAACAATTAACAAAAGGAAAAAATAAACTTTGTTGCACCACTTTTGTGGATTTGCTAATATTTCCAGCACATGGAATTGTACTTGGGAATGAACTAATCATCCCCTATTTATAGGAGAGGAGGGGCACGAAATTTTGGTGGTTTTTCAATGTGGGAAAAAACTTTTCTTGGTCACCAAGAAATCTTGAATATATCCCATATATTCTTTTTCCCATAATTAAAATATTCCACAAAAATCCACCTCCTCTATTTTTATGGAATTTTCGAAAAAATGAGTGTGCAAGAATCCAAGATTTGGATCTTCTTGAATTTATGAGATATTCTTGTATTTCAAGAAATACATATCTTCCATAATATCTTTTCAAGAAAATCAAGAAAATCTTTCTTGCCCTCTATTTTCCAAAAATTTCGAAAATACTTAATGAATAACCAAGTGGGAGATTTCTTGAATTTAATGAGATAATCTTGTATTCCAAGAATACATATCTTCATTCCATAACAAAATTCAAAGAAAATCTTTCTCCCTCTTTTATCCATAATTTTCAAAAATAATGAGGAAATATAAGCAACAATATTTATTTTATTTTAATCACCTTTTTCAGGTTATTGGACTATATGTTGTTGGCTACTCGGGGGCCTTTAGGAGAATTAAGATTGAACCTTCTAATGGATCTTGAATATCTAATATTGAGCCACAATATAATTCAAGCCCATAAATATTAATTAATCCCACTACATAATTAATATTGTACTATCCATCTTAACCCATATTACGGTCAATATGGCTCCGGTCATTATTTCCGTGTTTAAGATCATCTAGCCCATTAATTAATTCAAGCCACCAAAATAGCTTTCCGTTAATTAATATCTTTTGTCCTTGTTAGAGAACGGTTCAACATTATTATCCATACCTAAACTAATTCCTTTTGCAAGATTTGGTATGATAAAACTTATGAACCTCCCAAGGGGCAAATCAAGCAAGCGTATTTGCACACGATTCTTCGTATTAAATCTTAGCAATCACATGTGACCAATAATATTGCCCAAGATAAAAAGTATTGAATCTCTCTCCGATTAAGCTACCCATGATAAGTCAAAGCAATAGTTACCAATCCCACGTGATCCTATTTAAGGGACGAAGGTTAAGAAACAACGAACCACCGAGGTCTAATTCTTCCTTGTTCGATTAAAAGAATTTATCCTCCTCAGAGGGTCCTATTCAACAGATCGATTAAAGCACTAGTGTAATCTCTTGGTCAAGACAAACCAATCGAGCCTTACACCTCAACCTTTCGCGATGGTTGTTCATTTCCATCTAGGTCGTGAATGGTGTACTTTTTTTTTAGTTACAAGGATCGTTAATTTAATCTTACGTGATCGGGTATCACTAAATTAACTACAGTGTAACACGTACGAATTATTGAACAGTTATGCAGTAAATATATGTAACATTCAATCATATTTAAAGCATCAGTGATAAACAATTTATTTCAGTAAATAAGTCTGGAAATTCAGTTTCGATTATACAAAGTAAAAGCATACTTTTCAGTATAATCCCAACAGGTCACTGGCCCCCCCTAGCCCCACTTGAACTTTTTATATGTATATATTTATAATTAAGACACACCTACGTGAGACGGTCTCATAGTAAAACGGAGCATAAATTGTGTATTAACTCTTTAATATTTTGAAAGGATGGGTGTTATTTGTGTTAGGTTGTACCCTATATCATGTAAAAAAACCGTCTCATACGAGTGTTTGTTTCCTTTAAATAAATTATTATGTGCATCATTTTCACCATACATCACTATTACAAATATTTGTAAAAATCAACACTCTATAAATAAAATGTTGATCTTTAGGTGCGTTGGGAAATTTAGAGTTTTGATGAAAGTTCTAACACACATGTAATAGGATTAGTCAGACCTGTTAGCTGACTGATGTTTTTAATACCAGTTATAAGATGACCAGTTGATAATTATTATATAGAACAACTGATGTATAAGATAGGTCACATATTGAGGGGGAACCTCAATATGTATAGGTCAGATCTAAAGATCAGAAGAACAAAAGATCAGCTGAAGTCCGACAGGCCAGAAGGCAAGGGAAGGACAGAAGATTAGACGATCTGATAAAGTCGGATAATCAGGTGAAGTCATGAAACACAAATTCAGAAGACACAAGATCGATGACTACCGAAGATCGGACCGAAGACCTATCATCGGTAGTTTTGCTAGTTGAGCTAAGACAACCGCACCGTAAGACTCTATCGGTAGACCGATCGGTTAATCGATCGGTCGTCCACACCAGTGGTAAATCGATGTTTCACCAAGTCATACGTTGTTGATCTGAACAAGGAGAATGTCAACTTTAGTTGGTAGAACAAACACTGAAAAGTATTTTTGTTAACCAATAAGAACAAGATACGTATGAACGGAGCCAACAATACGGGATTTGGTGCTGCTTGGTCAAACGGCTATAAAAAATGACATACACGCTTTCGGCCATGCCGTACCTAGAAGCATGTCACATCAAATCCTACATATCTACCAAATATAGCCGAAAATTCAAATTACTCTCCAACGACTCTTTGATTTCGAGGTCTATAAATATGGGATTACTCTTCAGAGTGAAGACACGGAAATTATCAAGAAGCTCATACTATAGTCAAATTTCCGCACGAAGAACACAACCTTGAAGATTATTTTTCTAAGTGTTCATCCCATAGTTCTTAGCACAGAAATCTTATCCTCTAGCTGTTAGGCTACTTAAATACTTGGAAAGATTTCAAAGTTGGAACAAACAACAAATCTTACCAAAACCCAAAGTTAGGTTAAGTTTGTTTAGCAAGATTTCAGACTAGGGTTTCTAGTTCTGATTTCTGTGATCGGTTGAGTGAGAGCTCTATAAATATCTGTTGGTGTAATGTGTTGGATTAACACAATAATCTAAGTCCAGTTGGTTAAGTTGGTGCCCCTTGTGATAGGGAAGAGTGGACGTAGGACTGGTTGTCCGAACCACTATAAATCTTGTGTGCATTTACCTATTTGATTAATTGCTTTATACTATTGCACACAACTTGATTAAATCTGCATACATATTCTGAGTTAGGATCAGCTAGCACCAAGCTACTGATCTGATCAGATTGACTCCATAGTCATCTGATTGAAAACAGCTTCGGAATCTGATTTGTTATAAACTGGTTTTTCACACGGGTATAACTAGCTTCCGCACAATCAGTTAAACTGATAGATACCGAATTGATCTGCCCTCAGGCGATCAGTAAGTTGGATATCAGTTCAAACTGATTCACTTGCACTCTGATCAAGCAAACGACAATCACACCTGATCTGCACGAAAAAGTTTTCAGAAGTCTATTCACCCCTCCCCTCTAGACTTCTGCCCTCACGAAACCCGTTCGGGACCAAATGTTTTATCAGAGCAGTGGTTCTCCAGACCACTGGCTTTGAATATCATCGGTTCTTGAGGAAGAATCTTTGTGGTCACTTGAACTGATCTTGGAAAACCTTTTAAAATCTCATCTGTTTTCAAACACACGATCAACATGGATAATACTTCGGGTATGTATCATGATTTGCATAAATTTTCCATTGATGAGTATGCAAACTGGACGATATACATGAGCAACCATCTGGGATCAATAAGCAGCAGGATGATGGAAGTTCTTGAACGAGGACCCATCATCATCTATCATGACAACCCCGCTGTTGGAGGTGATCCCGATTTTGCAGTTGGAAGTCTTGTCAGAAAGAATCCCGCCCTGATGGATGCTGAAGAGAGAAAGCTGTACACTCTGGATACGATAGCCAGACACATAATCATGAAGACCATGGACAAGATTACCAGAGAAAAGATAAAGTATCTCAAGACAGCCAAACAGGTGTGGGATACGCTTGATGAAATGTGTGTAGGAAATGATCTAATTAAAGATAGCAGACTGCAAGCTAAACTGGTGAAATTCGAGAAACTTAAGATGTTACCAAATGAAACCATCAATGAGCTCGATGGAAGAATCACCATGTCAGTTAACAAGTTTCGGGAACTTGGACGAGAAATGTCAGATAAAGACATCAATTACAAGATCTTGAGATCTCTGACTAAGAAGTGGGATATGAAAGTCACTGTAATAAAGGATTGCCAAGATATTGCTAAGATGAAGCCAAGCAACCTGTTCCTGAGTCTTAAAGCTCATGAGTTCGATCTGATTGAAAGAGGGCAAGAAGAAGAAGACGAGTCGCCTGCTGAAGTCACATCTGCCACATCAAAACCAGTTGCATTCAAAGCAGCTAGCAGCAACTCAAAGTCTACTGAACCAGTTGGAAATATTATAAGCCAAACTGAACAGATTGATTTGCTAACCAGAAAACTTGAAAAATCTAACATTCAACTTGGCAAGTATCGTAGATTTTACAGGGATTATCAAAACAGCAGAGGAAGAGATAGGAGGCTAGCTGACAGATCTCCAGAAAGGACCAGATCTGATGACCGAAGAGATGATCACAGAAAGGATCGCAGAGAAGATAAGAAAAGAGATGATCGGTCTGATGAAAGAAGAGACAACAGATCTGAGAGAAGAAATTCTGATTACAATCAGACAGGTAAGTCACCTGACAGATTCTACAGACGGAATGACTCACCTGATAGAAGAAGTTCCGTGGATCGTGGAGCATGTTTTAACTGTGAGAAACCAGGTCATTACAACGCAGATTGCCCAGACCTGACTCCAAAAGAAAGAGAAGACAAGCGGAACATACGAGAAAAAAAATACAGAGACATAAAAGCCATGGTTGCTGATACATCTGAGATCGATGATTCTTATCTGCCTTCTGAGGATTCTGGCTACTCATCAGTAGATGACTTTTGTCTGATAAGCAACGCTGATGATTTCTATCACTACGATGATCTGATGTTCTCATCTGATGAAGACATCTGTCTCATGGCTAAGGAGGAAGACCAATCTGAGGTAACCTCCAAACCTTCGCTCTTTCTTTTTCCTCCACATCGGTATGATTAGCACACCGCTTTGGAGAGATTGACTTGCGGCTCTATTCTACGAGCAATTGCTTGATGATCTCTAACGCAAAGAGATACACTTATACGATAGTGGAAGCCAAAAACGATAAGCTAAGGATTGAAAATACTCAGCTTGTTAAGGAAAATCTTTGTCGAGAAACAACTAAACTAAAATCACTTTGAAGTCGCCGGAAGATAACCCGATTTAACCGAAAGTTAACTCTTCCGATCGGGAGAAGCGATTAAGAACAACTAGTTATCAATAAAACAAGAAGTCGGGTGATTTTAAAATCCTACAAGCCAAGTTTGATGATCTCTTCCGACTACATGAGAGTCTGAAATTAACTGAGGATAGTTTACGTAAGAAAATACAGGTTTTCATGAAATCTTCAAAAACCGTTCATGATATGAACAACTATTTTTGAACGACAACTAATAAGAAGGGAATTGGGTATGAAAACCCTTCTACATCCTCAAAAGCCTCGTCTGGTTCACTTCAAAAAGGTGTAATCAAACGAGTTTCTGATATAGATACACAAAAAACAAAATATGTATCTGATAAGGGAAAGAGACCTGCTGAACAAGCAAGGCAAGTGCCCAATCAGAAAGGGAACAGAAATGGACCCCAACTGATTAAGCATCAGCCGAGGAATCAACAGAAGAACCCAGTTCTTCTGAAGAGACCTCAACCTGATCAGCAGATTAGGTATCAGAAAAGACAACCTGTCAAAGGGAAATCTAATCTGAAACCTAATCAGGGTCAGCTGCCTAACAAGCAAGATAAAGGTAAATTGCTAAGACCATTTATGCCAAAAAGATATGAATCTTTTAATGGTAGCAGTCATACCTACCCTTACAATCAGAAACCTAGGGCTGCTGCACCTGAGCCCCACTGGGTTAAAAGAAGACAAACAACAAAGAAAAATCCCAAGTCTTCTGATTCACTCAAGGCTAGCACAAATAATCATACTGATCAGAATGCATATGAAGAGATGTATGATTATGTAGATGTTTATGAGAGACAAATCAGACCTTCTGATCTATCTGATTACAATAGAAGTGCCCTGTTTGTATGGATCCCTCCCCCTTGGTATCAGAGTCAATCCAAAAGGGGTACCTAAAGCCTGATTTGATTGCAGGTTCGCGTGGGCTTGGCCAACAAAGGAGGTGTACAAGCAACTATCTGGTACATCGATAGTGGATGCTCAAGGCATATGACTGGAAGCAAACATCTCCTTAGCTCTTACACAGAACAAGAAGGCCCGTGTGTACTCTTTGGTGATGATAACTTTGCTTTTACCAGAGGATTCAGAACCTTAGAGAATGATGATGTCTGAGTTCTTTGGAGTCTAGTATGTCGAAGGTTTAAATCATAACTTTGTTCGGTTTCACAATTCAAAATGACAACCGATTCAAATGTTGAGTTCTCGAATCGATCGTGTTTGGGGAATGAGTTGCACAGATCTATTCGGGGTGAATATTTAAATACAAATTTGATTCATTAATTATTACTAGCATGATTTAATCCTATATTAATTCAAATAATAATTGCAACAACATATCATGCATATAAAAAAAGCCACGAAACCTACGCATGCGCAGAATCTACGGGTTTTTCGTGTGACGCATTCTCTCGACGGATGGCGTGGCTTTGGTCGGACGGACTAACCAAAAGGACTTCCCAAGTATTCCCTTAGCCCTTGCTCGACAATCCGGTGGAAGGATACTCACGAACAATTAACAAAAGGAAAAAATAAACTTTGTTGCACCACTTATGTGGATTTGCTAATATTTCCAGCACATGGAATTGTACTTGAGAATGAACTAATCATCCCCTATTTATAGGAGAGGAGGGGGACGAAATTTGTGTTATTTTTCAATGTGGGATAAGACTTTTCTTGGTCACCAAGAAATCTTGAATATATCCCATATATTCTCTTTCCCATAATTAAAATATTTCACAAAAATCCCACCTCCTCATATATGGATTATTTTCGAAAATATAGTGCAAGAATCCAAGATTTGGATCTTCTTGAATTTATGAGATACTCTTGTATTTCAAGAAATACATATCTTCCATAATATCTTTTCAAGAAAATCAAGAAAATCTTTCTTGCCCTCTATTTTCCAAAAAAATCGAAAATATCACTATGTATAACCAAGTGGGAGATTTCTTGAATTTAATGAGATAATCTTGTATTCCAAGAATACATATCTTCATTCCATAACAAAATTCAAAGAAAATCTTTCTCCCTCTTTTATCCATAATTTTCAAAAATTTGAGAGGAAATATAAGCAACAATATTTATTTTATTTTAATCACCTTTTTCAGTTATTGGACTATTTGTTGGGCTACTCAGGGGGCCTTTAGGAGAATTAAGATTGGACCTTCTAATGGATCTTGAATATCTAATATTGAGCCACAATATAATTCAAGCCCATAAATATTAATTAATCCCACTACATAATTAATATTGCACCATCCATCTTAACCCATATTACAGTCAATATGACTCCCGGTCATTATTTCCCGTGTTTAAGATTATCTAGCCCATTAATTAATTCAAGCCACTGAAATAGCTTTCCGTTAATTAATATCTTTTGTCCTTGGTCGAGGAACGGTTCAACATTATTATCCATACCGGAAACAAATTCCACTTGCAAGATTTGGTATGATAAAGCTTATGAACCTCCCAAGGGGGCAAATCAAGCAAGCGTACTTGCACACGATTCTTCGTATTAAATCTTAGCAATCACATGTGAACAATAATATTGCCCAAAATAAAAAGTATTGAATCTCTCTCTAATTCGCTACCCATGATAAGTCAAAGCAATAGTTACCAATCTCACGTGATTCTATTTAAGGGACGAAGGTTAAAAAACAACGAACCACTGAGGTCTAATTCTTCCTTGTTTAGTTCTGAAGAATTTATCCTCCTGTAGGTCCTATTCAGCGCATCAGTCATGCACTAGTGTAATCTCTTGGTCAAGACAAACCAATCTGAGCCTTACACCTCAACCTTTCGCGATGGTTGTTCATTTCCATCTAGGTCGTGAATGACGTACTTTTTTTAGTTACAAGGACCTTGTTAATTTAATCTTCTCGTGATCCGGTATCACTAAATTAACTACTGATGTAACACGTCTTAATTATTGAAACGTTATGCGAAGAAAATATATATAACATTCAATCATATTTAAAGCATCAGTGATAAATAATTTATTTCAGTAAATAAGTCTGAAAATTTAGTTTCGATTATACAAAGTAAAAGCATACTTTTCAGTATAATCCCAACACAATGTACTATCAAGAATCGAGCTACTCAACAGATCTTGTTAACTGGTTCAAGGAAAGGTACAATTTATACAACAGATTGGAACAGTTGTCCAAGAAATGCATGCCTGATTGTTAAGAGTTCCAAAAGTAGCAGTTGGCTTTGGCACAAAAGAATGAGTAATCTGAACTTTAAAACTCTTAACAAGATAACAAGGATGTCTTTGGTTGAGGGACTTCCGAATGAGGTATTCTCTAAGGATCAGACATGTGTCGCATGTCAGAAGGGAAAACAAGTTAAAGCCTCATTCAAGGGAATCCCTAGACCAAAGATCCAATGAGTATTGCAACTGCTCCATATGGACTTATTTGGACCCGATTACACCCGGTCGATCTCGGTGGACACAAATATACTCGTAATCGTGGATGATTATTCCAAATTTACAGGTTGTATTCTTATATAAGAAGAATGAGACAACAACAAAGATACCGAATTTTCAAGAAACTACAAAACGAAAAGGGTTATCGATTATAGTGAAAAAATCGGATGAGATAAAGGTACAAAATTTATGAACTCTTTTATTCTTGATTTTTGCACTAAGTTTGGTATACATCATGAGACATCACCGCAAGAACGCCACAATGAGAATGGTGTAGCGAGAATCGGAGAAACAAAACACTCAAGAAAGCTTCTTTCACTATGTTAAATTTGAACATGCAACACCAAGCCGTTTACAAGCGAAGCCATCAATATCTTGCATGCCACACTCGAATGATGCTCTCGACTAAGGCTCACTACAAAACACCCTATGAACTGTGGAAGGCGAGAAAACCTCGTGTTTCTTACTTCCATGTTTTTTTGGGTGCAAGTGTTTCATACACAACAATGGGAAGAGTCGGTTGAAGACTTTTGAGGCCAAGTCGGATGAGGGTATATTCTTAGGATATTCCTCATCCAAAGAAGGCGGGGGGTTTACAACAAAGAACCCTAGTTGTGGAAGAAACACCTCCTCGTGGTCTTTGATGAAACATCTTACGAACAAGAGAAATCTTCCTCGAAACAAAAGTACCAGATCAACCGTACTGGATGCACGTAAAATGGATCGACTAAGTATTAAGGAAAAAGGATCGAAACACGTAATGGTGTATATTCGGATCTTGCCGATTCACCAGTCAATCGGACCCTAAGGTACGTATAACCGTCGATAAAGAAGTTTCGGATGCAATTTGAGATAATATCAATCGAACCATCTGGTTCAGGGGGAACACCTGAAGTTCCTACGGACAGACATCAGCACATGATGAGTCCAACACCAACTGAGACTTATCCATGTCAAGTGGATCATAATTCTGCACCACTCCCAATCACTAGTAATGAACTACTATCAGAAGAGGACAATGTTCTCCAAACAGATGCAAATCGAAAAAAGAAGGACACAGGTAACCCGGTCATCCAACCGATCGATCATCGGAGACCCATCGATAGAATCAAAACTAGACATCGACAGTGAAAGTGCCATGTATTGTTTTTATCTGTCTTTGAAGGAACCAACTGGAGTAGAGGAAGCTCTACAAGATGCAAACTGGATTCTAGCCATGCAAGAAGAACTGGAACAGTTTGAAAGGAATCATGTTTGGAAACTGGTGGACAGACCAACCCATCAAGATGTGATTGGCACAAAGTGGGTATTCAAGAACAAGAGAGATGAGAATACTGTCATAACCATAAATAAGGCAAGACTTGTTGCTAAGGGGTATTCACAATCAGAAGGAATTGATTATGACGAGACCTTAGCACCGATCGCTTCGACCGAAGCCATTCGCTATTTTTTTGGCATATTTGCCCACAGAGGGGTTTATTGTGTATCAGATGGATGTAAAGAGTGCATTCTTAAACGGGGTACTAGCTGAGGAAGTTTATGTTGAACAACCTCCGGATTTTGAAAAAGGTGACCAGGTGTACCGTTTAAGAAAAGCTCTTTATGGCCTGAAACAAGCTCCTCGAGCTTGGTATGATACACTCTCTCAGTTCTTGATAGACAGTGGTTTCACTAAAGGAATAGTGGATGTAACCTTATTCGAGAATAGAAGATGGAGAAGATATTACGATGGTTCAGATTTATGTGGGCGACATCATCTTGGATCTCCCAACAAGAGTTTATGTGAAAAATTGACAAAAAAATGCAAGGGAAGTTCGAGATGTCCATGATGGGTCGGATGAGTTACTTTACGGGTCTACAAGTTAAGCAAAGTACGAAGGATATTCATTTGCCAAAGCGAAGTACACTAGGAGTTTATTGGCTAAGTTTGGAGTTCAAAACTGTAAGGAAGCCAGAATTCCTATGATGACTGGATTCAAGATGGATCCAGATGAGAATGGTCAGAAAACTAATCAGAAAGAATATATGGCTCTCATTGGATCTTTACTATATCATTTGCGCCAAACCAGACCATCATCACTTTTTTACAAATAGGTGTATGTGCGGTTTCGAGCAAATCCAATGCAAAGCCACACCGGAAGCAATTTAAGCGGATTCTTAAGTATCTGAAGGGACGAAAACCTTGGTTTATTTTACCCATCGATGATAATCTAGAGCTTAGTGGGTATTCGATTACGATTATGGAGGTTGCAGAATTGACAGGAAGTCAACCTCAGGTACATGTCAATTTTTAGGTAGTAAACTGATCTCGTGGTTTTCAAAAAGAAGCGGACATCAATTCGACATCTACTAACAAGCGAAATATATGGCCGCATGAAGTTTGTTGCTTCCAAATCGCTCTGGCTTAGTCGGCGGTGAGGATTATAACATTGTAGCTAAGAACGTACCTATATTACGTGAGCGATAATAGTGCCATTGCAATCACTTTCGAAATCTGTTCTACATACAAGATGCAAGCATGTGGATGCGGACACCATTTTATAAGAGATCATGTTGAAAAGAAGAATATCGAATGGAAAAGATCCATACCGATAAAATGTAAAAAAACGATATTTTAACCAAGCCACTAGCTGAGATCAGATTCGGAGAATTATGCAATGAGCTAGGGCTTCTGGATCTTGGAGAAAAAGCACTAGAAATGTTTGGTGGACTGATCTCCAGAACCAGCTGGTTAAGAGACTAACCAGGTTAAGAGGAATCAGTTGAGTTAGGTATCTCAACTGATCAGAAGATCAATCAAGGAACTGATATGAGAAGGCTTTATCAGATTAAAGGAACTGATCAGATTAAAGAATTATCAGATTAAAGGAACTCATCAGTTTGGTTGTTTCATACATTGTAAGTCGATTAAGCTAATGTTAACAAGCAAGTTACATAAGATTAAAGCTTCAATCGCATAAGGAAACAGAAATAATAGAACTTTTCATTGATAAAGACCCGGAGGCCAGATTTACATTACAAGTTACAAGTACAAAAGGACCCGGAGGTCAGTACATAAACCATAAACCGAAAACCCTAAGCCTAACCCTAGAAGGGGGGGAGAGAGGCTTTAAAGATTTTAAAGCCCGATGCTCCCATTTTCCCCCACTTAACCCTAAAAGGGGTGTGAGAGGCTTTGAAATAATCCTAAAGCCACCCTCAGAGCTTCGGAGTTAGGAGTGAGAGCGGCATTGAAGGATTTCTAAGCCAGGAGCCCCTAGTCCTAAAAATCAATGGGCTCTCCAGCTGTTAAATGGGACACAAGTTCCAAAGATGTGGTCCAAAGACCATATGGCCACAAGTGTCACATGTAAATATTGAGTTTGATATACGATGATCAGTTGTTGTCTGATCAAGATCGAATACCAAACTCATGTTTTGTATCAGAATGAGTCTGTTGATGTTAATTATGTCATCTCGATAGGCACACAAGGTGCATACGGTTAGGAGAAGTGTCTTCTCATTTGCGATAGTAGATCCGCCACCTCGATTGGTAGAGAAGCTTGGCAATAATTGTATGTGTAATTTTCAATGACGATGAAAGCAGTAATAAGGGACACACAGGGTTGATTTGAGAAGCTGAAATAATTTGAAATGGGTTAAAGGTTTTTGCCGGAAGTTTCAACGAAAATAAGGGTTCACCGGAATATATGGTTTACAACACTTAAAGAAGATAAGTATGGTGAATGGGTTATGTTGTGTAAATCATTGGTCTAATTTATATAGGCCAAGCAGGGGTGCAAATGAAATTTGATTTCTCAAAGCCTTTTAGAGAAATTTGCACCACAAGGACAGCGCGTAGGAAACACGCGACTGATGATTGGATAAGCTTACGACGATTGATATCCCAAAGTATCCAGACTATTATTACGAATGTCAAATCGTGCCGACTTAGGGAATCGAGACGACTCTCCGATTTTCAAAGACTAAGTTTTGGCGGTAACACTTATCCCAAGAATTGACTTGGTCTGAGTAGAATCAGATTAGGTCAACTGAAATCTGATTAGATAAGAGACTGATCAGATGAGGAAGATCAGTTGAGTATGATACCTCAACAAATCGAGATAAATCGATCAATAAGTAATCGAAATAACAATGAAGGGAACTTCAACTGATCAGGGAGGATCAGAAAAGGGAATATCGGACGCAAAGTGGAACGGATCAGTTGAAAGGGACAGTTGGGAAATTATAAGGATTATGCAGAAAACTAAGATCAACAAGTGGTACAGACAGACTTCAAGTGGTATTGACTGATTACAATATCGATCAACCAGAATCACGATTTCTTTTCTTTGTTTATTGCTTACATATCTCCAAATTATCGATAATATTTGCCTTTACTGTACACATACTTTTGTGATGCATACCCTGCAAAGTATTTAATGCGGACGTAGGGTATATGTATTAAATGCCACTAAATGTGTTTTTAAATCCAAAAGGCAATCGCGCGTGCATATTCTGACCACACAATCAAAACCGCTCAATCTGGATAGTTTATCCTTTTCAAACGTTTGATCTTCTAGTCTCGATTTTCCCTCCTTCCTTTTATAAGCTTCATCAAAACCCTACCAGAGTATTTTTTTTTCAAAATTCTTGCGATTTATTCTCTGCAAACTCACAATTACCTTTCTGCGCTTCAAAGTGTTTCTTGCGATTTAACCTATTTCAAAATCGAAAAGCAGAATCTGGTAATTTCTGGTTATTTGATTAATTACTTTACTAAAATTCATTGAACATATAGATTACATCTATTTATGTTATCCTGTGTTATGCCTTATCATTTCTTGATATCCGTATGTATTCATCGATTACTAGGTCTAAGAATAGGTCTGATAATCAATATATGATATCTTTATGGTTATGCACAAATTTTAATCGAGTCTATCTTATTGTAGATGGCCACTCACGGAATGGGCAAAATTATGTGTAACTATGCGGATTTGGCAACCAAAATTGTTGAAGACAAATTTGTAAGGTTTGGTGTTACACGGGATCCTGAATCAATGGAGGTGGAACAAATTCTGAGGAAGGGTGGTCTCGAAAAATACTGTGCTGCTCACTGCAATCCAGTAATGCAGTATGAGGCACTAGAATTCTTGAGGAATTTGAAGGTGGACACGGAAAATCCTGGAGACGAACTGATTTCTTCAGTAAATGGAGAGGATATCAGACTTACAAATGTTGATATAACTCGACTATTCAACCTGCCCAAAGGAAAAATCTCTCCTGCTCACTATAGGGAGAATGAAGACGAACTGATCAGGAATGAACTCTTCAGAGAGGCTGATAAACACCAGACCGTAGGCTTTGTCAGGCCTATGTTGAAAAGGAAATACCGTTTGTTGTTTGACATTCTGTCAAAAACAATCATGGGTATCTCGTTCAGCTCAGATGGATTAACAACTGTAAAAATGTATAGTATGACTGCTATTATCGATGAAGCCAAAAATATTAATTGGCATGGTTTCCTGAAGGCTATTCTGCTCCAAGAACATGACAAGTTTGGAGTTAGTGAACATAGACAAGTCTATCTGAAGAAGAGAATCAACAATCTCAGGTTGCAGTCATTCTGAAGGACAAGATGCCCAATGCTGAATGGGATCAGAATGGACTGAAGTCCTACAAGGCCTTTCTCTCTACCACAACTGCCATCTATGGGCCATCAGATGATGATATCCGGCCCACTCCCCTAAGGTTAAGAAAGGGAAGAACAAGGAAGCGATAAATGCTGAATCGATGCTCCTCAAAAGAAAAAGAGAAAAAGAAAAGTAAAGGCTCAGGAGAAGAGACCAAAGAAGGTAAAATAGGCCACCATGACTCTTTTTCTGGAAGACGAGTCAGATGAAGAAGGAGTGCCAGATCAACCTGATGCGCAGCAGAGATCTGCTGAAACATCAGATAGGCAGGCCTCTCAAATTGAGAGCTCGCCAGAACAATCTGAGGGAAGAGCAATGGACGAACAATCTCCTTCACCTCAATCTCGCGCTGATTCACCACTCAGACTTCTAGCTGCTGAGCATATCTCTCCTTCTCCTTCACACCGCCGCGAACTCGAAAGTTCACGGTTCGCGAACCAAGAAGATCACCCGCTGCGAACCGATACACTTGTGCTCGCTGCAGAACCTCTGCAGATTCACCCAATCGGTCAACATCCAAATACTCGGACACCACGGAACCCTCTACATCTCATCAACCTAACACGGTCGATCCGAACAGATGATTCTCGAGTCCAGATCATCCAAGACCATCACCGGAAAATGGTCGAAATGAGAATTGAACTCGATATTGATGAGTTGTATCCAGAGTTGGTAGCCCATCCTGTTATTCGAGAGGAAGTAATGGAGATCCTCACTTGGAAAGATCTCCGTTTGAAGAACTTCTCAGATTTCATGATCATTATTGAACAGATGGGAGGTGCTGAAGCATTAACAGATTTTGATTTCGACATGAAGAAATGCGCTCGGTAGGATCACCAACCGAATCGATCACTTTCTTTGAAGCGATCAAAGCTCGATCCACGTAAAGTCGGGAATAATTGAACAAGTTGAACCGAGGTCATTGCGAAAACTCCTAAGGAAGATGATCCTAGGAAGATGATCCTATGAAGGATGTGGGAGTTCTTGATGATAGTGGAACTGTGTCTTTGCTTCACGTCACGACCCGACCCTTTGGAGGCGCAAACAACTGGACATGATCAGGTGATGCAAAATATTCCTGCAACACACATCACCACTGATCAACTTCAGGAGATCAGATCGTGTTTTAAAGATCTTCTGAAAGAAGAAGTTGAGGGAGTGTTGGCTAATGAACTTAGCAACACAATAGCTGATCAGAGGCAGATTGGCCTCAAAGAAATAACGGATCAATCGGAATTGACTATTTCCCAGATTGAAGCAATCAAAGATCGGTCTCTCAAACCGTGACCAACCCGATCGCTTTGAATTTAAGAAGACGGTTGACGACAAAACTAGTCCAAAGTTGATCAACAACAAGTTTCTCTTCGATGGTCAATTTGAAAAGCTTGAAATGACCGAAGAAAAACTTAATAAACTCATTCTTACCCTCTCTACTGCCGTTGAATCTGTCAAGACTGAGCTGATCTCAAAGATTCAAAATCTATCTACTCAAGCTCAAGGTTTATTTGTTGAAGATCTTAACAAGGCCATATCAGTCAGCTTTGGATCTCTGACTTCCCACCTCAATGATCTTTTTGATCAAACCAAAAAGGGGGAAGGACAGATTGAGAAACCAACCCCGACTTTTATCGTAAACAATGTAAGAACCGATTCAAAATGGTTGAATCATATGGCCAGAGACTAGACCATCTGGATCTTTTTGCTAATGAAATTTATGGGAAGATGGAGAAGTCAAAGGTGTTGGTCCCGGTGCAAACGAGTCTTACACGTGTATGGGGGGGGGGAATACACGTGTTCAGTGTTTTTAAAATTTTTTCTTACTGTCCTGATGATTTGGTCCTGAGAAGCACAAATCGCTCTGAGTCAAAGTCTACTGAGATAGTGATCCTGAGCTGCTTTCAAAAACCTCAGATAATCTCAACTGAGTCCTGAGTTTCAGAGATCCTGAGTTGCTTGGATCAGATAACTAACTTACTGAACCCTCAGAAGAGTAAGTTCAGTTTGGTAACTATCTGTTCTAGCTACTCAGATGTGCGGAATGGTTGGCCCTTGGTTTATACTCGTTTTAAGCTTTGCTGAAAACCTTCCTTTGAATGGAATAGTGATTAGGCTGTGATTCAGTTATGCAACTTCAGTGGATTGATTCCAACTGAATATCAGTGAAAAGTATGCTTTCAGATTTAAGACAATGCAACAGTTAAGCACAGATAAAGAAAGCAATAAACAACACAACACTTTATAGTGGTTCAGAGACTCAAGCTCCTACGTCCACTCTCTCTGATCCTCAGAGAAATTCACTATCACTTCCTGAGCTTTCTGACTACCCCGCGTAGTTTACTTTCTCAACTCGGCCTTGAGCTTTCTGACTACTCCACGTAGTTTACTTACTCAACCCGACCTTGAGCTTTCTCACTACCTCCGTAGTTTACTTACTCAAACACAAACAAGCTTTCAGACTACCTCTGTAGCTTACTAACTTCACCTCTAGAGCTCCGCGTAGTTTACTAACTCTTTACAACTCTTCTCACCAACAATCACACTCGAACTACCTTCTAAAGGGTTTGGGGTTTCTTGGTTGGTTTCCAACTAGGATGAGATATCCTTTACAATGAAGTACAATGCAAAGGCTAGGATATCTCGACTAAGCTTTGAATATATCTTATCAAGCTAGGCTTAGTATAGTGAGCTCTCTTCGAAATAAAGCACTTGGGAAATTCTTGGTTTTTCGAGTGCTTCAACTTGCAATAATAAGTTTGAGCTCTTGATTTCCAAATTTCCTTAAATGTGTAGGGTCACAAGTATTTATAGGCATACACCAAGGTCACTCTTGAAAAACTATCCGTTGGAGAGATAGCTCCGTGAGTTTCCTCTTATGGTGTGTGAGGAAAGGCTATATTTAGGGTTTGAGACTCCCTAACACGTTTTAGGCAATAACCTTTCATGTAGCAGGTCTTCACTTTTTGCAGTCTGAAACTTCGTGCCGACATTTTTTTTCATGCACATCCTTTATCGATGTCGATATGGTGCAGTGTTATCTTCCTCTTTTTGACTTTTGTCTCCGACTTTTGTCTCACCTTCAACGGCTTTTTGGTTACAATCTCGGTGATATAACCTTCAACAACTTAGTTTCTTTTGTCTACATTGAATGTCTTGGCAAATATCTATTTTTCTAAGGAATCGCGATCTTCTCGATGTGCATCCTTGGATAGATATTTTCGGTGCCTCGGAACATTGAGGTTTATCTTGAGCATTCGATGCATTCTTTGAGTCTTGATAATTCTTTGTGCCTTGATATTCTTGATCTTTAGTTCTTGATCTTACATCTTACGTGTCTTGAGTCTTACGAGTCTTGAGGTCTTCGAGTCTTGAGGTCTTGAGTCTTGAGTCTTACGAGTCTTGAGTCTTCTTGAGTCTTCTGATTCTTCATGGTGATATCTTGATTCTTCATTTCATCTTGAGTCTTCAGTTCCCCAGTTTCATACTGAGTCTTCAGTTTCTTAGTTTCTTCTTGAGTCTTGATTCTCGATTTCTCCTTGAAACTTGATTCTTCGGTTTCATCTTTGAAACTTCAAAAACTTCATTTCATCTTTGAAACTTCGTTTCTTCATAAACTTCTTTCTTTCTTGAATCTTGAGATCTAACCTTGATCTATATCTGCTGTCTATACATTTTGCAGATATCATCCTGAATACTCTTAAAACTGAATCCTGACTCAACTATCAAGATTATTTTGAACATGTCATACTCAGGGGTTTTGGGATCTAATCAAAATCATATCTTTATTAAATTCATCTCCCAATAATTTTCCCCTTTTTGATGATGCCAAAACCTATCTTGTTACAAACATTTAACCTAAGCTCAGGTTTCAGTTTATCCTATTACAAGATTGGTTATATTTTCAACAATTTCCCCATAAATAATGAGTCTCTTAACAGTTAATCTCCCAACAATTTTCATACAGAGATTCTCACAATTAGCATATCAAATTTAAAGACATGTAAATAAGATAATGAGATATTATCTTTTGAGCAAAAATGATAAAGCTTCATTGATGATGATTTTTGAGTTTACAGATTACAATGAGTTTATCAAAAGTAAAAAAAATAAAAGACAAAAAAGATAGAAAAATTACAAGTGTCTTCAGGTAAGTCTTGATCTCCATCTTGATTTGGCTCTTGATCTTACGCTCTTGGTTTGCATCTTCTTGATTTCATCACGGCACTTCGGGTTGAACATTCCGAAATACCTATTCTTCAGTGCATCTCTTTCCTTAATGATATCCGGACTGTTTCCTGTCAAACCCAACTGAGCAGCATATTGAGCAATTTCTTGAATAATGGCTTTCTCATTTACCAGGCCACTATCAAGTCTTGGAGGAGGGTAGGTATATGGACCGGGGGCTACTATCTGCACCTTTCCTTCATCTGCAAGGTTCATCCAGCTTTGGAGAAATTTAGAATAGAAGGTTAGGAGATATTCAATGAATGTTTCATTTTGATCTGAGCTTTCCCCTCTCCATTCCCTGAGCACATCATAGTAGAACCAGAAGGTTCTCTTGACCTCTTCCCAACTATCGTTGAATTTGATGGGCATCCATTTATCAACGTGTGGCCATTTCTGTGCTTTTGAGCTCGCAAACTTTTTGAATCCACTCCTTCGCTTCTGCTCTTCTTCTAATTTCTTCCTGATCACAAGGACGCCTAAGACCGAAGCAGCAGTTTTCTTTGCTTGTTCTATCTGGAATGTCTTCAGAGCATTCCTTGTGTTGAAGACTTTTCTCTGAGCCTGACCTGCAGACTCTTCTAAATCTTCAATCAGCTTCCTTTGAACTGGCTTAGAAGCCTTAGAACGCTTGCTCTCAGGTTCAACAATGCCCAAGGCTTTCCTCTTCATAGGCAATTCAGCAGCAGCCTGGCTTGTTCCAACCTTAGCTCTATCACTCAGTTTCTCTCTTGCAACTTCAAGCATGGTTTCCTTAGAAACCTGAGTGTAGATCGGCTTCTCCACCTCACTGAACTTCAGTTTCTCAGTAGCATCGACTTCCTTCAAGGCTTCAGATAAGATATCATTTTCAGCTTCTTTTTGTGCCTTTTTCTCCAAAGTACGTGCCAATAACTTCCTGAGGTCTTCACCTGGCCTTTCCCCCTTCTTGGCACCGTAATTTGGAAGAAGTCTGGAGAGTGTTATGTCCATGTGGTATTGCTCTTTGCTTACACAACGCACCTCTCCTGCTAACTGATCATGTTCATCTTCTAGCTTCCTGAGGTGGTTCTTAGCCACATAAAATTCTTCAGAGAGATGGGCATACTGGCCAGAGAGAGCATCTTTAAACATCTCTGTCATCTTGGTCATGAGCATTGAGCTCATTTCCTCAACAACAGACTTGATCAGCACTTCATTCTTCTCTGCCAATTTCACCTCTAGAAATTCAGTTCTCTCCTGGTGCTTTTGTTTAAGTTTAGCACTCAGCTCAGCCTTGACTCCCTCCAGCTTCTCATTCAGCTTGTCTTCCATGGAGGTCATCTTTGAGGTCAGAGTGTCTTGAATTTGCACCAATTCTGAAGAAGAACTTAGATTCTCCATCTTCTGAGCTTGGCTGGCCAATGTCTCTTCCATCTGAGTGATTTTGTTCATCATTGGCTCAACCTTCTCAAGCTTTTCCATTATGGGAGTGAGGTCGATCTCAGGAACATTATGCACCTTCTGTGCTGATTGATCATTCTGAGGTTCAGACACAACCTGAGGGTTGGTCTGCTTCAGACAATTCAGAGTTAAAGATAGAAACTTCAGTAACTTTTGCATAATTGTGAATAGTGCCAAAAGGTACCTGAAGAGTGCTAGCTTCAGTCTGAGGTTGAATGATTTCAGGTTGATCAGCACAAGGAGTTTCCTTCTCCATCTGAGACTGATCCTCAGCATCTCCATGTTGGTCCCCATCTTGAGATTTGTCTCTGCTGCTAGGGGCACCAACTTCAGTAGCTCTCCTCTCAGCTATCTTCTTCTGAACTAGCTCATCAAAATTGGAAATTTTCATCTTGAGCTTTGTCTTTCTGAATCCTGAGAACTCAGTCAGGATAGATGTCTCCTCATTCCACCAGTCTTCCCCTCTGAATACAACAATGTTAAGCATCTCCGGAAGAGTCTGATTGAGGATGAAAACCGTCGACCTTAATCTGAAGAAGATATCTTGCAGATCAGGGAATGAGCTGAGCTCAGGGTAGCGGTCAAGGATGAACCGTTCCCCCTTGCTCCTCCACTCGGTTTCTTCAGCTTCGCCCTTCTTCAATCTCGGGCTATCAGGTTCAGTTGAAGCATCAGCTGAAGGATCAAGAAGTAGATCACTCAGGAGCTCATCAATGTTAAGCTGCTCCTGAGTCTCAGCAGCATCTGAATGTTGTGCAGTCAGGTCCTCAGTTTGCATCTGAGTGGGTTCTGAGGCCTGAGCTGGCATGATCTCAGATTGACTCTGAGTTGGCTCTTCTGTCTGAGCCGACACATCTTTGGTAGGAATCTCTGAGGTCTGAGCTCCTTTAAAAATTTCCTGAGAAATTTTATCTGTACTGAGCGATGTCTCAAGCACCTCAGAGAAGACCTGCTCCCTCGATCTGAGTCTGTGCCTTAGAGATAACCTGAGCCAAGACTTCCAATGGCGATTTCTGAGCGGTTTGGCTCTCAGGTTGAATCTCTTCAGAATCACTGCCATCATCATCTGTGAGAACCACCATTCTTTTGCGCTTGGGAGTGAGGGTTTTCTTCTTTAATTTCTCACCCTGCTCCTTTTTGGCTTCCAACAACACCTTCCCCCTGGTTTGTTGGGTTTCCTTTTCAGCAGCCGCAACCGGTGATTCCACTTTCTTCTCTTTCTTTCCTCTGATGGCCTGCTTCTTCACAGCAATGGGCTTGAAAAGCACCTTGGACTTAGGGAATGGGGTCGAATTGGCGAAGATATCCTCCTCCTCTCTGCACATCTCCAAAATAAATGCTATTTTGGTGGCATGGTGGATCTTGCCTTTGATCGAAATAGCCCCGTCAATCTTCTTTATGACCTTGGCTTGCTCCGTCACCACCTGAATCAAGAATCTTAGCCAGTTGAAGTCAGTGGTGGGTGAAGCCTCGATCGCCGCCATTAATCGGAGCTTCGGGGTACTAATCTGCTCAAAACTCCCCAAATGACTCATGATGCATTTGCTCACAATATCCAACAAAACTCTATATTGTGGCTTCAAATGCCTCTTATGCAGTTTAGCCTCAAATTTTACAGGATTCTCAGCAATCCTATCTAAATACTCCTGCTCTCTACCCAACATATACACAACAGGATCCTCTCCTCTATCACAAAGCTCAAAAACATCGTTTAAATTTTTCGGAATTATATACAATTCCCTTTCAAAATCGATGTACTTAGACGAGTGCTCTAAATGTGATACAGTAATCTGGGAATTTACACCATCCTCTTCATTTATCGTCAGATTACAGACGAACTCGATTACCTCTTTCGCGTATTCTTGGTCCGGTCGATTTGCGACAAGATTGGTGAGCTTGGCCAAATGAATCATATGCAGAGCCTCCTCTTCTGGTTTAGAGTTGGTTGTGCCATCGAGCGAGACAACGAACTCGTACCAAGTTTTATTGGATTCGGCCAAACGCTCATAGATAGATAGAACCATTTTGAAAGATTTTTTTTTGAGAGAATAGGGTTTTGGAAAGATGAAGCTTTTCTGGGCAAAGGGTTTTGATTTTGCAGAGGATTTTGGGAACGAAGGGTTTGATAAAATTTGGCTTGAATGGCTTTCAAAGGATTAAATAGCTTTGAGATCGTGGGAAATCGTACCGGTTAGGTGAAAAGCAACGGTTAAGATTAATCCTCGATTAATCGGGTATGTGAAAGGTCGATTCCCGAAAAGTAAGCCGCCAATTTAACCTCATTGGTGATTAAATGTAACAGAGCATTTAATGACTGTTGACCTTCTTCGGAATTTCAAAGATCCCGCCCAAAAACATTCCTCAGGTGTTTTGTATTTATTGCGAATGATTACTGAGTTTCACTTAAGCAATAAATGAGTCGCATGAGTCATTACTTCTTCAGACTAATTTTCCTCTATCAGTCTTACTGAGTATTGACCTTGATAAAATGTCAGTATGATACTGAGTACTGAATGGGTTCAGTATGCTACTGAGTACTGACCTTCAGTAAATCTGAGTTTCCTGAGACTCAGTTCAGTATTTCCATTTTATCCTGAGTTTCTCAGTAGAATTCTGAGAATACTTCATGCATCTGAAAACCTTCAATTTTTCAGATTTGCCACTATACACCTGGATCCAACATCCCTAATTCAACTGAAAGTTCCTGAAATCTTGATTCAGCCAAAGGTTTAGTCAAGATATCGACTCTCTAACTATCGATATGAATTTTCTCCATCCTTATGTCCTTTTCTCGACATGATCTCGATGAAGTGATGTCGATATCCACATGCTTGCATCCGGTGTGCAATACGGATTTTGTGAAATAGCAATGGCACTATTATTTGTCACAAAATATTGGTACTTCATTGGCTACAACTTTATAATCCCTCAATTGTTGTGCGAGCGAAAGAATCTGAGCACATCGACTTTCTGCGATCATGTATTCAAACGATAAGATCTTGGTTTTACTCGAGGTCCTGCTTTCTTCAAAACCAAGATATCGACTTCTTCCAAGAAATTGACAAGTTCTGTAGTGGACTTCCCGTCGATTCTGCAACCTCCATAATCGACATCGAGTAACCCGTTAATTCAAGGTTATCATCAGCTGGATACCATAATCCTCTATTCACTGTGCCCTTGAGATACTCCAAGATCTTTTTGGCGACCTCCATGTGACTAGCCTTAGGATTAGCTTGGTATCTTGCACATATCCCAACAAAGAAATGTTATATCCGCCTACTTGTCATGTGAGATAGAGCAATGATCCAATGATTCCTCTATAATCAGTATGACTCACTGATTTGCCTTCAGAATCAGGATCCATCTTGTAGTTAGTATTCATGGAAATTCTAACTGCATTGCAATTCTGTACACCATATTTGGCAATCAGATCTCTAGTGTACTTTGCCTGGTTGATGAAGATTCCTTCCTTTGATTGTTTCACTTGAAGACCTAGAAAGAAATTTATCTCCCCATCATAGACATCTCAAATTTGCCTTTCATCGATGTAGAAAAAACTTTTCACACAACCGATGATTTGGGGATCCAAAATGATATCATCAACATATATCCGAACCAAGAAGATATCTTCCCCCATCTTCTATCCCGAATGAGTTCTATCAACAGTTCCTTTGACAAAACCATGGTCATGAAGAAACCGAGAAAGAGTATCATACCATGCTCGGGTGCTTGTTTGAGACCATACAAAGCTTTTACCGAGCACAGAACTTGGTCATTCTGTTTGAAACCGGGGAGGTTGTTCTACATAAACCTCTTCTTTAAGCACACCGCTTAGAAATGCACTTTTCACATCCATTTGATAGGTATGTGAACTTCATGTGGGCGATATGCAAGAAACAATCGATGGCTTCTAGTCTTGCAACCGGGTGCAAAGGTTTCATCATAGTCCAATCCTTCTTCTTGGGAATAACCTTGTGCAACTAGCATTGCCTTGTTTCTTACAATGTTGTTGTTTTCATCTCTTTTATTCTTAAATACCCACTTGGTTCCAATGACATTGTGTCTTTTCCGTGTCTATCCACTAGCTCTCATACTTCATTTCTTGAGAATTGATTCATTTCATCTTGCATAGCAGTAATCCAATGAGAATCTTGTAGAGCTTCACCAATCTCAGTAGGCTCTTTCTCTGATAGGAAGCAGCAGAATAGTGCACTCTCACCATGGAACCTTCTTGTTTTGACACCATCAGTTAGATCACCCACAATCTGACTTGTAGGATGACTATCTAACCATCTTCTTCTAGATGTTCCCCCTTCAATAGTATCCTCAACATTTGAAATGTTAGGTTCGATTAATTCAATAAACTTCGAGGAACAACAGAAAAGGAGAAAGGAATCATCTTCCTCGTGGAAATTCCATTGAACATTGTCGAGACATTTGTTCCCCTTTGGTTGATAGATTCAGAATTTGCCTCAGCTGTGACCACATCTTCATTGGCATCACATACCTGAGTCTGAACTGGTGTCTGTTCAGATTGGTCACCTTTGGTGTGTTGGCTTTCCTGAGTCTCACCATCCTGAGTTCCATCCTGAACTTCTTTATTCGAGTCCGAGTCACTCCAATCATAGAATGTGGTGACTTCTTCTTTTCGTGTTCGATGGATGATTTGTCATTCTTTTTCAGGCTTAATCTGGTGATCCTCTTGGTCAATTCTTCTGCATCATGTTCCTGTTTCTTCCGAACACAAGTAGATTCATCAAAAACAACATGAGGTGTTTCCTCCACAATAAGAGTCCTACAGGTTGTAAAATCTGAAAGCTTTTTGACTTGAGAATATCCTAAGAATATTCCTTCATCGAACTTTTACTATCAAATGTTTTCAACTGATCTTTACCATTATTGTGTATGAAACACTTGCAACCAAACACACGAAAGAAAGAAACAAGAGTCTTCCTTTCATTCCAAAGTTCATAAGGCATTTTGCCTTGACTCTTTGTCAGCATGGATCTGTTCTGTGAGTAGCATGCGATGATTAGCGAATTAAAAACCTTTTAGGAATATCGACCCCACTATCATTGTCCTTACGAACTTCTTTTTTAGAGTCATGTTCATTCTTTCAAAGAACACCATTTTGTTGAGGGGTCCTTGCGGTGATGTTTCATGAGAAATTCCATTTGCTGCACAATAATCAGATATAATATGATTTATAAATTCAGTTCCTTGTCGATCGATTTTGACCACACTCAGATTTTTCTCAATCTTGAGCCTTTTCAATGAATGCGAAACTTTATCTCGAGTCTCTTTCTTCTTGAAAAGAATATGACCCAAGTATATCTTGAGTAGTCATCAACTACTACTAGTGTATATTTCACGCCATTGGTGCTCACTTTGGTGTTATAGGACCAAAAAGATCCATATATGCAACAATCAAAGTATTTTTTTCAAGAGAAACATCTACTTTACTTTTAAATGATGCTCTAATTTGTTTTCCTTTTTGCACGCATCAAAAATATGTTCCTTCTTGAACACTTCATTAAAAGAACCCTCTCACAAGAGCTAATCTTGCAAGCTTATTCGGGGTTTTGAAATTCAATGGTTCATTCTTTTATGCCATAACCAAGCGGGTATCTCGTGGAACTTTTTGCAACCAAACATGTATCTTTAGGAGTTGAACTCCAATCAGCAAGATACACATTTCCTTTTCTAGTACCAGTCAGTAAAACTTTCTATGGGATATCATCTTTCACATAACATAAGTTCTTAGAGAACTCAACATTAAAACCTTTATCACAGAATTGGCTTATTGAAAGCAAGTTATGCTTCAATCCATATACATATGAAACACCATGGATATGAACTTAGTCGATTTCCAAAGTTCCATATCCTCCAGTCTGTCCCTTGGAGTTATCTCCAAAAGTGATCTGAGGGCCTCTTTGTTCAACATAGACACTGAGTATCTTCTTGAATCCTGTCATATGTCTTGAGCATCCACTGTCAAGATACCATACATCAGGGGCTTTTTCATCTCTACTCATCGCTCTTTATGTGATCTTTAATCACCTTTCGGTGCCTTGTTTTTTCCTCCCCGAAAAAGCAGATCAATTCTTAGGTACCCAATTTGTGTAGGGTCCTACAAGGTTAAATTTGTACCTTTTCTAATCCAAATCTGCCTGACAACTCTAATCACTTTAGAGTGGCTGATCTGTCTTCCATAAACATCAACATACACATTTACTACTCTGGGTGCCTTAGCAGTTTCCTGTGTATGAGTGCTAGCCTTAGCATGAACATGGGCTTTTGAGTTTTTCTTTGGTTCAGGCCTTTTGTTCATTTGCTTTGGCTTCGTGTTGCGGTCCTGCGAATCTTTGTTGACTTCGGGTTCGTGTAACCTTTACCCTTAGGCAAGTGGGGTTCAGGTTATGCATCTTGAAATTTTGGTCTTTCATTATCTTGAGGACTTGGTCTCTTGATTGAGAATGTCTCTGCTTTGAGTGTTTCTCTTCGAAGATCCCTCGATGGTTCAATCTGAGATCCTTTCGGTTTGCATTCTTAACTGAGGGCTTTGAAGTACTTGCTCGAAATTTTCCAATCGAGTGCTCGGGTTTTCTAGCCTTCACCGAGGTTTGGGCTTTCCTACGATCATTCATTTCTTTAAAACCATGGGTCCTTTTCCTTGTCTATAACCTTGGGCATTTCTTCAGTTTGAAGTGTGGGTGCCACTGGTTTTACAAAGATTGTCTTCTTGCTACTTGATGCAGCATTTAGATGACCTTGTGAGGTTCCCCCTGGAATGTATCCCAATCCAGATTTTATAGTGACAGATATCTGGTAACTCTGAATTTCATCTATTACATTAGATGCATTATTCAATAGAGTTAACTTCTTCTCACACTATCCTCCTCAGATTCTGTAGAGTTTCATGCTTCTCGGAGAGGTCATTGAACTTAGTTACGATCAAATTTGAATCTCTTGATTGGATTTCTCTAGCTTTTCGATTAGGGTCACTATCAACTTCTCTTTCTCTCGAGAGTTGTACTTTTCGAAACATCTAGTTCATCAAGAGCTCCCATTAATTGAGAAGTGATTTGTTTTTGCTAGAGTCTTTCCATTTTAGATTTTTCACCTTGATTTCCTTTTATTACGCTCTTGAGTTTCATTTAGCGATTCTTGTAAAAACAACATAGTCCTTCATTAGACTCTCAAAAAAGAATCCATCGAGTCAAATTGATTTGTTTATAGTTGAACTTGACAACTCTTGTGCTAGTGTAGGAGCAACAACGAGAGAAAGAAGAGTTTACCTCCTCAATGGCCATCGACCGGATGTCATCACTTTCAATCGTTCGAGAATATTTCATCTGAAGAGCTAGATCCCTCCTCGGAATATTCTTCTTCGCAACCATGGCCTTTTTGCTAGAGAACTTCTTGTCTCTTTTTAGCTTGCCTTTCTCTTCTCTCCTTAGCACTTTTCGGGATGTGGACAATCATCTTTGGAAGTGACCTTTCTTTTTTAGCAATTATAGCATATGTTGGCATCATCATCCCGATCATTTTCTTCTTTGGACTTGGAGTCCTTCCTTTTGGATGAAGATTCCTCGACTTTCGTGTCCTTCTTCTTCTCGGTTGATCTGTCCTCGGGTTTCTTCGGTACTGTGATTCTGTAATAGTTTTTGTATTTTCCAAATCTACTATTAAGTCTTTCAAACCTCCTTGCCATCGATCTTGGCTTTTCCTCAAGCTCATCCCGATTTTTGGCATGGGAGTTCTCGAACTCTCTAGTTTCTGGGTTTTTATCTTTGGCCTTAAAAGCCACATTCTTACTAGATGATGAATCATCTTTCTTTGTCGACCTTTTTAGATTTCTTATCAATTACAAACTCATAGGCCTTCAAATTTCGGAGAAGACTTGTTGATATGGCATTGAATTAATGTTTTTGGTGTTTTCAATCACCACTGCATGTATATCCCATTTCTTAGAAAGACCTCTAAGAATTTTCAATGCAACTTCTCTCTGTGGATATTTCTTTCCAAGTGCATTTAGATCATTCATAATGCTAGTGAATCTGACTTCCAATTTGTCAATAGATTCACCTTCTTCCATTTCAAAACTATCAAACTTTCCAATTGCAAGAATGAAAGTTTGTTTTTTCTTGATATGATCGTGCCTTGGCACATTCTGACTAGTATATCCCAAATTTCTTTTCTTTCAGACATGTTGAGAAATCATTCCCATCACACCATCATCAATGGTACTGTATAGTGTGTCCTTTGCAATATAGTCTAAATTGACTAACTTTCTTTCCTCAGGAGTCAGTTGGTCATCAGACTTAGGAAATTCTGCTCTAGGATTATTTCTCTCATTTTCTGTTCCTCTGGGATTCACCACAGTAAATTGGAATGGCCCTTCAAAGACCACTCTCCACATTCGTTCATGTTTAGAATACAGATGAGCCTGCATTCCCAATCTCCATAAATCATAGTTCTCCACTGAGAACATGGGAAGTTTCTTAGAAGACATTTTAACTGAGTCTTTTAAGAATTCAGCAAATAGATCAGTTCAGATAGACCACAAGTATTTTTAGAAAATAAAACTTTGGTCAACAAAGCTAGGTGGTCAAGTTGAACCACTGCTCTGATACCACTTATTGGTCCCGGTGCAAATGAGTCTTACACGTGTATGGGGGGGAATACACGTGTTCAGTATTTTTAAAACTTTTTCTTACTGATGTCAGCTTGGGTCAGGTTGTCCTGATGATTTGGTCCTGAGAAGCACAAATCGCTCTGAGTCAAAGTCTACTGAGACAGTGATCCTCGAAATTTTTTTAAACCTCGGATAATCCCAACCGAGTCCCGAGTTTGAGAGATCTGAGTTGCTTGGATCGATAACTAACTTCTTGAACCCTCGGAAGAGTAAGTTCGGTTTGGTAACTATCTCTGTTCTAGCTACTCGGATAATGAAATGGTTGGCCCTTAGTTTATACTCGTTTTAAGCTTTGCTGAAAACCTTCCTTTGAATGGAATAGTGATTAGGCTGTGATTCAGTTATGCAACTTCAGTGGATTGATTCCAACTGAATATCAGTGAAAAGTATGCTTTCAGATTTAAGACAATGCAACAGTTAAGCACAGATAAAGAAAGCAATAAACAACACAACAATTTATAGTGGTTCGAGACTCAAGCTCCTACGTCCACTCTCTCGATCCTCGAGAAAATTCACTATCACTTCTCGAGCTTTACATTTACCTCGCGTGGTTTACTTACTCAACTTCGACCCTGAGCTTTACGACTACTCCACGTGGTTTACTTACTCAACCCGACCTTGAGCTTTACGACTACCTCCGTGGTTTACTTACTCAAACACAAACAAGCTTTCGGACTACCTCTCGTGGCTTACTAACTTCACCTCTAGAGCTTTACGACTACTCCGCGTAGTTTACTAACTCTTTACAACTCTTCTCACCAACAATCACACTCAAACTACCTTCTAAAGGGTTTGGGGTTTCTTGGTTGGTTTCCAACTAGGATGAGATATCCTTTACAATGAAGTACAATGCAAAGGCTAGGATATCTCGACTAAGCTTTGAATATATCTTATCAAGCTAGGCTTAGTATAGTGAGCTCTCTTCGAAATAAAGCACTTGGGAAATTCTTGGTTTTTCGAGTGCTTCAACTTGCAATAATAAGTTTGAGCTCTTGAGTTGCTTACAAATTTCCCATAACCTTACAATGTAAAGGGTCACAAGTATTTATAGGCATACACCAAGGTCACTCTTGAAAAACTATATGTTGGAGAGATAGCTCCGTGAGTTTCCTCTTATGGTGTGTGAGGAAAGGCTATATTTAAGGTTTGAGACTCCCTAACACGTTTTAGGCAATAGCCTTTCATGTAGTCGGTCTTCACTTTTTTGCGATGGAACTTCGTTACTTGACATCTTTTTTCAAATGTGACCTATCCTTTGTCGATTAATCGATATGGTCTGATGTTGTCTTCCTCTTTTTGACTTTTGTCTCCAGTTAAAGGTAGACGCCTTCAACGACTCTTTGGTTACAATCTCTGAGTGATATAACCTTAACAACACTTTGTCTTAGTTCCTTTTGTCTGCATTGAATGTCTTGGCAAATATCTATTTTTCTAAGGAATCGCGATCTTCTCAGTATTGCATCCTTCAGATAGATATTTTCGATTACCTCGGAACATTGAGTTTATATCTTGAGCATTGATTACATTCTTGAGTCTTGATAATTCGCGTGCCTTGATATTCTTGATCTTGATTCTTGATCTTACGTGTTACTTGTCTTGAGTCTTGAGGGTCTTCGTGAGTCTTGAGGTCTTGAGTCTTGAGTCTTCTTCTTGAGTCTTTACAAATGTCTTGGTGATATCTTGATTCTTCATCTTTGAGTCTTGATTCCTCAGTTTCATACTGAGTCTTCAATTTCTTAGTTTCTTACTGAGTCTTCAGATTCTCAGTTTCTCGAAGTCTTGATTCTCGGTTTCACAATGAAACTTGAAACTTCGATTTCATCTTGAAACTTGAAACTTGATTTCATCTTTGAAACTTTCGGTTTCTTCATAAACTTACTGAGTTCTTCAGAATCTTCAGATCCTAACTTGATCTATATCTGCTGACTATACATTTTGCAGATATCATCCTGAATACTCTTAAAACTGAATCCTGACTCAACTATCAAGATTATTCTTAACATGTCATACTCAGGGGTTTTGGGATCTAATCAAAATCATATCTTTATTAAATTCATCTCCCAACAAAAGGCAAGAAAGTTAGCTGCGGGTGCTAGGACATCAAAACCTGTACCAGCCACTCAGACTAAGAGAGTCACGAAGAAACACAGCTAGCCAAATACAGGCCGATAAGGAATTGGCTGAGAAACTGTCTAAGGAGCAGATTGCTGAAGAAGCTCGTATTAGTGAAGAAGAAAGAAGGGCAAAAAAATTGGCAGAGGCAGAAGACCTGAAAAAGAAATACAGATCGAGGGCGAAGAAAGGCAAAGTCGAAAAATATGGACCAGAACCTCAGTTGCCAGCAAGAGTTGATGAAATCATTCCGAAAACTGCTGCACATGCTGATAGGTTCGAGGAATGGAATAAGATCAGAAGTGAATGGCTTCTGGATGCTTTTGTTCTGGATCTAGTGCCACAAGAAGAATCACCAGATGCAGAATTTCTCAACTGGTTGGAGAACAAGCACCCAGATTTTAAAATATCCGAAAATGAGGCCGAGTAATCAATGTGAGAATATCTCGTCAAGAGTATGACGTGATGGACTACTCGAAGAAGGCGGATGGCCCATTTGATGATGACATTTCAAAGGTTCTATTTTGACATCCTGAACAAAGCTCGCATAATCGATCCTCGGCCGGATCAATGATGTCAAATGGAAGCTATCTCGGATATTCAACTTCCTCGGGATCAACGAAAATGCCGAGAGGGATATAAGCGAAGAGATTGAAGATCGGAAAATTTGTTTAGGATCAGCTGAATTTAAACCCAAACTTTTCTGATGTAATATGTAATCGATAAATCTGATGAATGAAAAGTTTATTCTTTTTCTGATCCTAAGACAAAATCTCATTGTCTTCTGATTATGTGTTCTTTATTGTTTTATATTTATCAACTGTGTTGGTTTCTCAAGTGTTTTGGTTTCATCAAAAAGGGGGAAATTGTTGGGAAATTTAGAGTTTTGATGAAAGTTCTAAAACACATGTAATAGGACCAATCGGACACATTAGGTAGTGATGTTTTTTTAATACCGGTTATAAGATGACCAAATTGATAATTATTATATAGAAAAACTGATGTATTAGATTGGTCACATATTGAGGGGGAACCTCAATATGTATAGGTCAGATCTAAAGATCAGAAGAACAAAAGATCACCAAGTCCGACGGGCCGGAAAAAAGCGAGGAAGGACGAAAAATCGACGATCTTATAAAGTCGATAATCGGTGAAGTCATGAAACACAAATTCGAAGACACAAGATCGATGACTACCGGAAGGTCGGACCCGGAAGACCTACATCGGTAAGAAGTCCGCTGGTTGAGCTAAGACAACTGCACCGAAGACTTATCAGTAGGACGATCGGTTATAATCGATCGGTCACCACACCGTGGTGGTAACTGATGTTTCACCAAGTCATACGTTGTTGATCTGAACAAGAAGAATATCAACTTTAGTTGGTAGAACAAACATTGAAAAGTGTTTTTTTAACCAATAAGAACAAGACACGTATGAACGGAGCCGACAATACGAGATTTGGTGCTGCTTGGTCAAGCGCCTATAAAAAATGACATACACGCTTTCGGCCATGCCGTACCTAGAAGCACGTCACATCAAATCCTACATATCCACCAAATATAGCCGGAAATTCAAATTGCTCTCCAAAGGCTCTTTGATTTCGAGGTCTATAAATATGAGATTACTCTTCAGAGTGAAGACACGGAAATTATCAAGAAGCTCATACTATAGTCAAATTTCCGCACGAAGAACACAACCTTGAAGATTATTTTTCTAAGTGTTCATCCCATAGTTCTTAGCACATAAATCTTATCCTCGAGCTGTTAGGCTACTTAAATACTAGGAAATATTTCAAAGTTGGAACAAACAACAAATCTTACCCAAAACCCAAAGTTAGGTTAAGTTTGTTTAGCAAGATTTCAGACTAGGGTTTCTAAGTCTGATTTCTGGGATCGGTTGAGTGAGAGCTCTATAAATATCTGTTGGTGTAATGTGTTGGACTAACACAATAATCTAACTCCAGTTGGTTAAGTTGGTTAAGTTGGTGCCCCTTGTGATAGGGAAGAGTGGACGTAGGACTGGTTGTCCGAACCACTATAAATCTTGTGTGCATTTACCTGTTTGATTAATTACTTTACACCATTGCACACAACTTGATTAAATCTGCATACATATTCTGAGTTAGGATCAGCTAGCACCAAGCTACTGATCTGATCAGATTGACTCCATAGTCATCTGATTGAAAACAACTTTTAATCGATTTGTTATAAACCGGTTTTTCACACGGGTATAAACTAGCTTCCGCACAATCGCTAAAACCGATAGATCTGCGAATCGATCGCCTCGAGACGATCGATAAGTTGGATATCGATCCAAACCGATTCACTTGCACTCGATCGAAAAAACGACAATCACACCTGATCTGCACGAAAAAGTTTTCAGAAGTCTATTCACCCCTCCCTCTAGACTTCTGCCCTCACGAAACCCGTTCGGGACCTACAAGGTGAGAAAGGGGTAGCGAAATAGAGAAAAAAATATGTATAATTCACATTTTAAATATATATATATATATATATAAATGTATTCGACTCCATTAACATAAAGATATTTAGTCCAAATAATTCTCAAAAATATATAAAAATTCAAAAGTGTATTTTAGCTACACTATGTTATAAATTGAGTCCCCTCAATGAAATTACTGGGTCCGTCCCTGCGTGTGGGTGATATACTAGTATTACTAAATATTGATGGATTTATCTTAATAAGATTGAACAAAAATAGTATGAAATAAAATTAAATTCATAGCACAACAATATATTACATAACTAAGGCATGAAACAAAAACAACACAATTAATTAATATACTTTGAAAGAAAGAATTATCATATAAATGTTTTAATTGAATTAAAATTCAGTACACATGCATCTCCATTTCCTACAACATTTCTTCACTCCCCACCCCTTTTTGCAGTTCGGATGTGGCGCAGTCCACAAGCATTACATAGAGTCTACAAAACACATTTTTCATAATTAAATCAGTATACATAAAATACAATTGAAATAAACTTTATGTAATAAGTGTAACAATAGAGACATTAAGAGAAACACTTGTTTCATATTTATTAACAAAATATAAATAACTCTAAAATAATAATGAAATAAGCTAATTTAAAAAAATGTTTAAACACACAAGAGACAATGGCCTTGGCTGAAGAAGATTACACAAGATATTGGATTTCCAAATTTTCTATCCTACCCTGTTGGATGATGCACAACAAGTCTTTAAAGTGTTACACCACATGCTCCGATGTATTGTATAGTACAATATATTTAATAAGTGGACTAGTGGTATAACACTTTAAAATCTTGCTAAGCATGACCCAGTAGGGTAGCATAAAAATAACCCTTGGTCTCAAGATAAATAGTACAATAAATATTTGTACCTAAAAATGATTATAAGATGTTATCCTAAATGTCATATATTTATTGCTAACTCTCCCCATGAGAGTAAATTTTAGTACCTCGTTTTATCCAAAATAGTGTTCCTATGTGAATATATATATTGCTTTGCTAATATCAAAACAAATTTATTATTTTTTTACAATAATACCCCTAATAAATACTAATCAATTTCTTATTAACTGTGGTTTATATAAAATTTTCAAAATAAAAAATAAAAAATTGTGGTCTATATGAATAAATAAGGATACACCCTCTCCATCCCACTATAAGTTTCTTACTTTTCTTTTTTATCCGTCACACAATAAATTTTTCCTTCCATAAATGGAAAAAGTAACACATTACCCATAATTTTAATCCTCAATTTTTACACCATATTATAAAAATGTCACTCATTACTCAACTCAATACTCCAGACATCTTTTTCCTCCTCCAAATTTCCAAAAGTACCCTTTACTTTTCAACAAAATGTCTTATAATTTATTATATTACAATCATTTTTTTTATCAAAGAGCCCATTTTTTGGGAAACTTATACCGAGATCGATGGAGTACAAGTCTTTTTACACCCTATTTAATGAAAAAAAATTGATTTGTGTGAATGAATAAAATTGAAGAGATGACTTGGAACATTAATAGTAATATAATACTAATTGAAACATGAATTAAGTATAATAATACTACATCCGTCCCCTAAAAGTATGCTCAGAGAGTTGAAACAGGTTTTACGAAAGGATAGATTAAGTCCATTTATGAATAATATAATTGAATGTGAGTAAAGTATAATGATATCTTGAGTAATTAAGTGATTGTTGGACTATAAAGATAAAAAAAAAATTATGTCCATAAACGTACTTAATCTATCTTTTCGTAAATATCTATTTTCAGTTCTCGTAGCACTTTTACATAATGACAGTTGAGTTAAAGGAAAACTTTTGACATGCATCTTCAACAAAGTGGAGACAAAAGTAAATATAAAAAATTAAAATTATGAGTAATTTATAGAGAAATAATCACCTGTGGACCATCGGGACCCTTCCTCCAGAGAGGTGTATTTCCTGAACCACACGATCTGCAGACTTTACCATCATCTGCATTAGGTCTCCTACGATTATGATACGGATGATTTTGCAATGCATGGCCATCTTGACATAGTAAGAAATTTTCTGAACCAACTACATTTGGCCAATATATTAAGGATGAATTGTTAAACCCAATGTTTGGGTTTAGCCCTTGTCCACCAAACATGGAGTAGTTGTCCTAGTCACATTCAAGAAAATAAATAAATATTTATAACAACATATGATCATTTTATAATAAATAAATGTGATGAACATCAATACATCATTTTACAAATGGATGCTGCTAAATGGGGTGATTCACCCCGTGGTGATAGATGATAGTTCTATCACTTTATATGATAAAAAGACAGTTGTACCCTAAATAAAATAAGTAATAATTTTTATATAACTTTTTTAAAAGTACAAAAGTAATTAACAGAGATTTACCTAAAGGTGAATCACCTCAAATACCAATGATCCTTTTACAAATTACCCCCAAGCCCGCAAAAATTTACATACACCCATTAAAAAAAGAAAGCACATCAACTTCATTCAATTTACACAAAATGCGTTAATTTTGAGCTTACATATACATTCAATTTTACATAAAAATTTATAAAATTATTCTTCAACATTGTACTCATTACATATTTTTCTTAAACTTTACGCCCATAAGTTTCAGCAAACTTTACAAGGGACGGGGGAGTATTAATTATCAAACAACATAAATTGTATAACGACAATTGAAGTACGATAATGTAAAATTGTCGTATTCTCAATAAATTTATAACATAAAAGGTATGATATGTAAAAAATTCTACTCAACGGTCGAATTTTATCTCTTATCCACCAAGCATTAAATAGTTTTCCTTGTCGTATTTAAAACGAACACAAAATGAAAAATTACAAAATAAATATAACGTACACCAAATTATGACATATTTTTTAGTAATTACTAAATATCAAAATACACAAATTGCACATAATTCAAAGGCTTTTACTAAAAATACAATACAAATACAAAATTTGTCATAATTCAAAGGCTTGTATAACATGTCAATTGTATTTTCTATGTTCTCACAATGTTCTTGAATTGGTTATAATAATTCTTCATGTATATAAAACATGTTCAACATCTCCTAGTGCTTTCTCAAAGGAATCTATGGGTACATAGTTGTTGTTATACTTTGGTTTATAAGAAAATTTACAATTTATAGGTTAAATAAAAGATAAAATAGTTGTAGAGGTAAAACTATATTGCACAAAAAAATTAAATCTAAAATACCATGTGGTGTGTTGATTGTCCATTCATGCTAGAAAAGGCATGAACACCTCCAAGATTAATTTGTTCTTCAAATGCTGATTGTCCCAGTTTTAGTTCAAGATCAATTTTATTACCTTGACCATCATGTGTGTTAACTTTGGATTTTCCTCTGTAATTGTCCATAATCTCTTATCAAGATGAAATGTTTCCCTGTAAGCATACAAGAAAAAGAAAATAATTAACAGAAACACAAATATAATATAGAAAAGAGATCAAATAATATATACTTCAACTCTTTATTAAAAAAAAAATCAAAATCCAAATAAATGTACTCTTCTTTAGAAAAAAAAAACATAAAATGAAAAAACAATGTCACAAAATAAAAATTAAATCATAAAATAAATTTTTTTTTTCCTAGATCTATACCAAATATAAGTAAATTATATTGTTAAGGACATGAACAAATCAAATGATGGTGAAATAGATGCACATATAAAAAATGTTGATAAAAAAATATATTTGTATATGCTAACTAAATTCTCTACTCCAAGTGAAGAAATAATCTATAAAGAACCAAGATCACCAAGCTCAAATCTTAAAGGTTTCTTCCATGGTTGCCAAATAAATCAAATAACTAAATTCTCAAAGTAAAAATTTATTTTCTATAATAAAAAAAAAACATACAAACACATAAGAGACTTATACTAGAAACAAACTAAAATACTAAAAATATAATCTATACATCTACAATCATTTGCAAACCATGAGAAAGTAAAAACCTCTGTGAGATCTTCAAGATATTTTGATAGAGAAAGATGATAAGGATATGCTAAAAGAAGATGTAGAGTTCTTAGACAACTCACTTTCTTTTATAGGTGCAAGAGAAAAATTAAATATGAGCTGTGATTTCTAAATTATTATTTTTAGATGTTTTTCATTGTTAGTAAATCTGACTGGAGCATCATTGGTTTAATTAATGCTAATCAATATACAATTCATTCATACTCATTTGTGATTATGAAGTGAAGCATTTATTGGGTTCTGAGAGAGATCCAAAAATTTGCCAGCAAATATTTGGCATAATGTTTCCAAAACGGCCAATTTGGTTAGTTGATTATCAAATTTTGAAAATGTTTTAGAAGGGGTTGAAACATCATTAAACTATAAGCAATTCCTCATATAAGTGTTTGAAAGTTTGTGCACAAACTTACTCTTTTCGTCCAACAAAGATAAGTCTATTGTTGTTTTCACAAAAATTAAGCAATGAAAGTTGTAATAGTTAGAATATTAAAAAAAAATCGTATTCCTATTTTGTCCTTACGTTAGCTTGTATCAGAAGGCAATTATTAATACCTATATATTGGTTTGGAAAAATACGAGATACATTAAATAGGGTGAAGGATGGAAATGAAAATTTAATGCTGACCTATTTTCGTGGAACAAGCGAAAATGGAAAACAAGCTTATCTTTGTGGGACAGACAAAAAATGGAAAACAAACATACGTTTGTGGGGTGGAGTTTAAAAACTTTCATGGTGTGGTGTTGTTATAACTTTTACCTCTCCCTACCAGTGTTTTCACAATCGGATCGGCAACTAAATCGGACTGGGCGCCGGCACGGTTCAACCGGTCGGATCGGTCGAATCGGAGGTCCAACCACTAAAATGATCCCTATTTATTTTTTAAAAATATTTTGTATATTATATTAAAAAGAAAATAAATATACACTTATAAAACTTTAAAATTTAAAATGATAATTTATAAGTTTCATATTGGAAATAAACACAATAGAATCATAAAAAATATCATACAATACAATTTAAATTACTAAAATATAAAATAAGAATGATCGAAATTAGGATTAAGCTTTAAATTAAAAAAAAATTAAAAAAAGGGTTATACCCGGTTCAATCGGTTTTCCGAATTTGACCGATTTTCCCGATTTTGGACGATTTTTTCCGGTTCAACCATAAAAATGATTTTTTTAGGGTAATTGAACCGGTTTCATGGCCGGTTCCCAGTTCAACCCAGTTCTAAAAACAGTGCTCCCTACATCTAGCATATTCACACTTTGAATTTTACACATACCATTAAATTAATTAAACAACTTTAAATTTTAGGGCCACTAGGCATGAGTTTGGAATGAGAGTACTAATGATTATCGTTAAGAGGTCGATCACTATAGGAATGGAGATTGCATTACTACTATTTTGTTAAAAAATTTACCAAGCGGCATTAATGGGAATGCTCTTTGTTTTCCCATTACCCACCCTCATTACTCCCAACCAAATGGACCCTTATATTTTACCTATTAAGTTTCTTATATACCCTTATTTATTAAATTATAAAACAATATTAATGACAAAACTATAACAATACTTGAACATAATTTTCACTCGCACATTATAATAATGACTTCATTTAAAATGATAAGCATATTCAATCTCATCATCAATCCGAGCCCTTATTTTTCAATTTTTATCAAATCCAACGCATAATTTTACCCATGTTTTTCATGTTTTACTGTATCTAGCACATACTTTTTCTCCTAACCAAATTTTACCCATATTTTTTACTTTCTTAAATCGAATTTAACACATATTTTACGTTTTATCAATTTTAGCACATACTTCATCCATCTCATAATTGATTGAATATTTATTTATTGTACACATAAATTTTAAGAAAAATATTGTTTATTATTATTAAAAAGAATAAAGTTGTTTTTTTATGAGGGTTAAATGGTAAAGTAATAGCATTTGTATATATTAAATGAGATAAAGTTGACTTTAGTATTGAAAAAATAATGACATTTAGTGTAATATTGAGGTGTTTGAAGGGTACAGATAAAAGAGAAAAAAATTACTTTATTACTATTTATAGAAATATTCAATTGAGTTTGAGACAGCCCTTCAATTGAGTTTAGGACGAAGGGAATATTATTTATCATTTAATTTAAAATACCAAAAAAATGTCTAATAATTAAAAATAAGAAAAAATATTTTAAATATGTCAAAATTAAAAAGTCCAATTTAAAATCTATATATCTAAAATTTGAAAATATTTGGGAATTTGAGAATTTCTTAAAATTAGTCAATTAAAAAGACATTTGAAAAATTAAAGATTTTTTCAATAATATTGAATACTAACTGAAATAAATTGTACTCCCTCCGTCCCAACTCTTTGTTCACATTTACCTTCTTCTCGTGTTTTAGCTAACGAGTTGTTTATTAGTATTTAAAATGATAAAGTGATTTTTAAGGAAGGGTATGATAGATCTACATCTCCTCTATTATATGTCTCCTTAAAAATTAATTTATCATTTTAAATACTTATAAAAAACTCGCTCACTAAAATAAGAGAAAACAGTAAATATGAACAAAGAGTTGAGACGGAGGTAGAATAATTTTTATTTAATATTTGAGATCCTTTAAGGACAACTCCGCTGATGAAAAGACAACCTTAATTAGTATGAACAAATAGTAGTCTTTAAGACCAATATTTTCTCTGTCTACAAGATTCTCAAGTAACATTTATTTCCTTAATAAATATTCAGGACTCCTGACTTTCAGTCTTCTTGATCTTTAGGTTCTCTGTCTTCAGGATTCCGGGTCTTCAGTCTTCAGATTTTCAGTCTTCAGTAACCCGATTCTTCAGGTTTCTTGACTTCATTAGACATTCAGATAGCTTGGCCAAGTCTTGTGCATCATTGAGTTCCCCCTCAATCAGTTTCCTTCAGTTGATTTGTCCATGCCTTAGACAATAAACCTAATCAAGAAAAACTAACCTGATCTAAGTTCGTTGACTATATATTTTGCAGACTATCATCCTGAACACCTATCCTGACAGGCTATCTTGAATAATTCTATCAAGATGTTCTGAACTACATCTACTCAGGGGATTTTGGATCTAATCAAAATCCTTCTACTAAAGACAAAAATCCTTCTACTAAAAATGTTCTGAACTACACTGATAATTTGAGTAATTAAATGATGGTTGGAGGATAAAGATAAAGTGATTATGTCCATAAAGATAATTAACACACTTTTAGGGAACTGACAAATAAGGAAAGTGAGAGCACTTTTAGTGGACCAGAGAGTATATTGTATTATTTTATATTTTTATTTTATTTTAGAGAAGTAAGGAATTTCTATTAACTGGTTTTGTTATATTTATAAAGAAATATGGTTATATTTGATTAAGAGAAAAAAATATGTGTTAGAATGTGAAAAGTATAGGTATAATTGATTAAGAGAAAAAATATATGTTAGATTTAATAAAATGTGGAAAGTATGTATATAATTTGATTAAGAGAAGAAGTATGTGCCAGATATAATAAATTGTGAAAAGCATAGGGTAAAAAAAAAAAGAGATGACCATGATATAGGAAAAAAAAAAGGTGACTATCTTTATGGGATTTATGGGAAAGGTAGAGAATATATTTTTTAATATCGATTGTTGTTTTAGATTTTCAGGTGAAAATAAAAAAATTTGTTAAATGATACATATAATTTTAAGATGATCGTCATCACAACATGTACTTTAAGTGATGAATTTTGATTGTCACAAAAACATAGGTTTTGATGACGATTTTTATATTCGTCATAATATTTTTTTGTCACCAAAAAATCTTTTTTTTTTTGTAGTGAGAAATTTTTTTATTCCCATAATTTTTCTGTAATCCGTTTTTCATCTAAAAAATTTAACAATCCAATTTCGGTCTCATAACTATCTTAATTGTCCAATTTTGGTCCCATTTTCACCGAAACATAAAATTTTATTATTTTCGGTCATGAGCAAGTCACGTGCCGATTATAATTGGGAGTTTCGAGCTCATAATTGACGTGAACGCTGACTGTTGAACAAAATTTTATTTTTTCTTCAATTTAGGAAGAATTTTCTTGTTCTCTCAATTTTTTTTAAAAATGAATTTTTGTTTAACCATCAGCGTCCATGTAAGCTACGAGCTCGGAAACTCTCAATTCTAATCAATACGTAACTTGAACATAATCGAAAACGATAATTTTTTTATGTTTTTCGGCAAAAAAGGATCAAAATTGGACAATTGAGACAGTTATGAGACATAAATTAGATAGTTAGATTTTTTGTGACGAAAAATCAATTATAGTAAAATTATGAGATCAAAAACTTTTTATATTTTTTTTCATATTTTATGAGAGTGTGGTTGGAAATATGACTGGGGTGTAGTAAAAAACTAGTTTTAAGAAGATGAAAATATTTTATTAATCTACCTCAAAGTATCAAAGAAACGCTAAATCCACTAAAAAAAACAAATCATTCTCAACCTAAATAGACGTGTGTATGCACCAAAAAAATATAATAATAATAATAATAATAATAATAATTGTGCTAACCAGGTGGCTTGGTCCACCTGGCCACTGGGCTCCTCAATTGAGTGGGAGACCCAGGTTCGATTCCCATTGGGAACGAATTGGAGTATGAGAGTTATAAGGTGACTTGGTGAATTTGTGGAGTGTTTGAGTGTTTGGTGTACTAATTACGAACAACTAACTTTGTCCGATAAAAAAAATAATAATTGTGCTAATTTATTTGCTACCATATATGTTTACATTTCTCGACATATTCTCAAATGTCAGTGTAGTTGCCTGCTCACCAAATTGCTCTTGATTTCCAGTCCCTACAAAATAATGAAGCTCCATCTCATACCACATATGTTATGATACTGAAAATGTGTTTGGATGTAAGAATAGGGTGAAAACTATTTTATAATGGCTAGGTCTTGTATGCACTCGGGTGCACATGCACTTATAGTGCATTTTAGAAGCTTGCAACTTGTTATGCTGAAAAGTGCGACTTATTTACACATAAACGTGCAACTGTTAATATGGGAACATAGTTGCATGCTTCTGTTTGAAATAGTTGCACGTTTCTGTTTTGTATAGTTGCACACTTCTAAAATGCACTATGAGTGCACGGTGCACCCGGGTGCACATGAAACCCACTCTTTTACAATATTATATATATATATATATATATATATATATATATATATATTCTTCCAAATATCCTGATTACAATCAGGAATCTCATAAATACGAGACAAAAAAGTATCTTTATACCATCTGAAATCAGTAAGAGTTTTACATTTCATATTTAAAAGAAGAGTTATGATATTTTCATATTTATTGGTATATTGACCAGTAAAATGATCCAAAATAGTAAGAATCAAAGAGTAAACCGCTGGTTTTAGTCTCATCATTTTCAATTTTAATAGAATTAAAAATTTCCATTCTATTTTGGGGAGTCAAGTAATTATCCCATCAACCTTTAAGTTGACCAATAAAACCAGCAGTAATAGCTTGTGCAGTACTAATATCACTATTACCACAAGTTTGACAAGCAGAACTATACATAAGCATGGGATGACATTGAGTGAAAATATGATTATCACTTTCACCATCAATATTTCATTCATAAATACCTTTTCCAGAATAAGAATTATTGAAAAAGTTTTTTTGTTCTTCATTAAAAACATCCATAGGAGTGGGTCTCTTATAATAATAAGTAGACATGGTAGGTCTATCAGCCCATTTCATTTTATTAACACTATCAGTATTACTAGGACTACCAATATTATTGGGTTGAATAGCATGATTATCATCTAAGTCATCATCTAAAGCTGAAATATTCAGATTACTAAATTTATCATTAATAATCTTTTCAAGATCAGAAATAGAGGCTTCAAATTTAAAATCTTTTATCTCAATAGGAGATTGAATAGATGAAGTTGTTTTAATAATAACATTATTATTTTTATTATCATAATCTTCAGATTTATTCTGAAAATTAATTTTAGAGATTATTTTATCAACTTTATCATGTAAAGAAATAATTTCTTCTCCAATGATAGAAAGATAAAGATTACAAAAATTATTTTGCTCAATCATTTGATTGACATGTTTAACAGTAATTTGTAAAACATCATTTTCTATGATTCTGGAGAATGGAAGAAAACTAAATATCTTCCCATTTTTCTCGATTTGAAAAGGAACATGAGGAGGGTAAACGGATTTTTGTATTCCTCCAGAAATTATTTTATAATCACGTTCAATAACTGAAATATAATCGATATAAAAGGTTTTAATAAACCAAGGAACATAATAAGTAATTTCATTATGTTTTTCACAGAATTTATAAAAACTGTCAACAAAGTAGTCTAAATCATCTTTTGAGAATGATTTAAAATACCAAATTCTAAACTTATCCCATTTAGGATTATTAAACTCATCATTAATATGAGCTCTAGTAGAAGAACCTTTAGAAAAATCTAAAACGTTTGTAAAATCCATAAAATTATATTTTAAAGTTACAATCCGAAATTATTTCGGGATCAAATCCATCTTAATGGATAATATTGTTTTCATTAATAATAATTTTCTCATTGTTATTATTAATTTTACAATAAGAATGTTCTCTATAAGAGGAAGTAGAAGCTCTAGATTCAAAAGGTAATTCTACCTCATAATCCAGAGGAGATATAAGAGAATGATTAGACATTGATCTAGAATAAGAAGTCGAATGTCTTCTTTGATTATTTTGAAAATCAATATTAAGTATACCATCATTACTTTGAGTAATATGTTTAAAATCACTATTTATAATAGGATTTTTAGGAACAGATTGTTCTATTATCCAATTTTCAGGAAAAATAATTTCTTCCCACTTAATGGATCTTCTGGTAGTAATATTTGATTTACCAAAATTAGTTTCTATAAGAATAGTTTCATTATTATCTTTCTCAATTCTTTTACACATAGGATTGAGTGTAAATAAAGGCTTATAATAAATACGATAACAGATACACATAACCTCTGTACCTGGTATGTAATCATAACCATGAGTTTTAACATTTAATGTTAAAGTTCAAGAATATTACTATCAGATAAAGATAGAGATAAATTAGGATATGCGTCAAAATAGACAGGTCCTAAAGCCAAACTAGACTCTATAATTCCCATTGAGGATTGTGTCCAATTAAGATTTCTACCATCCCTAAGAGAAGCTAGAAAGCTTTCTGGTAAACCATTTAAAGTAAGCGGTCTAAAAGCGACCTGAACACAACCAATATGTAAGAACTTATGAGTTCTTTAGTAAGGTAAAATATCATTTTTACTAAGCAATTTAATAACCATCTCTTCTTCATGAAGAGGTATAGAGGATTCAGTAGTTTTAACAATTTGTTTAAAACCTATTTTTTCAAAAGCTCCTAATTTATAAACCATTTTAGGTTCAATTTTAGGAATATTCCATTTATTCAATAAATCAAGATTTTCAGGAATATCATATTCCTGAGTCATACTGTTCTTAACAGTATCCTTTAATCGGAACAGATTCATTAGAATCAAGATGTATTGAATCATGAAACCATATAACTTATATATAACCTACTTCTCATGGCTCTGATACCATATTAACATAAGATTAACATAAGGATCGTGCAAAGATCTATATAACTAATAACATAAGGATCGTGCAAAGACCTATATCAATAGTATCTTGTGGATCTTTTACAAACACGGATAGGAAATTACTGAGAAATTCCATAGTCCATGAGTTAACCTGAAAAAAGCTTTTACACCCAAAAATGTCTGCGCCTATTCATCGACAAAATGGCAAAAAGGGCTAGCCCACATGGTTAACTCATGAATATCACTGGAAAGCTCAAACCTACCGGTTAAACCAACTCTACCTTTGATGTATCAAATTACAGATCAATATAGGAATATAATTCCAAATGCACATGATAGTAGAGTATAGTTAAGTCAGGTCATGATTCAATACAACGTAATTTAGCCGACCATTGAGGCGGCAATCATCAAAAATAAAAATTTAAAATACAGAATTTAAATAACAATATACCTTTAAAAAGCCACAAGCAAAAACCAGTTTATGAACAATAATATTACAAGGTTACAAGGTTGCACACAAGAGAGGGATTTAGAGAGAGAAAGAGGGGGCGAGTCTAAACTCAAGCGTGCCTCTAAAAAGAAAATACAAGCCTATTTATAGATGAAAGAGCCGGACATCAAACCCCGGATTTCAAAATAAAAAAGAAATAGTGCAGAAAAAACAAAGCCACAAAAAGACAAAAAAAGTTTGAATAGTAATTACTATTCATGAACAGTACTTTGTCTGCTGATGAAAGCAATGACGAAATTTGATTTTGTCTGATACTGTAGCCACATTTTGCTGGAATGTGCTAAATCAAAGTCTTCTCTAAATCGCCATTAGTGAAGCTTGTTTCTTCAGAAGAATTAGAGTCTTCTTAAATCCTTTTAAGGAATGACGATAATGTCTTCTTTCATCAATATCATTCCTGTATCTCATTTTTTTCCAGTACAGGAATACATATTTCAAGAATCTTAATTTTCTTCTTCTGAACTTTGAGATAATTTTATCTCGGATTTCATTATTATTTTCATCAAAAATAACATGAAAAGGGACCTTCCAGATATTAGAAACTGACATTAGTTTGGAGTTATTTAGATATAATCTCCAATCTTCCATTAACACTTTCTTTCTTTAAGTTTCTCTTTAAGAGAATTTCTTAAAAGATCAAAACTTTCTTGAAGAGAAAAGTCTTGATAGTCTTCATTTGGGTCCTGAGCATCTTGTAATTCAGAACCGGAAATCATAGAGACATCTGATTTTGAATCATAAAAATCAATATCATTGAATAAATCTTTCTTGATATGATCCATATAAAGATCCATAATTTTTTCCTTGGGAAATAAACCAACATATTTCTTAGAATATTCAGAAAATGAAGAAAGACTATTTGAAGTCTTTTCACCAGAAGACTTTTTATATTCTTCTATTTTGGATTTAATCATATTGATATTTTCCTGCAAAGGTGACTCATGGGAGCCAGGAGTAATAACATTTAAGTTATTCCAAAATCTCGTAGTATGGATCCTCCATAAACTTGGTATACCATCTTCAGTATAACTGAATTCTGGTCTCCATTTTCAGACCCATGGGATTTCGGAATCAACAAAAAACATACAAATAGTTCTACTACTTGTATTATGAGTTTTTAATGAAGAAAAATTAATAGAATATTCTTTCAATAGAGATTTAATCTCTTCAGGCAAAATATCTGCCATCGTACCAAAATTTATCCACCAGGAGAAAAGCCAATTAGGAATTTGATTCCTACTGATATTATCACAAATTTTTATCAGCCAAGTGTGAGAATGCTTAGCATTCTGATAAAATAAAATTTTATAAAAACTTTGTAGATAATCCCAATAATTGTATTGGTAAATTATTTTAGTGACTTCATTAGTCATGCTTCTCTCAGCAAAAGAAGAAGTACCCCATTCTTGGATGGAGATGATTTTTTTAATGATAAATTTAGAGTAATTTATCGCTTTACTCTTAGGAGGAAAATGTTGAATATCAACACTTCCAAGGCTAATGAGGATATTCTCATAAAATCCTCTCGTCTTATAAGTTTCCATATTCCAACTATTAGCTGGAAAATACTTATCCATAAGAATTCATGGGGACTCTTTGAATTTTTCATCATCATCTTCGATGACAAGAATCAATTCTCTCTTAGGAGAATCAAAGAATTTATATTCTTTCTGAGCGACTGAAGAATATGACTCCTCATCATCAGGTTTTGAAGGATTGTCCTGAACTTGAATATTCCTGCTACGTTGTTTGAGGAATTCTTGAAATTCCTTATCAAAATTTTCTCCTTTTGAAGAAGAACCAATACCAGAAATGTTCTGGTTGTAAAGGGATTTCTTCCCTTGTTGTAAAATAGAAGATCCTCTGCCTCCCCATCCTCTATAAGAGGAATAACTTCTTCCAGACTGGCTCATAACTGTCGTGAAGAAATAAATTCACGAGTTAAAAAATCTGGGAGATGATTATCTTTCCCTTGCTTATAAACAATATCAAAATCAAAATAAGCAAGATGAGATTGCCATCGGGTAAACATTTGTTTAGAAACATTATGTTCAAAATCTTTGAAGAGCATAAAAGTAGCAGCCCTGCAATCAGTTTTAATAGTAAATTTCTGATTATATAAATCATCTTGAAATTTAAGGACACATTTGACAATAGCAATTTTTCTGACTATTATTCCATTTACCGGAATAAAATCTAATGATATAATCCCTTCTATTATCAGGATTAATTTGTTTTAAAATACCTCCATACCCCAAATCTGAGGCATCAGTTTCAACATTTTTTTCCCAAGAGGGATTAGCTAGCATAAGACAAGGAATATTTTTAACCTTTTCTTTTATCCTGATAACAGCCTTAGTATGATCATCATTCCAAGGAGAAGGATTCTTTTTAAGTCTATCATATAAGATAACGGAATCTTCAGCAAGATTCTTAATATAAGAAGACACATAATTAAGGCTTCCTAAGAATCTCTGTAACTGAGTTTTATCAGTTATAACATCAGGGAATTTATTACCAAATTCAATACTTCTTTGAATTGGAATAATATTACCTTTATCAATAATATGACCAAGAAATTTTACTTTAGTCTGGAATAAAACCATTTTAAGTTTTGAAATAACAAAACCATTTTTAATGACTAAGTTTTTAAACTTATCAAGATGTTTAAAATGTATTTCAACATCTTTAGAAAATACAAGGATGTCATCAATATAGACAATAATAAAATCACTATAAGGATTAAAAATATCATTCATAATTTGTTGAAATTCTGAAAGAACATTTTTAAGACCAAAAGGCATAGCAGTCCATTCATAATGACCAAATGGAACATTAAAGACAGTTTTATACCTATCAGGTTGATTAATCTGAATTTGCCAAAAACCTGATTTTAAATCAAATTTAGAGAAAATAAGAGCATTGACTAATCTGTCAAGAAGATCTTTTTTATTAGGAATAGGATGTCTAATCCATTTTAAAACCTTATTGAGAGGTTTATAATTAATAACCAATCGAGGAACTCTGCGTTCCTGCTCAGAATGTTTATTAACATAGAAAGCAGTACAAGACAAAGGAGATTTAGAAGGAGCTATAAACTTCTTCTGTAATAAGGAAGATATTTCATTTTTATATAATTCTAAGTATTCAGAGTTCATTTGACAAGGTCTAGACTTAGTCGGAATTTTATTTTCTTTAAAATCTTCTTCATAAGGAAGAGAAACTATATGTTTCTTTCTGTCCCAAAAAGCATTGGGAAAATCATAACAAATTTCAATAGAAAATTTATTTATTAAAAATTTGATTTTATCCTGTAGTTTAGGATTATTTAATCTATCACTTATAGTAATAGAATTAAGCTCATCTTTAAGAAAATTGATTTGACAATTTTTATTATTAGTTTGATCTTGAACAAATTAAGAACCTTATGAATAGGTTTAGTGATAAACTTGAAAGTAATAGGTTTACCATTATAAGTACCTGTAATACATTTTTCACCAACAAAGGTAAGAGGATATATTTTAAATAGAAAAGGAAGACCAATAATCATTTGACTAGTGATGTCTCCAGCAATAAGAAAGTCGTTAGAAATACAACAACCATCTACACAAACATAATCATTTTTAAGCTTATAATTAATCTTTAAAGATCCTCCACCTGCATGAGAAAGTGAATGAGTAGTTTTTTCAAAAAACTTAGTAGGAATTATTCCTAACTGTATGACACTTAAATCAGCACCACTATCAATCATAGCAATAAAATCTTTCTTATAAGAATTATTTATAAGAAGAGAAATCTTAGTATACCATTTATGTGATATAATCATATTAATGGTAGATAAATGATTTTTCTCAATATTAACATTGTCATCAATTTCAAAGTATTGTGAAAGAGCTTTATAGTTAGTTTCACTATCCTCAATTTTTTCTTTACCTTTCTCAATAAAAGAAAGACGAACAGAAAGATTTGTATTCTGTTTTTGAAGAATCTTCACATCAGTTTTGAGATTATTAATCTCATGAACTAAATCATTTATAGTCACTGGATTATTTTTTATATTTTTTAGGCGAAGAAGTCTTTCTAATTCACCCATATTATAATAATTACCATCAATCTTTTTAGAAAGACTAGTTTTATCATTGTCTTCATTCTTAGAAGAATCATGAAATTGTTCAATGATTTTATCTCTTAAACTAGAATCTTTTATATGTTTAAGAAATTCTAAAATATTATTATTAGTTAAGACACTAATATTCATATCTTAACATTGCCTCATGAGTTTATAAAACTCATTATCAATATTATTAATATTATCAGTATTACCGATACAATTAAGACAAGGTTTTCCAAGTACACATTCATTGCATTTTTCTTTATCTGATTTAACAGAATTATCATCATCCGAAGAGGATTCAACAGAAGAACAGTCATTATAAGACTTTTCTGATTCTGTATCAATATTAGAACTCATAACAATTTTAAAAAGAGTTTCTTTTAACTCTTCATCAATATCAAGATTTTTAATCTTGTCTTTTGCATAGCACTGATTAGCATAATGATCAGGCCTATTACATTTTTTACAAATAATTGTATCATATCTTCTTTTTTTAAAAGATTTTCTTTTACTTTTATCATTTTCATGATCTTTTTCTTTCTGTTTTGAAGAATTATGTTTTTTTCTTTTATAAGTAGATTTACTTTTATAATCTCTCTTATTATTTTTAGTCAAATTATTTTTATTTTTAGAATTAGGATTATCTAATCCAAATTGATCACAAAATTGACCTAATTGTTTTCTTTCCATAAGATTATCCTTTTTAATTTGATTTTTTAATTTGAGTTCATTACAAAGATTTAATCCTTCCTGAACACAAACACTAATGATTTGACCAAAAGCATAAAACCCATAATGGATTGAATCAGAATCCTTTCTAAGAGTTTTCTTAACTCTTTCAGCAAATAGATTAGGAAGATCATCTACAAATTTATTCTTCCAAATATCCTGATTACAATCAGGAATCTCATAAATACGAGACAAAAAGTATTTTTGTACAATCTGAAATCACTAAGAGTTTTACACTTCATATTTAAAAGAAGAGTTCTGGTATTTTCATATTTATTGGTATATTGACCAGTAAAATGATCCAAAATAGTAAGAATCAAAGAGTAAACCGCATTGGTTTTAGTCTCACCATTTTCAATTTTAATAGAATTAAAAATTTTCATTCTATTTTGGGGAGTCAAATAATTATCCCACCAACCTTTAAGTTGACCAATAAAACCAGCAGTAATAGCTTGTGCAGTACTAATATCACTATTACCACAAGTTTGACAAGCAGAACTATACATAAACATGCGATGACATTGAGTGAAAATATGATTATCACTTCCACCATCAATATTCCATTCATAAATACCTTTTCCAGAATAAGAATTATTGAAAAAGTTTTTTTGTTCTTCATTAAGAACGTCTATAGGAGTGGGTCTCTTATAATAATAAGTAGACATGGTAGGTCTATCAGCCCATTTCATTTTATTAATACTATCAGTATTACTAGGACTACCAATATTATTGGGTTGAATAACATGATTATCATCTAAGTCAATATCTAAAGCTGAAATATTCAGATTACTAAATTTATCATTAATAATCTTTTCAAGATCAGAAATATAGGCTTCAGATTTAAAATCTTTTATCTCAATAGGAGATTGAATAGATGAAGCTGTTTTAATAATAACATTATTATTTTTATTATCATAATCTTCAGATTTATTCTGAAAATTAATTTTAGAGATTATTTTATCAACTTTATCATGTAAAGAAATATTTTCTTCCCAAGGATAGAAAGATAAAGATTACAAAAATTATTTTGCTCAATCATTTGATTGACATGTTTAACAGTAATTTGTAAAACATCATTTTCTATGATTCTGGAGAATGGAAGAAAACTAAATATCTTCCCATTTTTCTCGATTTGAAAAGGAACATGAGGAGGGTAAACAGATTTTTGTATTCCTCCAGAAATTATTTTATAATCACGTTCAATTACTGAAATATAATCGATATAAAAGGTTTTAATAAACCAAGGAACATAATAAGTAATTTCATTATGTTTTTTTACAGAATTTATAAAAATTGTCAACAAAGTAGTCTAAATCACCTTTTGAGAATGATTTAAAATACCAAATTCTAAACTTATCCCATTTAGGATTATTAAACTCATCATTAATATGAGCTCTAGTAGAAGAACCTTTAGAAAAATCTAAAAAGTTTGTAAAATCCATAAAATTATATTTTAAAGTTACAATCCGAAATTATTTCGGGATCAAATCCATCTTTATGGATAATATTGTTTTCATTAATAATAATTTTCTCATTGTTATTATTAATTTTACATTCTCTATAAGAGGAAGTAGAAGCTCTAGATTCAAAAGATAATTCTACCTCATAATCTAGAGGAGATATACGAGAATGATTAGACATTGATCTAGAATAAGAAGTCGAATGTCTTCTTTGATTATTTTGATAACCAATATTAGTTATACCATCATTACTTTGAGTAATATGTTTAAAATCACTATTTATAATAGGATTTTTAGGAATAGATTGTTCTATTATCCAATTTTCAGGAAAAATAATTTCTTCCCACTTAATGGATCTTCTGGTAGTAATATTTGATTTACCAAAATTAGTTTCTATAAGATTAGTTTCATTATTATCTTTCTCAATTCTTTTACACATAGGATTGAGTGTAAATAAAGGCTTATAATAAATACGATAACAGATACACATAACCTCTGTACCTGGTATGTAATTATAACCATGAGTTTAAACATTTAATGTTAAAGCTTCAAGAATATTACTATCAGATAAAGATAGAGATAAATTAGGATATGCGTCAAAATAGACAGGTCCTAAAGCCAAACTAGACTCTATAATTCCCATTAAGGATTGTGTCCAATTAAGATTTCTACCATCCCTAAGAGAAGCTAGAAAGCTTTCTGGTAAACCATTTAAAGTAAGCGGTCTAAAAGCGACCTGAACACAACCAATATGTAAGAACTTATGAGTTCTTTTGTAAGGTAAAATATCATTTTTACTAAGCAATTTAATAACCATCTCTTCTTCATGAAAAGGTATAGAGGATTCAGTAGTTTTAACAATTTGTTTAAAACCTATTTTTTCAGAAGCTCCTAATTTATAAACCATTTTATGTTCAATTTTAGGAATAGTCCATTTATTCAATAAATCAAGATTTTCAGGAATATCATATTCCTGAGTCATACTATTCTTAACAGTATCCTTTAATCGGAACAGATTCATTAGAATCAAGATGTATTGAATCATGAAACCATATAACTTATATATACCCTACTTCTCATGACTCTGATACCATATTAACATAAGGATCGTGCAAAGATCTATATAACTAATAACATAAGGATTGTGCAAAGATCTATATCAATAGTATCCTGTGATATATATATATATATATATATATATGTTGGGAAATTTATAGTTTTGATGAAAGTTCCAAAAACACATGTAATAGGACCCGGTCGGACACATTAGGTATCGATGTTTACATTACTGCTATAGGAGACCAGTTGATAATGATTGTATAGAAAAACTGATGTAATAGATAGGTCACATATTGAGGGGGAACTCAATATGTATAGGTCAGATCTGAAGAATCAGAAGAAAGTTCGATATCCCACGAGGCGAGCGTTAAACGAGCGGAAAGATCAGATCGAACTGATCTAGTCAAATAACTCAGCGGAAGTCATGAAGCTCAAACCTCGAATACTAGAAGATCAGATGACTTCCAGAGGATAAGACCGTAAGACCTACATCGGTAGAGTCGGCCCGGTTGAAGCTAAGTCAACAGCGCCAGAAGACTCTATCGGTGTAGATCGATCGGTTCGATCGATCGGTCGACTCATAAGATGAAAACTGATGTTTCATCTTATCATACGTCTGCGATCTAAACAAGAAGAATACCAACCTTAGTTGGAGGAACAACACTGCAAAGCAAGTCTTCCATCCAATAAGGAAGAAACACGTATGAACAGAGATGACATCATGGGATTCGATGTTGCTCTCTCAAACGGCTATAAAATACACATTCACGCTTTTCGGCCATGCCGCCTCAAGACGCGTCATCAAGCACGCTGCAAGTTCTTTAAAATAGCACGAGATTCAAATTGCTCTCCAACGGCTCTTTGATCTCAAGGTCTATAAATATGGGATCACACTTCAGAGTGAAACACGGAAATGCTTGGACAAACAAAATAATCAAGAAGCTCAAACTATAGTCAGATTTCCGCACGAAGAACACAACAACAAGCTTATTTTATATTGTGTTCATCCCATAAGTTCTTAGCAAGAAATCTTTTCATCTAGCTATCGTGCTACTTGGTATGCAAGGAAAGATTTCATAGTTGGAACCTCAACAATCTTACCCAAACCCCAAGTTAGGATAAGTTGTTTAGCAAGATTTCAGTCTAGGGTTTCTAGTACTGATTTCTGGGATCGGTTGAGTGAGAACTCTTAAAACATCTGTTGGTGTACTGTGTTGGACTAACACACTAAACTAAGTCCAGTCGGTTAAGTTGGTTAAGTTGGTGCCCCTTGTGAAAGGGAAGAGTGGACGTAGGACTGGTTTGTCCGAACCACTATAAATCTTGTGTGCCTTTACTGCTTTGATTAACTGCTCTCACATCGCACAATCTTAAAGCGCATACATTCTAAGTTAAGATCAGATAGCACCAAGCTTCTGATCTGATCGGACCTGATATTTCTGTCATCTGATTAAAAAGATAAAACTTGGAATCTGATTTATACAAACTGGTTTTTCACACGGGTAAAACTTAAGCTTCCGCACACATCAGTTAATCTGATAGTTACCGAACTGATCTGTTTTCAGGCGTTCAGTAAGTTGGTTATCAGACCAAACTGATTCACTCGCACTCTGATCAGGCTATCTGCTCTCACACCTGATCTGCACGAAAAGTTTTTCAGAAGTCTATTCACCCCTCCCCTCTAGACTTCGCCTCACATAACCCTTAGATTAAGGGACCTACAAGTGGTATCAGAGCGGTTGGTTCTTCCGACCACTGACTCTGTGTCATTGTGGTCAACTGAACTGATCTTGAAAAACCATTTTTAAAAAAAAAAAAAACTCATTCATTTTCCAAAATCACTCAGCATGGATAACACGTCCGGTATGTATCATGATCTGCCGAAGTTCTCAATTGATGAGTATCTGAGATAGGGCCATATATATGTCCAACCATCTAGGCTCGATCAAGGGCGAGAATGATGGAAGTCATCGAGAGAGGACCCATCATCATTTACTACGACAATCCTGCGGTCGGAGGAGATCCGAGACTTTTCCCACTCGGAAGTCTTGTACGAAAAAGCCCGACCACGATGGACACGGAAGAAAAAAAAAATCGCATACTCGGACACCATTGCAAGACATATCATCATGAAGACAATGGATAAGGTCACCAAAGAAAAGATTAAGTATCTCAAATCTGCGAAAAGCAATGTGGGATACTCCGCCGAGATCTGCGAGGAAATGAACAGATAAAAGACAGTAGTCTTCAAGCCGAACCGGTGAAGTTCGAGAAACCAAGATGTTGCCCAACGAAACCATCAACGAACTCGATGGAAGAATTACAATGTCTATAAACAAGCGAGAACTTGGTAGAGATGTCCGATAAAGATATCAACTATAAGATCCTAAGGTCTCTCACCAAGAAGTGGGACATGAAGGTCACGGAATCAAAGATTGCGGGACATTTCAAGAATGAAACCTAGTAGCTTGTTCTTGAGTCTTAAAGCTCACGAGTTCGACCGATTGAAAGAGGTCAAGGCGATGAAGACGAGGTCCCTCAATAAACCTCGACTTCAAAATCGGTTGCTTTTTCAAGGCAACCGATGGCGAAACAAAGGCCAATGAACCCATTGGAAATATATTAAGTCGAGCGAATCAGATCGCTTTCACCTTACCGGGAAGCTTGAGAAGTCGATATACAACTTGGTAAGTATCGAAGATTTTATAAGGACTATCAACATAGCGGAGGGCGAGATAGGAGATCGCATAATAGATCTCCGAAAGAACCAGATCGATGATCGGAGGGATCACGAGATGAAAGGGAAAGAGATAGTCGACGGAAGGAAAGAAGAGAAAATCAATCGACAAAGAGAAGTTCGCACCACTATCGAAAAGGAAAGTCACCGATAGGTCATACGACGAGTGATTCACCGAAGAAAAAGTTCGGTGGATCAAGGAGGCGTGGTTTCAATCTGGAGAAGCCAGTCACTATAGCCAGACCGCCTGCATTGACGCCGGAGAGAGGGGAAGAAAAGAGGAACAAAAGAGAGCAACGCTTATAGAGACAGAAGAGCCATGGTTGCCGAGCACGTCGAATCGACGATTCCTATCTGCCCTCCGGGACTCCGGATACTCCTCAGAGAAGACTTCGCCGATCAAGAAAGGCCGGCCGACTTCTATGAAAATGAAGATCCGATATTCTCGTCGACGATGATGAACTCCTCGCTGATGGCCGGGGAGGACCAAAATCCGAGGTAACCTCCAAACCCGCTTCGCTTCGCTTCTACACCTGTTATCATTAGCACACCTTTGGGAGATTGACTGCAGCTCTACTCGAGCAATTGCTTGAAGATCTCTCAATGCAATGAGACACTTATGCTATTGTGGAAGCCGAGAATGATAAGTCGAGGACCGTAAATAATCAACTTTTGTCAAGAAAATGATCTCGAGAAAAAGCCTCCTCGAACTTAGATCACTTTAAACCGCTTTCGAAGGTAATGGAGGAATTTAAAATTCTCGAAGTTAAAGCTTCGATCGAAAAGCGGATCAAAGATCGATGGAAATTAACAGACAAAGTGATGACTTCAAAATCTTGCAAGCAAAATTCGATGAGCTATTCCGAATGCATGAAAGTCCGAAATCCTCCGAGGATAATCTGCGTAAGAAAATAGAGGTTTTTTCAAAATCATCTAAAACCGCTTCAAGACATGAACGCCTATTTTTTCGAGTAAAGATTGATAAGGAGGGACTTGGCTATGAAAACCCTCCACATCCTCAAAAGCCCCGATCGATTCATCTCGAAAAGGTGTAATCGGGCAATTTACAAAAAGACACACCAAAAGCTAAACTCAGATCTAATAGGGTAAGAGACCGGTTGAGCGGGGTAAAGGCGAAGTGCCTAACCGAAGAAGAATGCAAATGGACCCCAACCGGTAAAGCATCGGTAGGAATCAACGGAAGAACCCGGTTCTTACGAAGAGACCTCAACCCGATCAACAGATCGAGGAATCGAAAAAGATAACCTACAAAAAGGGAAGTCTAATCTCGAGACCCGGTCAAGGTCACCGCCTAATAAGCATGCTTCGTAAATCTGCGAAAACCATCTATGCGAAAAGGATATGAATCTTTTGATGGTAGCGATCGTACCTACCCCTATAGTCGAAATTTAGGTCACGCTTTTGAACCACCTTTGGATAAAAAGAAGACAAACCTGAAAAGTTAAATCATAAGTCTTCTAAGTCATCCAAGGTTCACACAAGTAATCATACAAATCGAAAAGCATATAAGGATAAGTATGATTATGTTGGCAGTATGGGGAGACAAATCGGGCCTTCCGATCGACCGATCACAATAGAAGTGCTCTTTTTGTATGGATCCCCAAATACAAACCTAACCCCTCGGGACCCAATCCGAAAGGGGTACCTAAAACTGATCCGATTGCGGTGTTCGTTCGTGGGTCGGCCAACAAAGGAGGTGTGCAAGCAACTATCCGGTACATCGATAGTGGATGCTCAAGGCACATGATTTGAAGCAAACATCTCCTCGGTTCCTACATAGAAACGAAGGCCCAGCGTGTACTCTTCGGTGATGATAACTTTGGTTATACCAAAGGGTTGGAACCTTAGAGAATGATGATGTACAAATAACCGAGTCTCGTATGTCGAAGGTCCGAAGCACAACCTATTATCGGTTTCACAATTCTGCGACAACGGATTCAAAGGTTGAGTTCTCGACGATCAATGCACTATCAAGAATCGAGTCACTCAACAGATTTTGCTAATCGGTTCAAGAAAAGGGACGATCTACACGGTGATTGATTGAACAGTTGTCCAAGAAATCGTGCACGATTGTTAAGAGTTCCAAAAGTAGCGGTTGGCTCGCGCAAAAAAATGAGCCATCCGAACTTTAAAAACTCTTAATAAGATAGCTAGGATGTCTCTAGTGGAAGGACTTCCGAATGAAGTGTTCTCAAAGGATCGGACATGTCTTTGCATGTCGGAAGGAAAAAAAAGTCAAAGCTTCATTCAAAGGAATTTCCGACCAAAGATCCATCAGAAAATCTGCAATTTTCTTCATATGGATCTGTTTGGACCGATTACACCAAATATCTCAACGGACGCAAATACACTCTGTAATCGTGGATGACTATTCCAAGTTTACAGGTTATATTCTTACATAAGAAGAATGAGACGACAACCAAGATACCCGAAGTTACTAAGAAGATTACAAAATGAGAAGGGTGTCGGTAGTAAAAAATCGGATCGGATAAAGGTACGAAATTTACGAACTCTTTTATTCTTGATTTTTGCTCTAAGTTTGGTATCTGACATGAAACATCACCGCGAGGACGCCACAACAGAATGGAGTAAATGAATCGGAGAAAAGAACTCTCAAAAAGTTCGCTTTCGAACAATGTTAGGCCGAACATGCGATACCAAACCGTTTACAAGGAAGCGATCAACACTTTGCATGCCATACGCAGTAATGTATGTCTCCTCGACTAAGGCTCACTACAAAACACCCTATGAACTATGGAAGGGCGTAAAACCTCGTGTTTTCTTACTTCCATGTTTTTGGGTGTAAGTGTTACATACACAATAATGGGAAAAGTCGGTTGAAGACTTTTGAGGCCAAGTCCGATGAGGGTATATTTCTAGGGTATTCCTCATCTAGCAAAGCCTTCGTGGTCTACAACAAACGAACCCTAATTGTGGAAGAAACACCCCATGTAGCCTTTGATGAAGCATCTTCGATCAAGAGAAATCGCCTCGAAAACAAGACCGATCGACTACGAACTCGATATTCGAAAAATGGATCACTTAACGATCAAGGAAAAAGGATCGAAATCAGATCAATTTACATTCCGGATCTAGGTGATTCACCGGATCAATCGAGATCCTAAGGTACGAACAACCGCCGATGAAAAAAGGCCGATTCAATTTGAGATAAGAAGAATCGAACCATCCGGGTTCGAGGGGAACTTCGAAGTTCTCACGCGAGCATTACATCGACACATGATGAGTCCAACATCACCGAGACTTGTTCTTATCAAGTGGACCATAACCTGCACCACTCCCAATCGCTAGTAATAAGATTTTATCGAAAAGCGGACGATGTTCTCAAAACCGACGCAAATCGTAATGAAGGACCGCATAACCAATCATCCAACCGATCGATAATCGGAGACCCGTCGATAAAATTAAAACTAGACATCAGTTGGTGAAAGTGCCATGTATATTCTTTATTATCCGCCTATGAAGGAACCAACTACAATAGAGGAAGCATTACAAGACGCAAAATGGATTCTAGCCATGCGAGGGAGAGCCGAACGATTCGAGAGAAATGAAGTATGGGAACTAGTAGATGCACCCGGTCATCAAGACGTAATTGGCACGAAATGGATCTTCAAGAACAAGAGAGATGAGAAAAATGTTATCACCGAAATAAGGCAAGACTTGTTGCTAAGGGGTATTCACAATCGAAAGAATTGATTACGATGAGACCTTTGCACCGATCGCCGCGCCTTTGAAGCCATTAAATTACATTTAAAACTTATGCTTCCCACATTGGGTTCATGTGTATCGATGGACGTAAAGAGTGCTTTCTTAAACGGGGTACTAGCAGAGGAAGTTTATGTCGAACAACCTCCGGGCTTTGAAAAAGGGCAACCAAGTGTATCGTTTAAGAAAAGCTCTTTATGGCTCAAACAGTTCCGAGCACGGTATGATACACTCTCTCGGTTCTTGATCGAAAGTGGGTTCACTAAAGGAACGATGGGATGAGAACCTTATTCGAGCGAAAGATGGAGAAGATATTACGATGGTTCGATTTACGTGGGCGACATCATCTTCGGATCTCTAACAAGAGCCTATGTGAAAGATTCAAGAAAGCGATGCAAGGGAAATTCGAGATGTCCATGATGGGTCGATGAATTACTTTCTAGGTCTCCAAGTTAAACAAAGTACGTAAGGGATATTCAATCCGCCAAGCAAAGTACACTAGGAATCTATTGGCTAAGTTTGGAGTTCAAAATAGTAAGGAAGCCAAAATTCCTATGATGATTTGGATTCAAGATGGATCCGAGATGAGGCCGGTCGAAAAACAAATCGGAAGGAATATAGGGCTCTCATTGGATCTCTATTATACCCGATTGCCCGGCCAGAACCGGATATCACTTTTTTTGCGAGGTGTATGTGCAAGATTTCAAAGCAAATCCAATGATCGACCACCTAGAAAGCGACTAAAGCGGTTCTTAAGTATCTGAAGGAACAATAAACCTTGGTTTATTCTACCCATCGATGATAATCTAGAACTTAGTGGGTATTCTCGATTACGATTATGGAGGTTGCAAGATCGACGAAAATCAACCTCGGGAACATGTCGGTTCTTAGGAAGTAAAAAAGCCGATCTCGTGGTTTTCAAAAGCGGACATCGATTCGCGACATCTACAACTGAAGGAGAATATATGGTCTGCGGGAAAATTTGTTCCCAATCGCTCGCTCTGGCTCGATCGGCGGTGGGGATTACAACATTGTAGCTAAAAACGTGCCTATATTACGTGACAATAATAGTCTTATTGCAATCACTCGTAATCCGGGTTCTACATACAAGATGCAAGCATGTGGATGTCGACACCACTTTATAAGAGATCACGTTGAAAAGAAGAATATCGAATGGAAAAGATTCATCTTGATATACGTATAAGGCGATATTCTAACCAAGCCACTAGCCGAGATCGATTCGAGATTTATGCAATGAGCTAGGACTTCTAGATCTTGGAGAAATGTCACCGAAAATGTTTGATGGAATGTTCTCGAAACTAGTTTGTTAAGAGACTAACCAGATCGAGAGAAATCATTGAGTTTGGTATCTTAACCGATCTCAAGAGATCGATAAAATCGATAAACTAAAAATCGATTACTTACGAGCATGATCGGATAGAGAGATCACCGAGCTTGAAACTCCAATAAATCGATATATCGGTCTATATCGAAAATATCGGTTGAAGGGGAACTTCAACCGATCAAGGAGGATCAAAAGGAAATCGACGCGTACTCGAGGAAAGATCGGCTAAGCTTGAAGTTTCAACAAATCGATCTGTTGGAGAAGATCGGTTGAAAGGATCGATTAGGAAATTTCTTAAGGCTTAGGCGAGAATGATTAAGATCAACAAGTGGAATCAACATTGACAAGTAATATTGGTTGATTACAATATCGATCCAACCGGATCTGATCTCGTTTCTCTTGTTCTTTACTTATTTATCGGATCGTGATCGATATTATTTGCCTTCTTTGTACCCACTATCCTTGTGGCGTGTACTCTTGCGCAAATCATTTAATGCGGACGTGGGGTACATGTATTAACCGCTATTTGATCGTGCTTTTTAAATCCAAAAAGTTTTTTATCGTGCGTTTTCCGACCTACGATCAAAACCGCTAAACTGGAGCGTCATAATCTTTTCAAAACGTTTGATCTTCCAAATCTTGTCTTATTGTTCCTCCGCCTCTATATAAGATTCATCAAACCTTACGAGTTTTTTTTTTTCTGTTTCACAAACTTGCATTATTATCACTGAAAAACTTCAAATTTTCTCTACGTTTCAAAACGATTTCTTAGAGTTCAAAATCATCTCTGAAAATTTGAATCTGGTAATACTTTCTTTTAAACTTAATGATGAATCTTTCTTTCCGATAAAAAAAGCGTTGATTTCAAAAGTTGTTTTTTTGAATTTATGCTTCATTGCCTCTTGTTTTTTAGCGGTATGATATTGATATTGATTATGCACAAATTTAATGAGTCTATCTCACCAGTAGATGGCCACTCATGGACTAGGAAAGATCATGTGCAACTATGCGGGCCCGCAACGAAGATCTTTGAGGATAAGTTCGTTCAGTTTGGAACCACCGAGGATCTTGAATCCATGGAGGTGGAACAAATTCTGAAGAAGGCTGGACTGGAAACATATTGCTCGCTTTCACTGCAATCCAAAGGATGCGAAGATGAAGACTACAATTCTTGCGAGAATTTGAGTGTGGATCTGAAAAAATCCAGAGACGAACCGATATCGTCGATCAATCGGAGAAGAAATCGACCGACAAATCGCATATCACTTTCGTCTGCTTCAAACTTACCAAAAGGGGCGAATCTCACTGCACACTCTGGGGAGAATGAGGGCGAAGAAATCGAGAGGAGCTCTTAGAGAGGCGGAATAAACATCGAAAAGCCGATTCATCGTGCCAATGCTCAAAAGAAAGTACTGATCGTTGTTTGACATTCATCAAGAACGATCATGGGAATCTCATTTAGCCCGGATGCTCTCACATCGGTCAAAATGTACAAAGATGGCAAAATAATTGATGGGGCTCGAACATCAATTGGCACGGCTTCCCTCGAAAAGCCATCTTGCTCCAAGAACACGAAAAAATTTGGAGTCAATGAATCCAAAGTCTTTTTTCAAAAAGAGAATCAACCAATCTCAACAAGGTTGCGCTTATATTGAAGGACAAACCGCCAAGCGCCTGAATGGAATCGAATGGATCAAGTCCTACAATGCCTTCCTCTCATCAACTTCAGCTTATATATGGGCCACCGACGATGACAAGGAGCCCACTCCAACAAAATCAAGAAAGGAAAGAGCAAAGAAGTTCTTTCATCCACACCACGCTTTGCTCCACGTAAAAAAAACGAAAAATCGTGAAGGCCTGCGAGAAGAGGCCAAAGAAAGCAAAGCAAGCTACCATGACTCTAGCACTAGAAGATGAGTCAGAAGAAGAAAGAGCGCCAGAACAGTCAGTTGCACAACAAAGAACAGAATCAGACAGGCAAGCTTCTCAACCTGAGGGCTCGCCAGAACGATCTGAGGTAGAAGCACAAATCGCTAAATCTCCTTCTCTCAACCTCAAGCCGATTCACCGCCGACTAAAGGTCACCGAGCATGTCACTCCTCGCTAGTTCACCTCGCATGAACTCCGAACCGAGATATAACCGCCACTACAAAGCAGTAACCACTGCAGGTCGAACCAATCAGACAACTTCCGCCGACTCAAGCACAACCAGAAGCTTCCACATCTCATCCAACATAATCTGGACAGATAATTCATGTATCCAGATCAACAAAGACCATCACTGGAAAAATGGTCAGACTAAGAATTGAACGAGATTGATGAGACGTATCCACAACCGGGTCGCCCATCCCGCTATCGAGAAGAAGAAGTCATGGAGATCCTCACCGGAGAGATCTCGACAAAAAAGCTTCTCGGATCTTATTTTACTTGTTGAACAGATGGGTGGTGCGGATGAGTTCGCAGATTTTGACTTCGATATGAGGAAGTCTCCGCCAAAGTGGGATCACCAAATGAGCTAATATCCGATAAATCGGAAAGCTCGATCCACGGGAAGTTGGAATTGCTTGAAGAAGAAAAAGCCGGAGATCGCTCAAGAAGCTCCGTAAACAGACGCCGAAATGGAGAATGCAGAGTCATTGATGAAAGTGGAACTGTGTCAGTTCACGACCAACCACCGGAGGCACAAACAACCGAACTCTCGATCAAGTGATGGATCCAATTCCTACATCTCAAATCACCATCGATCAACTTCGAGAGATCGATCTTGTCTCAAAGATCTCCGAAAAGAAGAGATTGAGGAGTGCTAACCGATCGAGACAAATCGGTCTCAAACAAATCGAAGCAATCGAGATCGGTTCTCCCAATCCATGACCACCATGTCTGCCGAGCTTACAAAATCGATTGATGACAAGTCAAACAAAAAGGATCAAAATCAATCTTCTTTTCTCGACGCCACCGAGAAAAGGCTCGAAAGTTATCGAAGAGAAATTTGACAAAATGATTTGGACACTCTCGCTACAATGGAAACCGCCAAGACAGAGCCGACATAACAAGCTCGTAAACCTAACACCAAGCTTCGTGTTTATCTGCTAAAGATCTAAATCGCATTATCGATCAACTTTGGTTCTCTCGACTTCTCACCTCAATGCGCTTTTTGATCAAACCAAAAGGGGAAGGATCTGAGAAACCAACCCGACACATCGAAGATCGATTCATACGGATAAGGCCCGAGGGATCAATCGCAAGAAAAGGTCTGCTGCGGTCTTTGGGACATCAAAATCTGGACCATTACTCGGACCAGAAAAGTCATCGAAAGACACGGTAGTCGACATCTGGTGATAAGGAGCTAATAAGATTGTCCAAAAGAGCGATTGTCAAGAAGAAAGAAGGGCGTAAAAACCGCAAAAGCGAAGGGTTGAAACGGAAGTTCAATCAAGGGCTAAGAAAGGATTATTTGGAAAATCTGCTTTAACCTCGGTTTACCGCCAAAAGAGTCGGCGAGATCATACCAAAAAACCGCCGACACGCTAAGAGGTTTGAGGAATGAAATAAGATCGGTGAATGGCTTATAGATGCCTTTGTCCTTGATCTTGTTCCACAAGAAGAATCACCGGATGATGAGTTCCTCAACCGTTCTGAATAAATATCCAGACTTTCTGAAGTATCTGGAAAATGAGGCCAAACTTATGAATGTAAAAATATCTCGCCAGGAGTTTGATATGCTAGTATACTTGAAGAAAGCAGATGGCTCATTTGACAGACTGGCATTTGAGAGATTCTACTTTGACATTCTGAAAGCAAATCGCATATAACCCATCAAGTGCGTATAACCGATGTCAAATGGAAACTCTATCGATTTTCAACGTTCCACAAGACCAAAGAGAAATGCCGAGAAGGATACTGAAGCCCAAGGAGTGAAGAATCAGAAGACGTCTGGGGATCAGCTGCTTTTTAAATTCAAAACTTTTCTGGATGTAACATGTAATCAACATATCTAATGAAAAGTTTATTTTTCGATCCCAAGACAAAATCTCTTTGTCTTCTGATTACTTGCTCTTTAACTGTTCTATACTTATCAACTGTTTGGTTTCTCGGTGTGTTTTGGTTTCATCAAAAAGGGGAAATTGTTGGGAAATTTATAGTTTTGATGAAAGTTCCAAAACACATGTAATAGACCAATCGGACACATTAGGCCGATCGATGTTTACATTATTGCTATAGGAGACCGGGTTGATAATGATTGTATAGAAAAACCGATGTAATAGATAGGTCACATATTGAGGGGGAACTCAATATGTATAGGTCAGATCTGAAGAATCGAAGAAAGTTCGATATCCCGACAAAAGTAACGTTAAACCGAATCGGAAGATCGATCGAATCGATCTAGTCGATAACTCAACTTCGAAGTCATGAAGCTCAAACCTCGAATACTAGAAGATCGGATGACTTCCGGAGGATAAGACCGTAAGACCTACATCGGTAGAGTCGGCCAAATTGAAGCTAAGTCAACAGCGCCGAAGACTTATCGGGTAGATGATCGATTCGGCCGATCGAGTCACCATAAAGATGAAAACCGATATTTCATCTTATCATACGCTCTGCGATCTAAACAAGAAGAATACCAACCTTAGTTGGAGGAACAACACTGCAAAGCAAGTCTTCCATCCAATAAGGAAGAAACACGTATGAAACAGAGGCGATACTCATGGGATTCGATGTTGCTCTCTCAAACGGCTATAAAATACACATTCACGCTTTTCGCCATGCCGCCTCAAGACGCCACATCAAGCAAGCGCAAGTTCATTTAAAATAGCACGAGATTCAAATTGCTCTCCAACGGCTCTTTGATCTCAAGGTCTATAAATATGGGATCACACTTCGAGTGAAACACGGAAATGCTTGGACAAACAAAATAATCAAGAAGCTCAAACTATAGTCGATTTCCATACGAAGAACACAACAACAAGCTTATTTTATATTGTGTTCATCCCATAAGTTCTTAGCAAAGAAATCTTTTCATCTAAATATCGCTAGCACTTATGCACGCAGGAAAGATGTCATAGTTGGAACCTCAACAATCTTACCCAAACCCCAAGTTAGGATAAGTTGTTTAGCAAGATTTCATCTAGGGTTTCTAAGATTGATTTACGGGATCGGTTGAGTGAGAACTCTTAAAACATCCTGTTGGTGTCTTGTGTTGGACTAACACACTAAACTAAGTCCAAATCGGTTAAGTTGGTTAAGTTGGTGCCCTTTGTGAAAGGGAAGAGTGGACGTAGGGACCGGTTTGTCCCGAACCACTATAAATCTTGTGTGCCTTTCTTTGCTTTGATTAATCGCTCTCACATCGCACAATCTTAAAAGCGCATACATTCTAAGTTAAGATCGATATAGCACCAAGCTTCGATCCGATCGACTGATATTTCTTTCATCTGATTAAAAAGATAAAACTTGGAATCTGATTTATACAAACTGGTTTTTCACACGGGTAAAACTTAAGCTTCCGCACACATCGCTTAATCGATAGTTAACCGAATCGATCTGTTTTGCGCTCAATAAGTTGGTTATCGACCAAAATCGATTCACTCGCGACTGATCAAAGCTATCTGCTCTCACACTTTGATCTGCTTGACGAAAAGTTTTTCGTAAGTCTATTCACCCTCCCCTCTAGACTTCACATATAACCCGCTTAGGACCTATAATATATATATATATATATATATATATATATATATATATATATATATATATATATCTTAATACTATATATTGGTAAACCTGATTCAACTTATGTGGCGAAACCAAGTCAATTTACGTAAAGCCCAATTCAACCAAATTATTTCGTTTTAAAATCGTGCACTCTCATTAAAAGTTATTTAAATTAATTAATTTGTAATTTATTAATTAAATTAAATCAAATCTTTTACTCTTTTTTTTATCATATATACTTATAAAGATATTATATTCACGCCCAATATCCATATTATAAGGACCATTACACGACCTCTCACGTTTATATTCATGATGGATTTCCTTTTTTTTATTCATAGCGAATTCCTTTTTTTCTGTTTATAATGATTTTTATAACTTGATGAATTTGTAATTTTATTTTATTTTTATATTGTAAGGAATATTGAGGTAAGTAATTTGACTTCTGCATTGATTATGAATTAGTTTTTTTTTTTTTTTCTGTTCATAGCGATTCTTCTAATTTGATAAATTTGTTAATTTGGTTTTTTTTTCGGTATATTGCATTGAGGTAAGAATTTGATTTCTTAATTGTTTATAAATATTTATTAAAATTGTGTAATTAAATCTATTGTTTTATTTTGTACATTGCAGAGAGCATTGATGTAAGTAATTTGAATTATTATTTTTTATTCATAGCGAATTTCTTTTCTTCTTTTTTTCTGTTCATAATGATTCTTATAACTGGATGAATTTATTAATTTTATTTTATTTTTATATTGTAAGGAGTATTGAGGTAAATAATTTGACTTTTGTATTGATTATGACGTTTTTTTTTTTTCAGTTTATAGCGATTCTTCTAATTTGATAAATTTGTTAATTTGGTTTTTTAGGTATATTGCATTGAGGTAAGAATTTGAGTTCTAAATTGTTTATAAATATTTATTATAATTGTATAATTAAATCAATTATTTTATTTTGTACATTGAAGAAAGCATTGATGTAAGTAATTTGAATGTGTAATTAAATTAATAATTTTATTTTGTATATTGTAGGATAAATGTTTATTGCAATTATGTAATTAAATTAAATCTCTAATTTGCTATAAAATTAAAAAAATTATGATTATGATTTATCTAAAATAATTTAATTAAATAAACATCTGGAATATTCTGTTAAAATATAAGTAATATTTTTTATTCAGCCCGCGTATTACGCGGGGATACGTACTAATATATATATATATCATAGATAAGTAATATTTTCTTTAAAAAATATTTAAATTATTATTTATGTATTTTGTCTTTGTCATGATTCAATTTTATTTTTTTGGGAGGGGGCCCCTATTTTGAGAAACTTTGAATTATTATTACATTTTAATAAAAGGTCATGCATATTTACAAGATAGAAAATGAATACGAATGTGATGTGTATACAATATACATCAATTGTATTGATGGTGTTATGATTCATCATATTGCCAACTTTATATTTCTAAATTTGCATTGTTGTAACAATAACGTTTATTATATCTTTATTTTTGTAAAGAGTGAGACAGCTCAAACATGAAACAACCTTACACTTTATCCATATTATATTAATAATTCGATTAATTTTATAGAATTCCTATTATACCCTTATTTATCCTTATTGAAATATAGAAATATTATAGAAAAGTCGATATGGTAGTTTGGACTTTGGAGGTCACCATGCATCTTTAATAAAAAGGTCATCAGCAAGAGAACAGAGGGAAGGCGGGTCATCATCTTTAACTGAGAGAAGTTCAGCTGATCTTATCCGATTTTGCCAGCGAGAGAACATACAGAAGGCGGAGAGAGAAGTGAATCTTTGATTCGAATTCGCTGACGAGATAAAAGGTACACAGTAACACATGCATACTTAGCTTTAAAGTTACACCTTTGTGTTAGGGGTAGGTCTAGTGTGAAAATTTCCATGTATGAAAATATATAAAATTGTCATAAATCAACCATCTATACCCTAAACACTAAATAATGAACCCTAAATTATAACCTATTCGGCCGGGTGAACTATGAACCATTCAATTTTATCTTACCTTCACCAATTACAGAATTTGGTTGTAAATTAAAGTTTTTTCATATTGAAAATTTTCATACTAGACTTTGTCTTGTGTTAGCTAGGAATAAAACTAAAGCTGTGATTAGTTCAAGTTCTTCGATGAGAACGGGAATGGATAAGAACGTTTGAAGATTATGATCGAATATTCGTGAGGAATACTCCAATGAGAACACCAAAAAATTATTTAGATTCTTAAAAAGTACCCTACTTCTAGCGCAAATTGTTGATAACCAAATAATCGAGCTAAAAAAAAAAGAATATTTCATTTAAAAAATCTGGTAGGAACCTTAACGCTTTCCGGGACCGTGAATGATCTTGTGATGCCTTGAGTGCCTGCTAATTCGTGAGATGATCGAGTGATGGTGAGCGAGCGTAAACACTATCCATCAGCTTTGAACCCTAGCCTTTACCCCAAGCCTACAAGTGCAAACGTGAGGAAACACCCAAATCCCGTTAGAGATGGTAGAACTGGTAGAGAAAACCGAATCACTAGTATGTTTAGACCAAAGAGAGGTAGTCACAATATGGAACAACCTGATGTTATGTGAGGAACAACAACAACAAGCGGACACCAAACATGAAAGGAATATGCAGTTTCTATGTCACAAACTTCCCTGAGGAATGGAATTCCAAGGATCTTATGGAGATTTTCTCGAGGTATGGACAGGTAAAAGATGTTATGATTCCGGAAAAAAGGAATCGTTTGGGATGGAGATATGCCTTCGCCCGATTTCAGGGATGCCGATCGAAATATGAGCTCAAGAAGATACTTGTTAATGTTTGGATTGGTAGCTATAAGCTGAGAGCTAATCTGTCAAAATATAACAAGCAAGTCTCCATGGTGGAGGAAGGCGACTGGCTTAAAGAACAGTTTATTGAATGGCACCCATGGGTGCATGAAAATTCCCCAATCGAAAGATATACATGGGTACATCTTATAGGCATTCCAATTAATTTCCGGAACGAATCTTTCATGTAGTGGATTCTGGCAGAAGAAGGAATTATTATTGATGTTGATCCTTCGACGCGGCAAAGGTGGAATTTGAAGCATGCCAGGGTCAAAATCAGAATGGGATCGTCAAAATGGATCCACAAATCTATCCCATGCCAATATGGGAAATGGAAATTCTCGATATCATTGGTGGAACTGGCATATTACCCGCATACCAGCGATGTTGCGGTCACTGTCTTACCCACTCGAAATGGCCCACCGTGAGTGTAGAGTCGCCGACGGATTCCAACGAATCAAGGGTGTGCAAATCGGTCCTGAATTGCCCAAAGCGGAGCTGCCCTGAAGACAAAGAAAAGCAGGGTGTGGTTATTGAAAAGGCAGGCCCATTGATTGGTGGCCCAGTTGAGAGGAAAATAATTATGACAACGCCGGTGAAGTTCTTAACCCGCAGCGGCCCACTTCAGTCTATGAGGTACTCTCCGCTGGGTATCACAATTGAACCACTTCTAGAAGCCCCCCAATCCGATTTTCCCCATGAGTCAAGGTTAGTGGTTACTGAAAAGAATGTGTCTTTCATTTTCCGGAATTTACAAAAGGATCTAGATGGGCAACAAAATTCAGAGACAAGGCAGGGAACGGTTTCTTTGATGGCGGATTATCCACACCCAACGAGATCTCTAAATTCTGAAGAACATGTCCAATGGTTGGAAGAAAAGGCGACATTGGCACCGATTGGTGAGTGCCCTCGTGATAAGCAATGTGGCGAAACGGCAGCATCGTACTCGGTCAACTCTGTTGCACCGACCGATGATGGGTCTCGTATGTTGGGAAATTAATTTTCAGGTGCATCACAGATATACACTCAAAGGGGCAAGGCAGAAATTTTTATGAAGGCAAGATATAAGCAAATTAAAAAATTACAGAAACAAAGGATGCTGAAAAAAAGGCAAAGGACTGGGTAGCATTCACTGAAGGCCTCCGAGATTCTGCAGATAAGAGAGGCACCAAAGTGCATGGAAATCGGGGAGCATCCAGACCAGTGTGTGAGAACGAGGAGGGGGTGGGGAGAGACATATAGTCACCAAAATGCAACTAGAGGAAATTTGCAAGTTGGGGAAAAAGCTCGGTGTCATCAATACAGAGAATGAAGGAATGGTTCTTAGGAGGATTCTAGAAATCGAGTCACTGGCAGATGAGGGAAGGAAGGACGATGCTCTAATTGTTTCTTAATGAAGATACTTTCATATAATATCAGAGGGGTAGGGGGAAGAGTAAAGAAACAAGAAATCTGAGGGTTAATCGGTAGGTATTGTCCTGATTTTGTGTGTGTTCAAAAGACAAAGTGTTGTGATCAATCGGGTCTTGATCCATACTCTATCTGGCATAGTGGAGTGAGGGTGGGGTGGGTAGCTAGTGACTCTATTGGTCAGTCCGGGGGAATTTGAAGTTCGTGGGATAGTGAAAAATTTGAGGTGGCAGATGTATCGGCAGTAAGGGGTAGTAGGGGTTGAGGGGAAGCGGGTGGCATCAGGAAAAAATGTTGGGATTGTGAATGTCTATGGGCCTAGTGAGTCTATAGAGAAGAGGAAGTTGTGGTGGTCGTTACTTGCAAAAACCCAAAATAGTATTGTAGTATGTTGGTGTTTGATCGGAGATTTTAATGAAGTGTGAAGTGGTTGTGAGAGAAAAGGGAGAGGTGTGTATCATTTAAGCTCTAATTCTAAGAGATTTGAGGAGTTCATTGTGGAGGCTGGATTTATAGATGTTGGGTTGGTGGGAAGAAAGTTCACTTGGTCGAGGCTGGATGGGAGATGATGTAGTCGAATTGATGTATTAGGCATGTTTCCAAAACGTCCCGATCTCCCACTGTTCTTCGGGTGTTTTCAATTGAAAGTAATCCCAGCATAAACTGGGATTGATATGTTGTCTTAGAAATATTAGGACATTGACTTTGACCTTGTCAGACGGTTCTTCGTCCTTGGGATTAGTGGATTGTCAATTGTGAAAAGGTAATCCTTCTCTAAGAAGGTAGGTTCCACATCGAAAACCCAACAATGATATTCAATTTCTTTTGAGCTCAATGTTATAAATTTAGGTCAAGTTGGTTAAGTCATGTACTGCAAGCAAGGGAGTTTATATATTAATTACTCAAACATAGCGATATGAGATATTTACTTTTCAAGAATGTGCATAAAAAATAGAATTTTGAGACCAAAGGTCACATACTTCGATGCTCTATGAAAATACTTTATCACATTAATTTATACTCGTATGTATTACATTGAGGTGTACAATAACGAACATGTATATATGCAAATAGGGTGTGAGTCCATGTAACAAATTTTATGCCAATTTAAATGAATAAATATTTTCACCTAAAACCAATAAACATAAAATCATGACATACCCAAAATGCATTATGAGAGTTTCAAATATCATAAAATAGTGTCATCAAAATAATATCTTTTTGTGGCTATACTTGCAAATATATATATGATGTCATCAATTTTATTAGATGTAAGCAGCTTCAACAAATTTTAATGAATCAAATCAACCACAAAAATAAGTAATAACAGACAAGCAAGGATTTTCATAGAAATCCTAATTTCTACAGCAAATAATTCACAAGCCTATATTGCGGCAAGCAGTTCTAATTGCTGAAATGTAAAAGGGATTAAGTTTCTTTACCAGAGCGGAACCCTACGGTAAGGGTTCCTAATCGTCTAATGAGATATTTGATTCGTGTCAAGCGTAGACTCAATGGGAGATTCAAGTATCTACTTTATCTTCTCATATACAGGGGCAATTCCTTCAGTCTTAGACTCGTTTCAAATGAGTAGAGTAACCAATCGAGTCCAAAAAAAAAACTCAACATATAGATGGATTAGCCAAAATTTAAAATAAGTGGAAATTAGAATTATTTTTGTACAATTCTCATCTATTAGAGTTACAAAAAAAAAAATCATTGGATTCGAAAAATATCTAATCAACATCTATAACCGAATAAATTTCTGCTCTATGGATACCATCGAAGCGAGGTATAAGCAGTATCCAATCAATAACAAAATTTCTTATTTGTATTGATATTACTCTAAGCACACTTCTTTCAAAACCCACTTACAATATAATCTATTGTTTCATTAATAGCTATAAATCTTTTAGCAACTAAACTTGTGCTTTTAATACATTTGTTACAGCATACCAGGTAGAAGAAATTTTAGTTCACCGAACAAGTACAATAAACAATATCGAGTTCAAAAGAACTCAACACAATAACATAGAAGCAATATCATTTAATTTACAGTAATGAACATGAATCCTAATTACATTCACACGTGAAACAATAACTTGCAAAGCTTCATGCTAAAATCAGATGATAGTATACGATAGCCAATAATTTAATTGCAATATTAGTAATTAAGCGTTGTACTCACTCAAGAATTTCATCAAACACATTGTGTACAATATTTCTTGTTAAAACATGTAATTAGCAAATCAAATTACTACAAAGACACCACTGTAATATAAAAGATGTACTGATTTTAATTTGTACACAGTCTAATGACCAGTGAAAACTTTAATAAAGGGAATACATTATTTCATGAATGATAGACATCCTTAATTGAAATTTAAATGCAGAAATACAATATCAATTCTAAAAAAGAAAATTATGACCCAATCTCGTATCACTAGAATCAATTAAATAAAATCGATTGATTGTATCAATTAAACAATTCTGGAAACAACACCCATATTTAAATATTAGGAGGCGTACCTGATTTCATACCGACTAAACCGATTCTGCAAGATCATGAGACTCAATTCTATCCTGCGAGACTCAATTGGGTAGAACACTCGTGCTGATAACGTGTTGTAGGATAATAGAGACGATCGTTTGTTAACCTAGTTCGTCGAGAACGACTACGTCTGGGGGCGTACCAAGCTAGGAGATTTCACTATATCATCCATACATTATTCTATACAAGAGATGTCTTTATATAGAATGTACAAACAATATATTAAATGTCTAATTTATTTCTCCATTGATTGTTATTGATGAAGGCCTAATTTATCTCTCAATTACTTGATGAAGGCACACAATGTGTTTTTCCTTCAACAAGAAAGTTGATTAGACATTTCGATTGAAATTAAAAAATTTATCTGACAGGTACATAGGGAGTTGTGCTTTTTCAGTTTGCTTTATCAATTGGGTTGAGTTTTGTCCGAAAATAAGGGCAATTCAGTATTTTACATATTGTCATTTGGACCTACTAGTATTTTTTTTTCTACTAGTATTTTTTTTACAAGGTTGGACCTATTAGTATTTAAGGGTACCAATTAGGACCTAAGAGTAATCCACTCAAATCAATATACAATCCTGATTTGACAAACTATGTAAATTATTTACTCCCTCTGTCCGATATAACATTTTTCAAAAAAATCCATACCAAATTAGATTGAACATTTCATTAAATGGAAATAAAACAACTAAATCATTTTAAATTATTCCCTCAAAATATCTTAATATTACACCACATGTCATTACTTTTTCAATTCAAAATCAAGTTTATCTTCTTTTATTTACATCACATGTTATTACTTTACCATTCAACCACTCCACAAAAAACAACTTTATCTACTATAATAATAATAAATAATTCCAACACTCGTGCAAAGAGTAACTATTCAATCTATTTCGGGGCAGAGGGAGTATATATTTTTCATTATTATTTTTTGTTTTTGTTTCTATTGCAGTTTTTCTTAATAATTTCACGGTTTTATCTAAGGACAAATTATAAAAATAAGTCTTATCTTTGTCACTTATTGCACTTCGAGGACCCAACTTTTAACTTTTGTAGAGCATACACCGAACTATCAGTTTATTGCAAAAAAAGACTCGAACAATTTTAAAGACAAACAAGGGGTATTTCAGTCAATCCATATACCACTTTACAAAAATAATAAATACTAATAATGACTACTAATTAATCTTTTTTTAAAAGGTACAAGTAATGCTCAAACAAGTATAGACAAGAGCTTAGAGACAAAATACAGAATAAGTCGTCCGAAAAATTATAAAGAAGAACTATTATGACTTTGGGTTGGTCAAATGTAGAAAAATTAAATTTAGTTCTAGGTGTGAAAAAAAAAGGAGAAATATCAAGAAATATATAAGTTATAAAATAATTAAAGTAAACAAATAAGCAGTAAAAAATGGGAGTATGTCTTTTGTGCACCTAAGTATACCGTGCACTCATGCAATAGAATGACCCACTTAAAAAAATACTTGACATATTGAATATATTTGACATGTTCTGTGTATATATGAGTAGAGTTATGACGAGTGCAAATTACACACGAGAGTTTGTCAAAAAAAGGGAGGCAAGTAAGAGAAAGTTGGATGCATTGTATTCAAGAGGGATGCATTAAAGGTGATAAACAATTTCAGCTACATTAAAGGTATGTTCCACTAGTTGACTCGTTTCAATAAAAAAAATTGAATATAATAAATAATATCACCATTATTGACTGGGTATCAATAAAACGACACACACTTCACTAATTTTATAATGATACACATATAATAATAATAATAATAATATATTAATAACATATATTCTTGAATTTCGTTGTCGAGACCTCCTGACTCCTGCATTATTGGGACTTCGTGTTTTCAAACTCATTTGACCATGAATGTAAAAGAGTTAATTATAAAAAAGAATACACAGATTGAGAATGATAAAAGTTTATTACCTCGATACCCTGTTTTTAATTTAGGGTTAAAAACGAAAAGAATTCGATGCAAATTGACCAAAAAATTATCTTTAAAATAATCAGGTCCTTTTTTCATTCGTTACTTGTCCTAGAAAAGTGGAAAATTGAATGCTCAAAGTGAAAAAAAAGTGACAAAAATAGGGGTTCGTCCAAGTTGGGGGCTGGGCAGTGCCCAACTCCCCTCAGCTATATGACATGTGTCCCACTATTTATTTTAATATTTATTTTAATTTTTGTTTTTTTTGTTTTACATTTAATTTTGTAAATTTTTTAGTCTATTTTTTTTAACTTTCATTTTTTCTTTTTAATTTTTTTTAATTAGTACATTAGTATTTTTAATAATTTCTTTTTATTTTTTAAACAATTATAATATTATTTTAAGCATATAACTTTCAATTAATTTTTGTTCTAATAGTATTGAGGCACAAACGCGTGAGATGGTCTTACGATGAGATGGGGCATAATGTGGGCATTGACGTTTTAATATTTTGGGAAGGGTAAGTGTTAATTTATGTTAAATTGTAGTCCTTCTCATACATGAGATTGTCTCATACGAGTTTTTCTCATAGTATTTATTATGGTTACTACTGAATATAAAATTGACAAATTTATTGCCTAACAAAGTGGTAAATGAATAGAAATATTATTTCAGATAAAATGGGACAAGTAATACGAAATGAAAGTTATATTTTATTTACTGGTTTAAAAAAATTCATTAAATAATTATCTTTTCATGTAATTAAAAAGAATGATATTGAAAAACCTTGTTCCAATCAAATTTTATTCCTATTGTTGAGGGAAATTAAATAAATAGATTATTTCCGACCCTCTCTACAAGCTCGAGCTTTTAGATGAGACGGAATTCTCTCATGGTATCATAGCCCAAGTTGTGAGTTCGATTCCAGTGGAAGCACTCCACCTATTTAAATTGTCCACTTTGTTGAGCCTCCTCTCCAGAGAGTAGATACAATGATTCGACCCACGAGTGAAGGGGAGTGTTGAGGGAAATTAAATAAATAGATTATTCCGGACCCTCTCTATAAGCTCGAGCTTTTAGATGTGACGGAATTCTCTCAGCTATCATTTCACAATTTTATGATACATAAAATGTTACATTTATTATTCACTTGACACTATATTTAGAATAATATTGAATTGTTAAAAATTATAAAAAAAACAAGAAATAATTAAAATACAATTAAAAATTGAATCAAAACAAAAACAAAAATTAACATTAAAATAAATGTTAAAAGAAAAGGGGGAGTGGGGCCGCTGGGGTACTGGGCAGACAAAATCCAAAAATAGTCATATTTTTGCTAATTTGTCCTTTATTCATTTTTTTTTTTTTGACAACACTCTTTATCCAATTCTAATGAACTTAAAACTACACCAATGGCGGGCAGGGCCCATTTATCGTTTCATTTTCAGCAATATAACTCCGCTTATCTTTTAAGCTAACCGTGAAACAACCGAAAGGGAAATATGGAAGGCAGGTGCAGCAAGAACCAGAGTTTTGAGGTCTGTTTTTATTGTCAATCACATTCATTACTCTGATTTTGTAAATTAATTTGAGGGTGTTGTCTAAAATTAGGTAATATTGGGTTCATCTTCCATGACGCGTAGACGGATTCTTGCTGAGATGGGTTATGATTTCACCATTCTGGTACTTTCCTTTCTTACCATTTTCCACTTTCCTGCTGGTTTTGGTATCACTCCCCTAATTTTGTGCTTCTACTGGACATTGTCTTTTTTGGCAGAGTTTAATTGCGCCATTTTTTTTATTGTACACCAGTGTTACTATTATTGATTCGTAAAAACTAACACTTTACAAATAAAGTGTTATCCTCACCCACAAAGTAATGATGATGTATGATGAAAATGGTGCATATATTATCTTCTCGTCTAAACAGGGTTGGTAAGGTGGAATAGGCTTGAGACTTAGGAGTATGTTTCTCTTTAGATTTCAGTTTCGAAACCCCTTGGGTGCGATCAACTCTTGAGATGAGTCCGTCCATACAGAGTTATGCACTGGCTTGAAGTGTGCCCCGGGTGGGGTAGCCGCTTTTTCATTCCTGGAGGTGGTGGGTTCTGGTCCCCTGGTTCCACGGATTAATCGGTCTTTTTATACTGGATATCGAGTTATAAAAAAAATATATATATCTTCTTGTCTTATTTTAAATGTTTCTGTTAATATTTAGAAAATGAAAAGTTTCAGTTCAACAAATTGTAAGTTTCTAAAATACGCACGTCTAATGCAAATTTTAATTTTGAATATTTGGATTTTAGACTGCAGATATCGATGAGAAAAGCATCAGAAAGGAAAATCCAGAAGACCTTGTGACTGCCCTAGCTGAGGCAAAGGTGGTTGAAACAGTATGTTTCAAATATTTGGTGTTATTTTTTTATCTTATTTTTAAATATTGTGAATTTAATTTGTTAGGCTGATGCTATTATGATGAAGCTCAAGAGTGGTGGCCAATTGGAGCAAATGTCTCGCCCTACCCTGCTACTTACTGCTGATACAGTATGCACATATATAATCCTTTCTCTTATTTTTGTAATTTAATTAATTCCATTCTATTTTTTCTAGCAATTGAAACACACTTGATTCTTTGTTCTTCAACTTTTGTTTTAATTCATGGGTATATATTAAAATATAAGGCATTTCAAGGACTTGAGAATCAAGTTTCTGAAACCAAATGAATTGATAAAGGGTTATCATTATTAAGGAATGCCATGAATGTTATTTGAATCCACGTAAATACTTCTGCACACCAGTTGCGCCGTGCAACTCAAGTTCATTTTTAATTTGTATTGGTTGTTTTGCTAATTAGTTGGTCCATTTGAGTTTTTTCATTGAACAATATTAGTTGTGCACCCAATTGTTACTCTTGAATTATAGATTGCACATTAGAGGACAATATTAGATAATTTGATTAGCAAACTTCAAGTTATACAAAAACCTCCAAAAATGAGCTATGTATATTATTTCAAAGGTGGAGTTTTTATATCCCCAAGTTTTAATTAATTCAAGTAAATGCATTTTGATAGTTTTTTTGCAAATTATTTCAAGTCCAAGTCTAACCAGCATGTAATTGGTATGGAGGTAGTAGTGTATGAGGGGAATATTAGAGAAAAGGCATCAAGTGAGGAAGAAGCACGACGGTTCATTAGAGGTAAAATACTTTTCTTAATATCATTTTTGATCCCCTAAAATTTACTTGTTCTCCAGTTTTGGTTCCACCCTTTCTCTCATTAATCAAATTTGGTCCTTAAAGTTTTCACTTTTACTCTCACAATTGGAATGTGATCTCACCATTAGTTGATCGTTCGTTGACTGACGTAATTAACTATTTTGGGTGCTATATGTAATTGTATAAAAGTTTTCTACTTAAATGTAATATCAAATATATAAATTCAAAAAAAACTTTTAAATATCACATTTAGCACGACCATATGTGTCCATTCGTTGGGACAAAATGTGGGAGTAAAAGTGTACTTTCAGGACCAAATTTGACAGTGAATGAAAGACGAGGACCAAAATTGGAAAAAAAAAAATCAACTTTAGGGACCAAAAATGATATTTGTCACAATTCCCCCCCCCCGACCATTTTAGCTAATTAATCGCATTGCGTTGCAGATTAAGTTCAGCCAAAGTTGTGGGATCAGTGCTAATATCCAACCTATTGACTGGTCGTAGAATAGGAGGATGGGAGAGCGCAGAGGTACTTCTTTGATCTCCTAATTTTATATTGCAACTAAAAATGAACTAAATCATACATTAAATTGTTATTATTAAGTAATTAATTGGGAATTTTAATGGACTTGTAAATAGAGTTATATCATTCCATGTGAAAACTGGAACTGCTAATGTTGGATATTACTTGTGGTTGATGCAGGTTTATTTCCTAGACATACCAGATAAGGTCACTGATAGCCTAGTAATTTTATTTAAAAGTATTACTTAGTATTAATTATGTTTTCTGAATGACCAACAAGTGAGTATTCCAAATTTGTTTAGATTGAGGAGGGAATAGTGTTTAATGTTGCTGGGGGTTTGATGCTTGAACACCATCTGGTTTTGCCATTGGTAGATACTGTGGTTTGTCTCTCTCTCTATATGTATAATATTTATATATGACAAAAATATGTAAATTTTGACCAAAGTTGGAGCATTCATGAAAACTGAAATAAATATTGTGAATATTAATTCATATGATGAAAAGTATTTGAGTTTCGCAGGCGGAACAATATCAGCACTTTTACAATATACAACTAATACTTTTCATCACATGAACTGATACTTTTTAGTACATAAACTAATACTCTATGACTATTTTTTTCAATGATTCAGGAAAAAATATAGAAATATAACTTGGTTGAAATTTTTTAGTCAAAATTGCACCGTTTGCATGTGCAACTCGTGCGCCAAAGTGTTACTCTTTATTTATTTGTGTGTTGTACTTTGTCTGCTCCCATTGCGTGATATAAAATCAAATCATGATTTAGGAACTGAGATTCCTGCTCGCTCTTTAGTTATTAACTTATTCATACAAATTTGAGTTGAAATAGATTTCTTCACCGAAAGTCGTTTGAAAATGAATTGTCCATATATTACTAATAGAGTTTTTTTTGCTTATGTATCCTCTTGAGGATTGGACGATGTGTCGCATTTTTAGAAGGTGTCTGTTCAAGTGTCACTATTAATTGTATTAGGTGGCATTATAATGTGAAGTTGCTTTTAAATAATTGGGATGATGTGTCACTGTGTAATTAGTCTAATTATTAGGTATTTAAGGTATATTGTGATGGTTATAGAGTGTGCAACTGTTGTGCCATTAATATTATTAATTTATATTTCTTATTTAAATTTATTATTGTATTAATTTATTTCTTTATTTTAGTTGATTTTATTTGACTTAATTTAGGGGGTGTTTTAGAACTTTAAAATGTGCTTTAGAAGCACTTATTTTTAAAGTTGTTAAACATAGCTTTAAAAAAAAAAAGTGAAAAATAAGTGCTTCTAGAGCATTTCTTGTGTTTGCAAACAGGTACTTAGCTTAGGTAAAATATTCAATATAAATGTGTTTTCTATCTATATGCATATTTTTTATTTAATTATTAATTCATTAATGATTAATTCAATTTTATATTTAGTTTAGTTATTAAATTTATTGGTATTTCATATAAACGTCATATTTGATCTTTGTTATGTTGCAAACTTGCAATATTGTTGCAGGTAGGATCTGCTGATTGTGTGATGGGACTTTCAAAGGCTTTGACGGAGAAACTCATTCAAGATGCCCTAATAGATCACACATAATACTTTTGCAAACAAATTCAAGATTCTTTACGTGGGGTTTAAATTTTAGGAATTAATTATTTAATATTAAGGAATATTGTTGAAAAAAACACCACGTTTTTATTCAAGTGAAATGAATTATGGAGTTGATCGACGTGTCATCGAGTGTTGTGAACTCAAGATTCAAGAGAGGAGATATGTGAAGTACTACCTTTTTTTAGGTTTGGTCTTACAAGAATAAGTTTCATGGTATAAAATTGGACTATTTGACTCATTTTACATATTTCAATACATTTTCCTAATTCATTAAACGTGATCCGTATCATACTTTGAATATATTCACATGTTTATAAATTAAAAATTAAATTCATAGCATGAAATTTGTTCACATTAGAGTTAGTGCATTTTCCATTGTTTAGAGGTTGTTTAAATATGGACACAAATATTAGAGTGTTTAATCTCAAGCTCCATTTGGATGGATAAATTTGAAATCCATGGAGTTCACACATATAATCACCAATTTCTTCACTTGAGTTAAGACTTCGTTTGAATAGGGAGGATTTAAAATTAATGAATTTGAAAAACAATAAATTTAAGAATGCATATATTTCAAATCATGAATTGTCAAAAGATGAAGGAGAAGGGAAATGGGGTACTCAAATCTAAATATTTGTAAATTCATTTTAAAACATATTACATTTAGTAATACATACTTCCTTCAATTTTTTAAAAATGTCGTTTAGCCTACTGGAATATTATTACAAAAAATATCATTTTGACTCATATATACCCTTAACATGATTATTTAATATATTTTTGTTTTTTGACAGAAGACCAATACAACAAGAGACAATTACACCAACTCTTGTCGAACCAATTCTTCAATCCAAAAAAGGAAAACCTACCTCGAACCAAGCGTGAGGAACTGAGGAGGAACTTGCCCAACTTCGCTAAGCCGTGTGCAACCAAGTTCTGAGGTCTGGGGACGTAGGATTAAATGTCTTTCACTTCGATCATCTCTAAGTCCACATGAATATCTCGCAATGTTGCACCTTCGGGTCCCCCAAATAGTTCTCGTTACTTGTAATCGCATGAATGGCGTCTTGAGAATCTGTAAAAATATGAACCTCGCCAGTGAAATGAGTTGCATACCAGCGCACACCAGTACAAATAGCATTGAGCTCCGCCGCCAAAATCGAACCCGACGAATGAATTGGCTCGCAAACGGCAGCCTTAATCTGGAGATCCTTGTTATATACAACCACTCCCACCGCATACTCTCTCTTGCTATCGTCATATCCTGCGTCCACCTTCATCACATTGCCAGTGAAATCACTATCTCTACACCACCTAGTAATAGAGATGGGTGGTGCATTAATAGTTGAGGCCAAGTTTGAAAATCATGATGATAATGGAGAGCCCACTCGGTTGAAAATCATGATGATAATGGAGAGCCCACTCGGACTCGGTTGAAAATGGTTGTACGCCTATACCCCCTTTCCCATGTTTAAAATCACACCTCTCTCTCCAGAAACCCCAACATACCATAATTATTTCCTCCAGCGATAGCAGCTTCAAGGCACTAAGAGTTGATGACATTTCTTGCACATCTATGTCCCTTAAGCCCTTAATTTGGTGCCATAAGTTGTAGCGTTTCCATATATGTCTCACCGCTTGGTAAAAGAAGAAGACATGAGGCGTATCCGCATATGAAACATCTCGGTGAGCACGGAACATGCACCCCGATGCTATACGAGATGAGAGTTTCCCATCCGCCAATCCATGCACCCACGCATCTTTGAAGAGACGAATTGAGGCACCATTTTTTATTCCATCTCAGCCCCTTCTCAAGCAAATCCAGCGTCCATAGCGTCCACATGTTTGAAGTATCGTGCCTTAAAAAGACGAGCCACTAGAGACACAGGCTCAATAGTAATCCGCCACATCTGCTTCGCCAAAAGTGCCTTGTTAAAGAGAATGATTTTTCTGAAGCCCAAACCTCCCTCTTTTTTCGATTTACAGAGCTCATCCCACGAGCACCAATGCATCTTGTTGCCTGTATCTTTCGATCCCCACTAAAACCTGCAGCACATTCGCTCGATTTCATCACAGATCGATCCAGGTATTCTGAAACACGACATTGCATAGGACGGAACAGCCTGTATCACGGATTTAATTTAACACTTCTCGCCCGCCCTCAGAAAACTGTTTTGTCCCCCATCCATCTATTTTCTTAGCTACCCTCTCACGCAGATACCCAAATTGCATTCTTTTGCTTCGGAGAGAAAAAGTTGGGAGCCCAAGGTAAATATCATGGCCTTGACAAACCGACATGTTCAAACACAACCGAATACTGTCTTTAATCGAGTGAGGCGTATTAACACTAAAAATGATGGCAGACTTTTCGTAATTAACCAGCTGACCAGAAGCCCGTTCGTACTAAGACAAACAATTTTTCAAATTATCACAATCTGATTGGGAGGCTTTAAAGAAAACCAAACTGTCGTCTGCAAAGAAAAGATATGAGATGATAGGTGCACCTTTTGCAATCCGAATACCTCGAATAACATTTTCTCGTACTTTTCTCGATATTAAGGCCGATAATCCCTGTGCACAAAGCACAAATTAAACAGGTACGGTGATAAAGGATCTCCCTGTCGAAGTCCACGAGAAGGTTTCACATTGCCCACAATACACTCATTTATCTGGAAAGAGTAGGCTACAGAGTCAACACATCGTAATATCAAATTGATCCATAGCTCTGAAAAACCCATTCGTCGCATCAGGCGTGCTAAATATTTCCACTCAATACGATCGTACGCCTTACTCATGTCAAGCTTCAAGGCTGCATACCCAATGGGACTCTTTGTAGTCCGTACCCAGTGCATACACTCATAGCCGATGAGAACATAATCAGTGATAAGTCCTCCCGGTATAAAAGCACTTTGGGCGGGATCAATAATCTTGCAATAATCACATTGCCCCCCAAAAATATGATATGTGAATATTTTTCCAGCCAATAATAATTATTTTTAAAATATTTTACTTATTAATTTTTTCATTAAAAAATATCTTTAACATGATTATTTAATATTTTAAATTTCCTAAAAATATATTATGTGAACATTTTTCAGTCAATAATAATTATTGTTAAGAATATTTACTTATTAATTTTGTCATTAAAAAATATCTTTTAAACATAATATAGAATTTAATTAATTATATAATTAATTTAATTTCATCTTTTCTAGAATAATTTCATAAATTTAAAATACAGTACTATAAAATTGTTGAAAGTTCTAGAAAAACCTAAAAAGATCTTCATCGTAAAGTTCTAGACAAACAAAAAAAGATATTCATCGTCCATTGGAAAGTAAATAAGTATAAATAGAAGCAGTGTCATTTATAATAAATTTAAAATTTTTAAATAAAAGGTTGTTTATTCTTTTATACTTTTTGCACCCTTTATTTCGTACTCTGGAAAATAATATTCAATCATATTTAGATGTGAAATATTAAAAATTACTCATTTATATTATTTATTTAGTATCAATTAATATATATATATATAATAATATATTAAAAAAATGGCTGGAATTTTTCTATAAAACTTATAATTTTAATTTATTTAATTATATAAAACTTTATAGACAATATCTCGTATACACCAGGTGCACATAATTTAGATCCGTGCATCTGCCCCCTACCCAATTAATAAAATTTGGGTCATATAAAGAATATTAGGATTTTTAATTCATTTTTTTCATTTTGGAATACGCGTCTTTTTTCTCTCCTTCTCTCCTTAGATTCCCCTTCCATCCGCCATACCATTGCCATTGATTCTTCTCTTATTCTTATTCGATCACGACCGCTCTTCTACCCAAGTAAAATCAAGTCCGCAGGAATTAGATTCAAGCAGAATTGGGGGCAGTATATGTTGCAAATCCCCTGCGAACAATCCCTTGTTTGGATTCCAACAGAGCTCATTGCTGGAACTGTATGGGGTTGCTTAGAATTGTAGCAATGTTTGCATCAGGTCAGTGGCGGACCCAGGTTTTCAAAACTGAGGGTACGATCAACAGATAATTATGAATGTTTGAACATAAATATTGTTTATATATAAATATAAAATATTCCATAAAGTTCAAATAAAATTACAACTACAAGTTACAACTAAGTTCGTCGAGTCTTCATTTTTTGAAAGCGATCTATGACATCATCATCGGAAATTTGTAGAATAAAATCTTTCTCAATGAAAGTGACCAAACAATCATTTAGTAATTGATCACCCATGCTATTTCGCCATTTATTTTTGACATAAGTCATTCCGGAAAATATTCTTTTCACTCCTGCAGTAGTGACGGGGAGAATCAACACCAACTTGATTAGCAAATAAACTGCCGGATAACTCACATGCTTCATTGTTTCTACAAGCCTCATCGAAAGATCACCAAGATCATGCAAATCTACAAACCCATCATCTCTTCTCATATCTTTAATATATATATATATATCAAGGTAATGTCCAAGATTAATCAAATCAGTACCTGAAAATTCAAATATGCAAACATATCACCTCTTTGCAAATCTTTAGTAAATTTATCATGTTAATATTCAAGAGTTAACAAATCAATATTCAAGAGTTAACTAAATTAAAAAAATATTACAAGCCCTAGTTTATCCCTAAATATTCTTAAAGTAACTAAGAAATCTAAATATATAATATTATAACTTAAAACTAATAAAAGAACAAAAATTATACCTTATACTTGGCGCACTGGAGTCTGGCGGCTGGCGCGAGGTTGCCGGTGGTTGGAGCGAAGTGGCACTGATATTTTTGAAATCACGAAATGTCTAAACAAAGAAAAAGTAGCAATTTTGTAATATTAATTAAGTTTTTAGTTATTAAGACAATATCCACCACAACAGATTATGTAGACCGTGAAAGTGAAATTGATATACTGTATATATATATATAAATCTTAAAATATTAATATATTTTTATATATATAAATATATAGTAAAAAAAAATTAAAATGGGGTATAGTTGTACCCCATGTCACTGTACTGCGTCTGCCACTGCATCAGGTGAAGAGTGGGAATTGTGGGTGGACGTTTGGAGGACAGTCAAGAGAGAGTTTTAAAGGGAAGGAAAATAAAGTAAAAGAGAGTATAAAAGTTGAAGACGATCTCTTTGTTTTTTCTTCTTCAACAAATTATATTGCTTGTGTTTGTCAATAATTGTCAATTTTATAAATATATTTGACTCTTAAGTATTTGTTAGTTACATGTGTGTGTTATCTAGTTGAAACGTTTAGATTCTTCAAAGTTGCACGTACATTATTAAAATAATTCTTGACACTTACATTGATTGCACGCTTTAGTTATAAGTAGTTGCATGCTTCTATTATAAGTAGTTGCACACTTTTATTATAAGTAGTTGCACGCTTCTGTCATAACTCATAAGTAGTTGCACGCTTCTGTTATAAATAGTTGCACATATTTATTAATAATAAAAGTTAATCATTAATAGGTGTTAAAAATGCTCAAATTTAAGTTGTTGTAAATCCATTGAAGAGTATAATTTGTGTGTGGAATCCATGGATTTCCAAATTCATCAATCTAAATGGAGCCTAAAAGTACTAAATCAAATTAAATAAGTATATATTCAAAACATGAAAAAATGTATATATTTGTCTAGTTGTTAAACATGAGGTGCAATATTTTAAATCCATGTAATTGCTTCTTTTTAATTAGATTTAATATTAATTACATATTCTCACATGCGATATTACACAAACATAAGATACATGACAATTTTGTTTTGTTCTACTCATTTTTTAATATACATATTCATCTCTCACACGTTATTTCTTCCTTTTGATTTCAGCTCTTTCAAGGCAGTTTTTGCTCCTTATTCTTCATATAACATATTCTTTATATAAGCATGTAACTAGCTAATATTGAAGCGTGCAACTACTTATAATAAAAATATATAATAATTTCAGCATTTAGTTTTTTATATTTTATCCTGAAATGCTAATAAGTACTTATATATTTTAAATAAAATACATAAAAATGATATTTTTGTAGATGTGCAATATATAAATATATTTCTTTTAGATATATATTATTTTAAATAATTTATAAACTTAATGAATTTGGATAATGGATGTTTAAAATATATATAATATAAATTTATACATGTATATTATTTTAAATATTCATCATATTATATAATTACTAGTATTTCTCCCGTGTGATGCACATTTTGAATATTAACATTTAACATAAGATAAATTATTATATAAATTTAAACTCATTTCATTATGTATATATACACATTGATCTATATTAATTTATTTTTGTGAAAAAAGTTACATTAATATATGTGAGTATTTTTCAATAATTTTTTAATTAAACATTGAACTCATTATAAGTATTAGATATTTTTAATGACATTAAAATTTCATAAAAAAAAAAATTCAACTCATATAGTCAAAACAATTGAACTATATTAAAAACATTAATATTTATAATTTAAATCTGGATTTTATTTTTATAAACACAACATGTATGTCAAATTAAAGATCATAAAAAGACAATCAATTCGATACATAATACGTTAAAAATATATTTGTAACAAATAAATTATCAAACTTTAAAAATATTAGTGAAAAGTAAAATATAAAAAATAAAAGGAAGAAATGTTATTGGTTTATATTAAGCCACTTTCTTTTTTTAGAGTGAAATAATGGTCGTTTAACGAGTCTTACATTGTATGGGGAATACACGTGTTAGGTGATTTTAAAACTTTTTTTCTTATAATCCTCAAGATTGAATATTAAAGTTCTATTTTTAAAACCCTCGATAAGATAAATTAGTTGATATAAATTCCTAAAGAGTTCTAATTTCATTATTTTATATTATACATTTGAAAAACCTTCCCTTTATGAAATATATTTATTTTTCCAATTGAAAAAAAGTTTTCAAAATTAAAATATGAAAGCAATAAAGAACCACAGCGAGCTTATAGTGGTTCAATCCACTCTCTCGATTTTTAATTAAACATACCTGAACTCATTTTTTGACTAAGTATTTTACTTACTCAACCCGATATTTTTAATGACATTAAAATTTTTGACATAAAAAAAATTACTAACTCACCAACAAAACACACTCCAACTACCTTCTCATTTCTTGGTTGGTTTTTAACTAGGATGAGATATCCTTTAAACAATAAATCTTATCAAGCTTAGTGATATTTTAAAAATTTCGATTTTGCAAGAATAAGTTTGAGCTCTTGAGTTGCGTAAAATTTCCGTAACCTTTAAAGCAGAGGGTCAAATTTATTTTTATAAATAACAATTCCCTCTTGTATGAGAAACAACTATATTTATTTGAAAACACTTTCTAAGCGATAAATTCATAAAAAGACAATCTTTTTTTGACACCACCGTTCGATGTCATTTGTCGTCTTCCTCTTTTGACTTTTTGTCTCCGCTTAAAGGTAAAAAATATATTTTGGTTACAAAACTAAATTTTGATGTAACCTTAAAACTTTAAAATATCTAACTTTCTAAAAGTAAAAAATATATATTCAAAATTCGATTCATCGAGCAACATTCAGAGTCTTCAAATTTCAAGAATAAATCTTTATATTTGATCTTCTCGTCCTCATTTTTTTACGATTTCGATTTATCTTGGTCTTATCTTTTGAAATATCTCGATTTAATCTTTTCTTCGAGTCTTAGTTTCTCACCATAAATTCTCGATTTAACTTCTTCAAAAAACTTCGTTTCTTCTTCAAATTGACATATTGTTCTTCTCGGTCTTCTTAAATATACATTTTGCTTAATATCCTCAATTTTCGACTCAACTATCAAGATTAATCTTTTATATATTTATTTAATAAAATCATATAATTTTTATTAAATTCATCTCCCAAATAAGTACACCTTTCACCATAAAGCTGTGAACTTGCTCAAATATTTTAAATTTTGATAATTTTATATATTTATTATAAACTATTTAGAACATAACACTTATAATATATATATATATATATATATAACACTTATTATATTTGACGTTGAAATTATATATTTGAATATAAAAAAAATTTAATTTTTTTCATATGAAATTGTTATAACATAGGCAATTCATGATATTTTATAAATAGTCATTTCATTAAAGTTTAATAAATTTATTTTTTTTAATAATTAGTATGATAATTATAAAATTCAACCACATTTTGATTAAAATAATTATAAATATAAATTCTCTAAAAAAGAGTATATTGAATAAAGAAAATAAATAACAATAGATTTAGTAAATCTTCCTATTATAAATAATCAAATATAGCCTATACTTTTGATTTTTCATCAAATTTAGCACATACTTTTTTCTCTCTCAAATTTAGCACATACTCTCACTTAATATTTAAAAACACCCCGAGTCATTATAAAAATATTAGTGAAAAGTAAAATATAAAAAATAAAAGGAAGAAATGTTATTGGTTTATATTAAGTCACTTTCTTTTTTAGAGAGTGAAGTAAACCCCTTTCACCATAAAGCACTACAAGAAAACAGGAAATTAGCTGCGAAAAAATTCGTCGTTAAATCTATTATTTTCGTCGCTAACATGAATTAGCGATGAAATTATTTCGTCGCCAGCTTTGTCGCAATGCACCTGGCTAACTAACCCGCTTATGATTTAATATTTTCTTTTCATTGCAAATGTTAGCGATTAAAATATGGGCTTCGTCGCAAAATATTAGCGATGAAAATATGGGTTTCGTCGCAAATTGTTAGTGGTGAAAATTTAGGTTTCATCGCAAAATGCTAGCGACGAAAATATGGAATTCATCGCAAATTGTTAGCAATGAAAAATATGAGTTTCATTGCAAATGTTAGCGATGAAAATATTATGAATTGTCACAAATGTTAGCGATGAAATATTGGTTTCGTCGCAAATCTTAGCGATAAAAATATGGGTTTCATTGCTAAATTTTGTGGCAAAGTAGCGACCACATACCACAATTCATCACAAACTATTCGCAATATAATTATACGTTTCGTTGCAAAATTAGCGTCAATAACAACAAAATATTGTATGAAATCATAAATATCAGCTACGAACTTTTTAATTTCACCATAATTTATTATTAATTTTATTTTTTTTAATTCTACCTGAACTAGTTGCAGACAATTTGTATTTAAGATAAGTTTCAACTTCTTAACCACAAAATACATTAAAGTATAAATTGAACAATATTGCAATCAATAAAAATCTGAAATTTACAAGATCAAGTATTTACAATTTAATCTAACAATATATGGTAAAAAAGTCTACAAATCTAAGAATCTTGCAGTCATCATAGGAACGCTCGTAATCGATATATCAACAACCTGTAAAAAGAGATAACAAGTTACTCAAAGACTATGCAATTAAAAATTATATATAATTTATCAAGTATTGAATAATAAAAAGTTAAATACTTACAGTTTCATAACTCATGTGATGTACAAAGGACTTTGAACCTCCACAATGATTAACTTTCAACTTAGCTCGATTTGCAACGTTCTTTTCTAACCTAGTTTGTAACATATTAAAAAAAATAGAACGTTTGAGTTCGATACATACATGTGCAAAAAATACTAAACTAAATAAATGACATCATAAGAGAAGAGAGGAAAACCTTAATACCTCATTATTTGTGATTCTACAATCTATTAATCCAAAATTTGCCCCTGAAATCAACAAAATATCAATTAATTCACAACAATAGATTTTGCGTGAAACCCTAGAATTGGGCATAGCTATAACCTCTCATAATTGAATTTTTCAAAACTTAGCAAATTGAAACATCTAAGTTAAAGGAAGTGAAATCAACTGAGACTTTGTTAGCAGCAGCGAGCGAGCCCAAGAGAAGGTTATGAAGATGTCGAAGACCAGTGGAAAACTGCTCAGAGAGGAAGAGTTGCATTCTTACCAAGCCAAAACAGATAGAGGCAATGTTGAGAAGGTTTCCAAGCCAAATTCTTGTCTGAGACTGCACACATATATAAACACAATATCGAATGTTTAGCAAATTAATCAAATAGCGCAAAACTTCCATATATAGAAAGATTGCGAAAATCATATTGCACAAGATTATGAGTTTGTGGTGTAACAGACCTGACCTGCAAGAAAACATCATCGAGTTCCCGGAAGCTAGATTCCGCCACCGATGGAGATGATAATGCAATCACATAGTCAGGCCAGATCGCGTGGCAATTGAGATTGGCGACGAATGCGATCGCACTCTGTTTTTCTCCTCAAAAGTTCGACAATAATCAACTAGAAACCCCAAAATTTTACAGAATCCCAAATTTGCAGAAACTCTACTCAAGAAGAAGCTCAGCCCTCCTTTCTTTATCCTCATCAGAAACTGTACCAATTCTTGCCTTAATTTTCTAAGCACAATAGATTTCTTCTTAATTAAAGGGCACAATTTTATGGAGTTGCGATATCAGAAACTTCACTTGTTATGTTTTTGTCTTGATAAAGTATCCGAATGAAAGAAGAAAGAAGAAGATATGATAAGTGCTGATCGAGATAAATGTTTAGTAGAACTTAAAGAAAACAATTAATTTATTCACAATTTATACCCTATAAATTTTGAGACTAAAATAGATATATGCAGAATGATAATTTCACCCTCCATTCAATGTTTGACAAAGTCACTAGCTATTCAATACACATTACCCACGCACACTCTCCACGGCCTCTACCTTTTCCATTCCCTCTACAAATTAGCCTTGGATACTAAAGGAATCTATGCAACTTATAAATTTCAGTAACTTGTCACAGTAATTCCAGAAATTCCAGAAACTATACAGATACTAAATCCGCTCCTAATAGTAGTAGTTACTAACAGTAATTCCAGAAATTGAACTAGTAAGAAAGGGTAAGACTAAGAAGGCTATAATGAGCATCCAACCTTAGTTAAGCTTCTCTTCTTAAATCACAATTGCAAGTATGAACCAACATATTAATTATTATATACCTGAAGCAATAACTCATATTTAGTGTTGAACAGAAACACGCTGAAAGCTCTGTGCAGCAAATTTTCTGATTCGATCTTTTCCATCAGGTGGCCTGCATATATACTTTTTTGGATTTACAACTTTCTTATGTTAACTAAATATCTTTATATTCTGTGCATTATCAACAAGTAGCAACTTAATAATTGGACTGTTTTTTAGAGATTTATTCAAGTTTTCATTGCATACACTGAAAACAAAAGGGTAAGACCATTTTTCCTCCTTATGTTTATGAAGAAAGCGACAAAGAAATATGAATGTTCATCTCCAATTCATATTTGGTATTGTATAACCAATGAGTAAAAACAAGAAAAGGCAATTTCCAGCTAGAGTGCAATTCGGTGGCGGAAATCTTACCGTTTTTGTCCTTGTCGTACAGATCGAAGGCCTCCTTCAACTCCTTGTTGCCGTCGCCGCCGCCGCAGTGGAACGCCTTGAACTCGTTCAAATCGATGAATCCGTCGTCAAAATATTATTAGTTTTGGGGATTGGGGGAAGGGTTTTGGGGATTGAGGGGAAGGGTTTTGGGGATTTATATTAATATTATTAGTTTAAAATTATTAATTCTTCAAAATAATAATAATAATAATATATATATATATACTGTTCATTTATTTTAGAAACTGGTTTAAATTTAAAAATAATTGAATTTTTCTTGCCAAAATTATTTACCAAATTAGGAACGAATCTTTGAAATAAATATTAACAAATAATAATGGACGGAAAACCATAGGGTGAACAAGTTTCACACAAGAATCCGTAAAACTGCATAAAGAGTGTGACTTATATTACTAAAGGGTATTAGTTGTGATAACTGAAGGGTGTGACTTTTTAGTATAAAGGGTATTAAACATAACACTAAAGGGTATAACTTATAATACAACAAGGGGCATTAGTAGTGATAATTGAATAGTGTAACTTATATTACAGCAGGGGGCATTAGTAGTGATAACTGAACGGTGTGACTTATGTTACAAAAGGGTATTAGTCGTGATAACTAAAGGGTCATGTCTGAAAAAAAAATGAATCAGTTTTACGGTGAACAAGTTTCACAGCATACCGACTCATCTTTGAATATATAATGTATTTTCACAAACTCCAATAATATTAATTCGAAAAAAATTAGTTGTGTATTATATTGTATAATGGTTAGGATACTAATTAAAATAAAATGTTTGTGTAATATATTATGTAATTCGCCATTAAAATATTAGTGATATAATTTGAATTTTCATTGCTTATCTAATTATTAGCTATAAAACAACATAATTTGTCGCTAATATAGAAATGAAATATTTTAATTTTGTCGCAATTATTAATCCTTGGAATTTAGAAACAAAAATTTTCTAATTTCCGCTAAACAATTAACGATGAAATTCAAATTTTGTCGCTAATCAGATTATTAGCTACAAATAAAATAATTCATCATCAATATAACAATGAAATTTTCTAATTTACCACTAAAATATTAGCGATAAAATAAAATTTTCATTGCTATTTGATTATTAGCTACAAAATAATATAATCAATCGCTAATATGGCTATGAAATAGTTTAATTTCGTCGTAAATATTAATCCTTGAAATTTAGCAACGAAATTATCTAATTCACAGCTAAAATATGAGCGATGAAATAAAGTTTTCATCACTATTATGATTATTAGCAACAAAATAATATAATTGACAACTAATATAGTGATGAAATATTTTAATTTTGTCGCAAATATTAAATCTTGAAATTTCGCGATGAAATTATTTATTTCGACGCTAAATATTAGTGATGATATAAATTTTTCACCGTTGTTCTGATTATTAACTACAAAATAACATAATTGGTTGCTAATATAACGATGAAATATTTTAATCTTGACGCAAATATTAAATCTTAGAATTTAGCAACAAAATTATATGATTCACCGCTAAATATTAGCAATGAAATAAAATTTTCATCGCTATTATGATCATTAGCTACAAAGTAACGTAATTGGTCGCTAATATAGCGATGCAATATTTTAATTTTGTCGCAAATGTTGAGTCTTGAAATGTAGCGACAAAATTATCTAATTCGCCGCTAAATATTAGAGATGAAATAAAATTTTAATCGCTATTCTAATTATTAGCTACAATAAAACGTAATTGGTCGCAAATATAGTGATGGAATATTTTAATTTTGTCGCAAATATTAAATCTTGAAATTTAGAGATGAAATTTTTTAATTCGCCGCTAAAATATTAGCGATGAAATAAAGGTTTAATCGCTATTTTGGTGATTAGCAATAAAACAACATAATTTGTCGCTAATATAGCGATGAAATATTTTAATTTCGTCGCAAACATTAAATTTTGAAATTTAGCGATGAAATTTTCTAATTCACCGCTAAAATATTAGCGATGAAATAAAGGTTTCATCGTTGTTCTGGTGATTAGCTACAAAATAACATAATTTATCGTTAATATAGCGATGAAATATTTTAATTTCGTCGCAAACATTAAATCATGAAATTTAGCGATGAAATTTTCTAAATCGTCGCTAAAATGTTGATTTTAGCGATGAAATTTAATTTTGTCGCTAAATTTTCGTCGTTATTTCCCCATTTTCTTGTAGTGAAGCAAGTGTGGCTACACTTGCTCAAATATACACTTTAAATTTTGATAAACTTTTACTTTTATATATTTACTAGTGTTAGCCCCGCGAACTTCGCGGACTAAAATAAATTTTATTATGTAAAATATCCAATAATATTTTAACATATTTTTTGTTATTTAGTATTTTTTTTTGGTTAAATAATTTATAATTCACAAAATATTAGAAATAAAAATGAAAATATAATTTAAATATGCAAAATATGATTTTATATATAATTATACTTGACGACTTTATAAAAAATAAATAAATCCATATTTAGATTAAATATATATATATATATATACACACACACACTCTAAATTACAAAATTTGAAAAAAATCTTTGTAAACAACATTTGTTGTATATTTGCAAGGTCTCCCATCCAAACCGAGACATGAAATTTTCAATCTTCTTTTGCTTTTAGCTCTGAGAACGCAATATATAATTTTATGTGTGTGAAACCGACTTAAGAAGATACAAACCTACAGTTGAAAAATATTAATACAAATTTTTATTTATCGTCATCGCAAAACATAATAGGATTAAAAATTATTTTCTCTTAAATTTTACAGACATTATTTTGTTTGAATTATTTAATATTCACTATGTCCTACAAAACATTGCATACTTTTCTTATTGGGACATCACACAACACTTTGCATATTTAAAAAAGGAAACTCCTCATTAAACTCCACCCTCATAATATTCACATATTTACACAAAACGTCATTATTTTTGGATCCACACATGCATACATTCAATCAAATTACTTTATTTACTTTATACATAAAAATTTATAAAATTACCGTCCAACACTTTACTCATTATATTTTTTTCTTAAACTACATGCTAAAAAGTTGGCGCAATGTGTTGTGGGATTGAGAAAGTATAATTATTTGGATGAACACCTAGTATTCTTTCCTGAGATTATTTATGATTTAAAAATTATGATTTTCCAGTTTTGTGACAACCAACCTCGTGCTATTACACAAACTTAACTCTTCTTCAATATTCCTGAGAAACATTACAAATACTCATTCCTTCAAAATGAAACGGTGGTTTTGTAATCGTGACCACTTAATAGAGAAAACTAATAGAAAGCAAGTCTACATTAGCTCCGGTCAAAAATTTCATTCTACAAACATTATAAAACTTTGATCAAATACTTTAAAATGTTATTTAGCATAAATTAATTGTATCCAATAATAGTAATATTTTTAATATTATATATATAATACAAAAAATATACTAATGTACTATGTAAATTATATTTAAAAGAAAAAATTATAATTATTTGACGCCAAATAAAAGAATATAAACGTATTAACAAAAATAAATACAATTTTAATATAAATTAGTGTCTAAAATCACAAATTTCTAAACATAAATTTGTAAACAATATAGTTGTAGTTTTGCATGATTTTCCATCATAATCGCAACAATATTTTTAATTTTCTTTGCTCTTCATTCTTGAGACATTATGTAATTGAACGGTAAAAAAATATTTTTTAATGTCTTTAACTTTGGGGATGACAATTTAAGGAGAATAATTTTCAATTTGGAAAAAGTAGGTTAGGTAGTTTTAGTTTAACAAAAATATGCCCATAAGTTTTGAGTGTATGCATGTTTATGTCCACAATTTTGAGTTGCTGCAAAATAAGAACGTAAATTTTAAGTTTTTAAAATTTTAGGCCCGCCTGTGTGAGAAAAATTATCTATATTTGACAGAGAAAAAATATGTCTTACTTTTGTCAAAAGAAAAGTTAATATCATATTTTCCAAAACTAAAACTTACTGTCCTTTCGCTAAGTTGACACTATAATAAACAATATTAGAGATATATAAAAATTGACAATGTAAGTAATTCTAAACTAAATAATTGAATACATTCAGTTAAATTGAAGCAAAGTCATTAGTTCACCATAAAATTTGCCAACGCTTTAATGTTAAATTTTGTAGCGTTAAACTATTTAATTTTATATTGTGCATTTGATTGAGTTTTTTTTTTTTTAATCGAGTCAAACATATAATTAATATAATTCCCACATTAGAGAAAACGTGTACTTTTATACTAACATATATTATTTTAATATCGACATACGATATTTTATCACTGAAAAGAAAATAAAATGGCATGTATTTGCCAAAATAAAAAAAGTTAATGTCCTATTTTTGCCGGAAAAAAAGTTATATTTTTATGTTTGTTAAAAAAAATTAAATTAATGTCCTAATTTTGCCCAAAAAAATGTCCTACTTCTGAAAAAAAAAATATCCTACTTTTATCGAACTAAAGCTTATTTCCTTAAATTGTCACATTCCCTAAGTTACGGAGCTGACCCTATGCAAAAACTAACTTGAAAAGGTATATATTTACTGTCAATAATGAGGGAGTCTAAACATATTTTAAAAAATATATTTTCTCATGCAATTATCCACACTTGTATATAGAAATAAATATTCAATTTCAAAAAACTATTTGCTTCCATGATATATTCCTGCAAATAGGTTAATTTCCTACTTCTAAAAAAAAAAAGAAGTTAATTTCCTACTTTTCTCAAACTGAAGCTTATTATCCTTAAATTTCCACCTCCCCTAAGTTACGACTATTTTCCCACAGATGGCCCTACACAAAAACTAACTTGAAAATGTATACATTTATTGTCAATAATAAGGGGGGTCTAAACATATTTTCAAAGAAGTATTTTCTCATGCAATTATCCACACGTATATATAAAAATAAATGTTCAAATAAATATTCACCTGCAAAAAAATATTTTCTTCTATGATATATTCATGTATATAAATTCTAAAAACATTTCATAAATTTTGCTATCTTTTTTTAAGAGTTATAAATTTTGCTATCTTAAAAATATATTTAAAATTAAATTTTAAATGTATTGTTATTTAAGTATTAATCTTGCAATAATAAAGTTTCTCTTATTACACTTTTACATTTATTAATTGTACCGTAGCAATCACTTTTGGAAATCTAGTCAACTAATTAATTTCCACAAATTTCGTTATGTATTGAATATATTTTTTACTGGATCAAATTAACCATTTTAAGTACGCGATTTATATCTCTTAATTATGCATAAATATCTGAATATTTTGAATCTGACATATTTATATTTATTAATTGTACATTGCCGATAAATTTTGTAATTTTTATACCAGGATTAATTATACCAATTTATATATTCATTAAAAAAAATGTAATTATGCCAAAATAGAAAGTATTAGTTCATCATGAATTAGATAAGTTAACAATCATGTTAGAAGAGCGTTCGTGTAACACTAAATATTGCAAATATAAAAATTTGTAATATTAAACAATCGATACTTTTTCATTAAAAAAGTAATACTATCCATGAAAAAATCAATACTATAAGAACTAATCATCATACGATAATATATTCATTTTAGTTTTTTAATTAAATTAAATTTGTAATTAAAGATAAACAAAATTATAATACTTATGTACCAATAAATCCAATAAAAATTTCAATATACATAAATTTTTTCGTATTTTTCATATGCCTGATACTTTTCAAGAATATACTGCTACAAAATAATTTAATTGTTTCCCTTAATCTTTATTTTAAATACTTATTCAAAAAAAATTATTATCTTGCCTAATAATCAGATGATTACATTTACGAATATTTTAACACACGTACATTATCTAAAATATTTAAATAAATAGACCGAGAAAATTATGTTTAATTAGTTAATACATATCTTCCATCAAAAAAATATTGCATCTAATTAAATAATGTTAACTTTGCATATTTGGTATTAATTTGTAATCAATTATCATTAATTAGAAATTTAATATAATTAAATCTATATATAGAAAAAATTCAATCCATGATACATTTCAATCAATAATTATACAAAAAATCCATAATTCCATAATCAAAACTAAGTATTATTCATATTTCATTGGAATGTAATACTTTATACAATTAATGAGCTGCGCCATAATGCCATTAGTAGTCAATACTATAACTAAAACATAATGTTCATTTCGATGAATTAAAAAATAATAATTTATTTAAAAAAATATGGAGTTGATGTATTAATTAATACATATTAAAATAAATAATTATGTTATGATGACTATATATTAGCCTAATTAACGGGACATATTTCTTGCCATATAAAACGGGATGATATTAGACTATTTTAATATTTTTTTAACGGGAGTATACATTATTAGACTATTTTAACGGGAGTATACATTAGTATTAGACTATTTTAATTTAATTTTTTTTTTGCCATATAAAACGGGATGATATTTATTATTTTCAAATCTTAGAAATGGTGGAGGTTTGTTTCGAAAAAAAAAATGATGGAGGCAGTGTAACATAGAAAACTTTCTATTATATAATATACTAAATCGTGGAACCATGACTATAATATAGATCGTCATTAATTATGTTAATTTAAATAAAATAATCAATTTTCATTAATTAGTTTTGTTTTTCATTCTATTTAGATTTGTTATTAATTATGTCTAAATTTATGCTTTCTGTGAAATTTTTACCATCTAAAAAAGTCAAATAAATTAATTTTTTAAATCTCAGAATACACGATTTTCTCTTATTTATTTATTAGTGACAACCTGCGGTCAATAGTAATTTAATTTTTTGTGTCAAATTTAAAAATCAAACAATTCTATATTTGCATCTAATTATATGCATTGATTTATATTAATTAATTAGATTGCATAAAATATGTAAGAAAATTATATAACTAATATTGAAGGACACAAACATTAATCAACCTTGAATGGAAAAAGAAGAAGAATAAAGTTGAATTCAAATCAAGATGATTGAGAATGTAAAATTATATATTTTTTATATTAATAACATCAAATCTTACATTGATCAAGCAAAAAAGTCTCCAAAACTTATTAAAAAAATAAAGATATTTATACTCTTTTGAAACTTAAACAATAAAATCGTCTTTGTAGATGAAGTCTTCAACTATCCCAAGAATGCACTTGCAATGAAAATCCTCGATCATATTCCACAAATATGTTGATTAAATAAAAAAAGTAACATTAAAAAGAATGGAGGAGATTGGAAGAAGCATCAGAAAAAGATTGAAAAAACTAATATTTTCACATGAAGAACATATAATTATTACCTTAATCCACTGAAGAGACTGTAAGTAGACGAATCTACATAAAAGATGACTAAAATTATAAAACCTGCAAAACTTTCTTCAAGCATTATATGATAATAAGAACCTGCAAAACAAACAAAAAAATCGAACAAAAAATTGTTAGAGAAGACAATATCAAAAAAACAAACAGGAGAAAATAAAATGGAAGAGAATGAATGGAGTAAAAATTAATAAGAGAGGTCACAATTTATAGAAAATGAAATACAAAATCAACGGCTGAGATTAAAACAACACGCAAAATGAATGAGATTAGAGGGATTAAAAATAGAGGAATATGATTTTGCCACATCACCTGCCACATCATTTTATAAATTCTTTGCATTATAGAGATTATAGATAAATTTTATGTTATACTATGAATAAATTAATTATATAGTATGATTTACTATGGGTAAATCTCTTGAAGATCAGTTGTAACTTGTGTACAATTAATATTGTGCAATTAAAATAACTAATACCGCTTAGTGAAAATAACTAATCAATATCGCTCAGCTAATACTATTAAGTGAGAATAACTAATACTACCATTTATAAATACACTTCAGTTACTCAGTGCACCTGATGTACATAAAGCTTTATTTATATACAAATTCTCATGTGAAACTTATTTATAATATGAAATTAATACAATTGCACTTATAAATTAATACAACAACTTTTATAAACTAATACCAATAACATTTAATACTAAACTTAATTTATAAGGGTAAAAATATTAATTTGTAAATGTAATAATATAAATTTCATATTATGAATAAATTTCAACGAGTTTATATTGTATGGTAAAATTGACTTTTACGAATATTTCACGTAATTGCCAACTCCCATCTTGTAGTAATTAGTTTTATTTGAGCAGAACATGTAAGAGAAGGGTAAACTTGTTATACACCTGTTGCATGATATAATTATATGCTATCAATATTTTTTTAGATTAAATAACTAACACTAAATGACTAATATAATACTACTCCTTCTATCCCTTTGTAATTGTCTTATTTTTTATTTTTTGAATGATTTAAGAAATAATATTAAAATATTGAATGGTGGGTCTTTTTGCATTATTGTAGATGAAAAGTGAGGAGTGACATACTAAGAGCATTCTCAACCGTTGACGCTACACTATTGCAACTCTCGCGCTAGTGTAATGTAAAGTTCGCGCCATATTCAATTTTGTCTCCAACCGTTGACGCTACATTTTACACTACATATATTATTTTTAATTTTTATTAAATTAAAATATACAATCTAAACTTAATTAATACATTATACAATTCTAAACTTGTTGATAGTCAAATATTTAACGATTCTGATGTGGCTTGTTGAATTTGACCACCAAACAAATAATTAATCGAACAAGAACACTGCGGGAAGAACCGTAGTTCTTCCCTAAAATATGGTTGTTGGTATATAAATGGAATGAGGGAAACATTCCAGAGTTTTTTTACAATGAAGGGTGAGGTCCTTTATATAAAGAGGACCAACACGACAAATCATAAGCATGACAAATCAAATGTGTAAGTACGACAAATCATAAGCACGACAAATCATCTTCTGTGTAACCCTTGACCTTCTGTTGGGTCGGGTCGATTCAGGTCTTTGTGGGCCCTGCTGACGGGTGATAATTAAATCCTGCGGCGTGTGATAATTCGTTACAACAATAGCCCCAAGATCGGGCTTTGGCGTTGTTGAGTTCAATCTTGTTTGTGCTCGTATCTTGAGGGAGCCCGTTATCTGAGTCTTTTTACGTGCTTTCGTACTTTGAGGCGACCCCATTGTCTGAAGTCTTTTTCTCGATCTTGTACTTGAGGACCTCTATGTACGAAGTCTTTTCTGTCTTTCGTACTTGAGGGAGCCTCTATGTAAGAGCCTTTTTCGTCTTTCGTGCTTGAGGGCCTCTATGTGCAGGTCTTTTACTGTGCTTCGTCTTGAGGAGCCTCTATATATGAGCCTTTTACGTGCATCGTGCCGGGAGCCCCGTTATCTGAGTCTTTTTGTGCTTTCGTGCGGGGGGCCTCATGTCTACGAGTCTTTTTTTTCTTTCGTGCTTCAAGCGAGCCCCAAAGTCTTTTCTATGCTCGTGCTTGAGGTGAGTCTCATCGTCGAAGTCTTTTTTAGGCTTCGTGCTGAGGGAGCCCCGTCGTATGAGTCTTTTAAATTGCTCGTGTGCCGAGGGGAGCCCGTCGTCTGAGTCTTTTCTATTTTTCTCTTGTCGTCGACCACCACTACGGTAGGCGGTTCGCGACTTCCCCGTCGGATCGTCTTACTAGCTGTGCGATCTATAGGAGTAAATTTTGCGCTCCTCGTCGACCACTTATGGCCGAGTTGTGTGCGAATTTCTTTCCTCTCTTTAGATACTTGAGGGATCTAGGAGGGTTTGTGCTCGTCGTCGACCTTTGTTGGCCGAACAGTTTGCGACTTTTGATGAAAGCGGCGGTTAACGCCCGAAAAAAAGAGCCGGCCGAAAAAGCGGGCGTCGATCTGCATAACGACGGATGAACGTCGTAAAGGCGGTCGATCTCATCATCGGGATGTCGAGAACGCCGCTCGGCGGCGAATCACGTCATCGGCGGAAGGCGGCCTCTAAAAAGCGGGCGGATCAACACCGAAAAAAGCGGATGAATGCCGTAAAGGCGGTCGATCTCGTCGCCAAGATGGCGAGGAGCACTTCGCTCGGTGAAATACGCGTCGAAGAAGCGGAAGGCCAGCGCCTAAAAGGCGGGCATATCAACGATGTAAAGATGGATGAATGTCGTAAAGGCGGTATATCTCGTCGCCGGGATGGTGAGGAGCACTTCGCTCAGCGGAATACGCGTCGCCGAAGCGGAAGGCCAACACCTAAAAGGCGGGCAGATCAACACCATAAAGGCGGATGAATGCCGTAAGGGCGGATGATCTCATCGCCGAGATGGCGAGGAGCACTTCGCTCGGCGGAATACACATCACCGATGCGGAAGGCCAGCGCCTAAAAGACGGGCATATCAACGGCGTAAAGGAGGATGAACGCCGTAAGGGCGGATGATCTCGTCGCCAAGATGGCGAGGAGTGCTTCGCTCGGCGAAATACGTGTCCCCGACGTCGAAGGCCGCCGCACAAAAAGCGGGCAGATCAACGCCAGAAAGCGGATGAACACCGTAGGCGGATGATTCTCGCCGCCGAGATGGCGGCGAGAATTCACCGGCGGAATACGCTGCCGATGCGAAGGCCGCCCGCTAAAAAGGCGGGGCATCAACGCCGTAAAAGCGAATGAGCGCCGTAAGGGGCGATGATCTCGCCGAGATAGCGAGCACTGCGGACGGAATACGCATCCTGCCGATGCGGAAGGCCAACGCTTAAAAGCGAAGCGTATCAACGTCAAAGGCGATAAAGGCGGATGATCTATCTTTATCGCCGAGATGGCGAAACGCTCGCTTCTGCCCGGAATACGCGACGCCCGATGGAAGGCGTGCTAAAAGGCGGGCAAATCAACTCAGAAGGTGGATGAACGCCAGAAGGCGATGATCTTTCGCCGAGATGGCGGTAGGGAGCGCTTTCTTCTGAATAATACATCGCCTAAAAGGCGGGCGATCAATGCCGTAAAGATGGGCGATCTGCCACCGAGATGGGCAGGGAGCACTTTTGGCCGGAATACTGCGCCGCCGTCACGAAGGCCGGCGCCTAAAAAGCGGGCATATCAATGCCGTAAGGAGGATGAACGCCGTAAGGCGGATGATCTTGTCGCCGAGATGACGATAGCGAACGCCGCTCGATGGACTACGTCAGCGCCGTCTGAAGGCAACGCTAAAAAGCGCGGCAGAATCAATGCCAGAAAGGCGGATGAAACGCTCGTAGGGCGGATGATCTCATCGCCGAGATGGCGAAAGCACTTTGCTTTTGGTGGAATACGCGACGCCGATGCCGTCTGACCAGCGCTAAAAAGGCGAATCAACGTCGTAAAAGGCGATGAACGCCAGAAGAGATGATCTCGCCGCCGAGATAAGCGGAGTTTCCGCTTCGGCGGAATACGCATCGCCGTCGCGGAAAACCAATAGCGCCTAAAAAGCGGGCGGTCAATGCCGTAAAGTAGATGAACGTCAGAAGGGGCGATGATCTCGTCGCCGATAAGCGAGCGCCGCTTTCTCGTGAATACGCATCACCGATGTAGAAGGCGATACCTAAAAAAGGCGGGCGATCAATGCCGTAAAAAGCGGATGAACGCCGTAAGGGCGGATGATCTCGTCGCCAAGATGGCGAGGGAGCCTACTCGGTGGAATACGCCGCCGATGTGGAAGGCCCCGCCTTAAAAGCGCGGGCGGATCAATGCCATAAAGGTAGATAAAACCGTAGGGCAGATGATCTCACGCCGCAGATGGCGAGGAGCGCCGCTGGCGGAATACGACGCCGACGCGAAGGCCAGCTAAAAAGGCGGCGAATCAACGCCAGAAGGCGGATGAACGCCGTAAGGGCGGATGATCTCGTCGCCGAGATGGCGAGGGCGCGGCTTCAGCTTCAGCGAATATGCGTCGCCGTCGCGAAGGCCAATGTCTAAAAAGGAGAGCGAATCAACGCCATAAAAAGCGGATGAACGCCGTAAGGGCGGATGATCGGTCGCCGCCGACGGCGAGGTGTTTTCGCCGCGAATACGCTGTCGCCGAGCGAAAACCGGCCTTAAAAGACGGGGCGATCAACGCCAGAATGCGGATGAATGTCATAAAGGTGGATGATCTTGTCGCCGAGATTGGGAGGAGTGCTTCGCTCGACGGAATACGCATCGCCGATGTGGAAGGCCAGCACCTAAAATACGGGCAGATCAACACCGTAAAGGCGGATGATCGCCGTAAAAGTGGTCGATCACGTCGTCGGGATGGCGAAGAGCACTTCACTTTGCCGAATACGCGGTCACCAAAGCGAAGGCCGCTGCTTAAAGACGGGCGATCAACGCCGTAAAGGCGGCCGATCTCATCGCCGGCGGCGAGCACTTCGCCGGCGAATACGACGCCGCCGAAGGCCGCCGCTTAAAAGCGCGCGTATCAACGCCGTAAAGACTGATGAACGCCGTAAGGGTGAATGATCTTGTCCCCGAGATGGCGAGGAGCACTTTACTGGGCCGGAATACGCTACCGACGCGCGAAGGCCCGGCGCTTTAAAAAGCGGCGATCAACACCTTAAGGGGATGATCTCATCGCCGAGATGGCGAAAGCACATTGCTTTCGGTGGAATCTGGCGTCGTCGTCACGGAAGGCCGGTCTAAAAAAGCATCAATGCCATAAAAAGGTGGATGAACGCCGTAGGTGGCGGATGATCGTCGATGAGATGATGAGGCCCCGCGCTCGGCGGAATCTGGCGTGTCAAGTGGAAGGCCCGGCGCTTTAAAGGCGGGTAGATCAATGTCGTAAAGGCAGATGAACGCCGTAAGGGCGGATGATCTCATCGCCGAGATGGCAAGGAGCACTTCGCTCGGTGGAATACGCTTCGCCGAGCGGAAGGCCAGCGCCTAAAAGGTGGGTAGATCAACGCCGTAAAGGCGGATGAATGCCATAAGGGCGGATCATCTCGTTGTCGAGATGGCGAGGAGCTCTTTGCTCGGTGGAATATGCGTCCCCGATGTGGAAGGCCAGGCGCTAAAAATGGCGGCGGAACAGCCCGTAAGGCGGTATTGCCGCCGGCGAGACGGGCATAATTTTTGTCGGTGCCAAAGATACACGCTGAGGAGGTGGGCATAATCGTCGCCGAAAAGGCGGTATTGCCACACCGAAGAGGTAGGCTTAATCGTCGCCGAGAAGGCAAAAGATTGCCAAATACGCAGAGGTAGCATAATCATCGCCGAGAGAAGCGGTATTGCCGGCCAAGAGGCCGGGCATAATCGCTGCCGAAGGTGGTATTGCCACGCCGAGGAGGCGGGGTATAATCGCCCCCGAGAAGGCGGTATTGCACGCCGAGGAGGCGGCATAATCTTCACCGAGAAGGCGGATTCCCAAATACCGAAGAGGCGGGGCATAATCATCGCCGAAAAGGTGGTATTGCACGCCGCGGAGGCGCATAATCGCCGCCGAGAATGCGGTATTGCCACGCCGAGGAGGCGGGCATAATCATCACCGAGAAGGCGGTATTGCCAGCGCCGAAGAGGCGGGCATAATCGTCGCCGAAAAGATGATATTGCCACATCGAGGAGGCGGGCATAATCATCGCCGAAAAGGCGGTATTGCCAGTGCCAAAGAGGTGGGCATAATCATCGCCGAAAAGGCGGTATTGCCACACTGAGGAGGCGGGCATAATCGTTGTCGAGAAGGCGGTATTGCTATGCCGAGGAGGCGGGCATAATCATCGCCGAGAAGGCGGTATTTCCAGCTCCAAAGAGGCGGGCATAATCGTCGCTGAAAAGGCGATATTGCCACGCCGAGGAGACGGGCATAATCATCGCTGAAAAGGCGGTAGTGCCAGTGCCGAGTAGGTGGGCATAATCGTCGTAGAAAAGGTGGTAATTTTCCACGCCGAGGAGGCGGGCATAATCGTCGCCGAGGGGCGGTATTGCCACGCCGAGGAGACGGGAATAATTGTCGCCGAAAAGGCGGTATTGCCACGCCTAGTAGGCGGGCATAATCGTCGCCGAGAAGGCAGTGTGAAGTCTCCGTCTTGTCATCCAGGTTGTTACCGCCTAGCAGGTGGCTTATCTTCGTGTTGAGCGAGTCGTGCTTGCCTTCTGTATTTAGGTGGATGTTCACCTCTTGATGGTCGACCATGTACCGGTCCAGGGCTCTAGATCTTTCACCTCTTGTGCTCGCCTGCTAGGAGAGCACAATCACTTGGCTCCCGAGCGAGAACACTATTGAACTCTCGTGTGTTCACCTAATGGCGTGGTGCGTGCTCCCCTGAGGTGACGAGCACGTAGGCTGCTTCCATGGTTGCCCCGTATGCTCGCCTGCCTGGTGAACCCTTTTCTTGATCTTCTCGCTATCAAGGTTGTGCTCGACACCACCTTGTCGGAGACCTCAGATAAATAGCCCAAGTGGCTTTTTTGTAATTTGGTCGGTAGTGTCGTTTTCTTCTGAATGAATCGAACTCTTTGTATGTGCTTGTGTTCAACCTGACTTCTTTGGTTTTTTGATTGTCTTATTGAGGTGCAATCAAATTGATTGTCTTATTTAGCTGTGACCAGATTGGTTAGCTTATGTGCAACCCCCTTTTTCTTTCGTGATCATCTTATGTTAGCTGCAATCACTATTCTACTCGGATCGTCTTATTTAGCTGCGACCCCGCACCCATTGCTCGCTTTGTTGCGGGCATCTGTAAGTACGAACTATTTCGCCAGGTGAACACAAGGCTCGGTTTGTTCGTTTCTTATTTTGGTCGTCTTATTTTGGTGCGACCATTCTAGGCACGACCAAAATAAATGAAAATAAACTAATGAAAAGCCACGAGGACATAAGCATAATGAACCTGGTGGGGTGGGTAAAAGGACTACCCGTAGATTCGTTGAGTCGGTCTCGAGACTCGGATGCTCGTCTAATTTTCTTTTACTGCTGATGTCCACCTTTTTTTATATAAATTGGGCCGAAAAACTGGGCCCACGTATTAAATTAAAGAAAATAACCTGGGCCCATAAATTAACCAGCCCAACCCTTGAGCCCCACTATTAATAAAAAACCGGCCCAACTCATGCAATCTAAGCCCAACAATTCGATTTGGTCAAGCCCACCCCTCATGAAATTAACCCATCCCCACACTTCGATGAAATCGGGCCCATAATAAGAACCGCCCATAAGTTTTTAAAACCGAATTTTATTTTAATAACCCAACAAAAATCATGGCCCAACATCGATCCAAGGTCTAAATAACCCCCGAAGCCCAACATTAAGGATTAGATCGGATGGGCTCACCTCCCAACGTAGATTAGAACATACCGAATACCCTAAAGTGGCACTGTGAACTCGGGTTTCGGTCGCGGAACCACGACGGTGTTAGGGGCGACGGTGACGCCGGTTTGGTGGTGGTGAGTGTGGCGGTGTTGGAGATTTGGGCATGAGGACGGGGGGTGATTTTTCTTGAGGGCAACCCAGAGCCGATTTGAGGCGGCCGGAAGCTCTGTGGGCTTTGCGGTGGGGGAGGCAAGATCGGGCGTTCTTTGGCTACTTTCCTGTCTTTGCGATCGTGGCGCTCAAAGACGGCGGGAGGTGAGGCGGTGTCACGACCTGTTCTTCACTTCCTCCCCCCCTTTTTTTATACATATGTGTATGTATATATGCTTCGTATTTGGGAGTTTTGATTTTGGAATACAGGAATGGAATTTGGAATTTTTCTTGGCTGTGTTCTTGAGATTTTTTCTGGATTTTTGAATTTTGAAGATTCTTCGTCATTCTTGATGGATTTTTCTCGAACGACCCTCCTTCTAGCGCAAATTGTTGATAGTCAAATATTTAACGATTCTGATGTGGCTTGTTGAATTTGACCACCAAACAAATAATTAATCGAATAAGAACACTGCGGGTCCCTAAAATATGGTTCTTGGTATATAAATGGAATTAGGGAAACATTCCAGAGTTTTTTTACAATGAAGGGTGATGTCCTTTATATAAAGAGGATCAGCACGACAAATCATAATCATGACAAATCAAATGTGTAAGTACAACAAATCATAAGCACGACAAATCATCTTCTGTGTGACCCTTGACCTTCTGTCGGGTCGGGTCGATTCAGGTCTTTGTGGGCCCTGCTGACGGGTGATAATTCGTCCTACTGACGTGTGATAATTCTGGTTACAACAAAACTTAATAAATTTCATACTCTTATTATCAAATATAATTATTTTTATTACATATTTATGTATATAAAAAAGAAAATTTTTAAAAAATGACATTAAATTAAGTTTCATGATAAAATACCACCATACATATTAAAAAACATAACAATAACACTTCAAAGATAAAACAAATACACATGATACAAGAAATTGAATAAAAAATGATAACAGTTATCTAGGTCTCCGAGTTAGAATACTCCTCCCACAAATGATCAATCAATGCATTTCGAAGTGCAATGTGAGCATTTTTGTCTTTAATTTTCTATATCGAGCAACAAATGCTTGAAAGGAGGAAGTATCATTGCCCATCATTTCTATATCGGGGGGTGGTACCTCTATTGCAGCTTCAATCGGCACATTAAGATCTCGTTCATCTTCGATTATCATATTATGCACGCACTCATTATATCTCGCAAATCATCTTTATCTTGGAAAAACGTTGATTTTTCAAAAAATTTTTTTTAGTCTATTTTATATAGTTATACTAACATGGTTATACATTTATGTAGTTACAAAAGGCTAAAGTTCTTTATGTGAATGATCCATCCACCAAATCAAAATCATTCAGGTTTGACCACGTGTGGCACTCCATGAAAGATTATGAGCAATGGGATAACACCGCACGAAAGCCCTGAGAACAATGTGATGCGGAGATGGAGAGTCCTGTATCACTAGAACCTGGACTATCGTCATTATCAATTTAAGTGACACAAATATTAGTGGTAGTGGTGAATCTTCATCATCACGACGGCCCCATGGGGTGAAAAAAAATCCAAAATGAAGAAAAAAGGGCTGAATAAATTAGTGTTATTGCGAACATTGTGCATGAAGATAATGAAAAATTTCTAGCTTATCTAAGGGAGACGGGTGAGAAAAAAGAGCGTGATCATGAACTTTGGAGGGAAGATATTGCAAGACGAGCAAGATTGGATGAAGCCACTACGGCGGCAGAAGAGAATAGAATTATCATGATTGATTTGGATACCATATCTGATCCACGTAAACATGCATTTGTTCGGATGCAACAAGAAAATATTTATCGCAAAAATGTTGAAATTCTTCAACAACCACCAACTAATGATGTGTTTGACATGTATGGAGTAAATTTTGGTGATCTTGGAGGGTCAGGAAGTAATCCCAGTCCTTTTTAATTAGGGCGTTTAATTTCAAGTATCGTACTTTTTTAGCTTAAGAATCATGATTCAGATTTTAATGTATTTTGTGTGATTTAATTATGAATTATATATTTTATTTTAGCATTTTATGTATTTTAATGTATTTGTGCGATTTAATTATGAACTATGTAATTTATTTTATGATTTATGTATTTTATTTGTTTTAATGATTTATCTAGAACTTTATTATTTAGTTTAAAATAATTTTACATTGTATAAATGTAATAAATAATAATTTTCAAAATAATAATAATGAAAAGGAAAAATAATAAAATGTATATTGTATTAAAAATAAATGAAAAAAAAGATGTAGTGTGATAAATAGTACCCTCTACAAGTAGTGTTGAATCTTGCACTATACTAATGTTTGTAGCGCGCTATTGGAACACCATCTTGCGCTGCAGCCTACATGTAGAGGTAGCGCGCTCTTTTTTTTGCGCGCTCTTGGGAATGCTCTAAGGTGGCCTTTTTGTTTTATTGATAACTAGTGTTAGCCATGCGAACTTCGCGAACTGAAAGAGTATTTTTATATAAAATAATTAATAATATTTTAATATTATTTTGGTCGTTTAATATCTTTTATAATCAAATAATTTACAATTCACGAAATATTAAAAATAAAATATAATTCAAATATGCAAATTATAATGTTATATGTTATTGTACTTAATGACTCTATAATAAACAAATGAATCCACAAATTTAGATTTGAAAGGATAAAAAATACTATAAATTACAAATTTTGAAAAACTTTTTTTGTAAATAATATTTATTGTATACTTGTAAGGTCTTTTATACGAATCGAGACACATAATTTTCAATTCTCTTTTGCTTTTAACTCTAAAGACTGTAACATATAATTGTTCGTATGTGAAAATCAGCTTGTGAATATACAAACCTACAGTTATAAGAGATTGACCCTGACTTTTATTTATCGTCATCACAAAACATAATAGGATTGAAAATTGTCTCCTCTTCAGGAATTGTTTGGTCCGAATTACTCAATGTCATTCTTCGGATGAATAGCTTATTCTCAATACTCCTTCCTAAAATTATCTATACTTCAAGAATATGATTTTCAAGTTTTGTGACAACCAACAGCGTGCCATTACACAAACCTGCAAACTTAATTTGGTAAATATTTATGAGAAGCACTAACGACATTCATTCTTTCAAAATTAAATAGTGGCTCGATAGTCCTGAATACTTAATAAAGTTTAAAAAATCAACACAAAATAACTCTCTATTAGCTCAAGAGTGAAATTTTGTTTTGCAGACACTATTGAAACTAGGGGTGGAGAAAATACTGAAAATACCGGTATATCGCACTTACCGTACCGAAAAATATCAATTTTGTCGAAATTTTTGATATACCGAAATTTTTGGTACGGTATGATATGGTACTGCGTCTTCAAAATTTCGATGACGATAATCGGACCGGAAATTTTTCCTAGATATCTGAAAATATTTTTGTATCCCAAGATATATTTGAAATTTCGCATGCGGTATCGGTATGTAATATTGACATACCGAAAATTTTGGTATGCCAAAATTTCGGTATACCGAATTTTCGGTTTAACAACGGTATGACATTTTTCGATTGTCGAAAATTTCGACTGCAGAATTCAGATGATGAGAAAATTTTTCGGTATGCTTTGCCGTCCAATTCCCCTAATTGAAACTCAAATATACCCTAATATCATCAGGAATAATAAACAAAAGCTTCTCAGTAATAGGCTCCACTTCACGATGCATTGGTGCAAGTATTGCTCTATCCTAAAAGTAACTTTTTGTGCGAAATTTTACGCTATGGATGGGTAAATACGCAAATTTAAAGAAAAAATACATTATTAAATTTTGATCAAATATTTCAAAATTTATTTTAGTTCAAATTAATTCTATTCAATAATAGTAAAATATTTAATATTTAATATACATAAAATATAAAAGAATATTAATTTACTATCTAAATTATATTTAAATTGAAATTATAAGTTAAAAAAAAGGTAATTATTTGACACCGAATAAAGAATATTAATCAAACACATTAAATTTAATTTTAAAATAAGTAAATATTTAAAATCACAAATTTTTAAACACTTCTTTGTAAATTACATTTATTGTAATTTTGTAAGATTTTCCATCATGATCAAGACAATGTTTTTAAAATTCTTTACTCTTCACTCTTGAGACAGCATTATGTAGTTGAATTGGAAAAAAATATATTTTAGGTCCGTAACTATGGGGTGACAATTTAAGGATAATAAATTTAAATTTTGAAAAATTAAATTAGGTAGTTTCAGTTTGACAAAAGTAGGCCTGCAAATTTTGAGTTACATAAATTTAGTCCCGTAAATTGTGAGTTTTCGTAAAAGTAGACCCTTAAGTTTTAAGTTTTCGATTTAGACTCGTCAATATGGAAAAAATGACCTATATTTGCCAATAAAAAAATATTAATTCCCTAATTTTGTTGGAAAAAAAAATTAATGTCCTACTCCCCCCCATATAAAAAGGTAATGTCCTACTTTTCTCAAACTGAAACTAATTAATGTCCTTAAATTATCGTCTCCCTTAAGTTGTGGGCCTTAAAAAATATTTTCCCATATATAGTTGACCCTATGAAAAAACTGACTTAGAAAGATACACACCTACTATCGATAGCAGAAAAAGATTGAATTTTTTTCATTTGAAACTTAATCAACGATGTTTAATCTAAAATGGTCAAGGTCAATCATGGGATCCTTCTGAAAATGATTCTAGTCTCGAGAACATGACTTCCAACTTAGTGATAATCAATTTCGTTGCACAGCCTAGCCTTTTGATCAATATATTTAAAAGCGTTATCAACACCCACATCTTCAATACCAAACGGTGATTAGAGAGTCATGAACACTTAATATAGTTCAAAAATTCAACAGACCTACATATATCATTTATAAAATAAGTGGATAGTGATATATAATTGAGTTCAACAAAATATATAATTTAAAAAATTATGTAATCTATAATATATAAAATCGCTCACTGGCATTATTATTTACTCTTATATTTCTCTTAGAATAAAGTCAAGTCCATAGATGATACTTTACATAAGTATAGCTAATATTGCTCGCAATAGATAAGGAACATATTATTTAAGCATCACGTGGCACGATTAAGATTATAATTTCTTTACTTATATTTATAATTTATATATAATTTAGAAACTTTCTACTCCCTCTCCCACAACACATTGCATATTTTCTTTATTGGCACGTCCAACAACACTTTACATGCTTAAAAAATGAAACTCCTCATTAAACGCAAACTCACAATATTCACATATTTACTAAAACACACACACTTGATCAAACTACTTTATTTACTTTATACATAAAAGGTTACAAAATTACCCTCTAACACTCTACTCATTATATATTTTTCTTAAACCATGTGTCAAAAATTGGCGCAATGTGTTATGGGACGGAGGGAGTAATATTTATAATTGTAGGGAGGTGCTAAATGGGCAGATTCTGCCCAGGGCAGAATCATTAAAAAATCTTTGCCCTCAATCAAACCCACCAAGAATCTGTACTCAATCAAGCCCACCAAGTCTAAAATAGTCTTTTCTGCCCAGGGCAGAATCTGTCCACTAAGAATTACCCATAATTGTATACCTATTTTTAATATATACCAAACTATGATTTGGAACTTCAAAAACTTTATATAATTAAAAAAACACATGTGGAATACAACTTTCTATTACCTCGAAGTAGCATTATTGGAACTCAAATAATCTTTTATATCATCTGGAAATATAGGGAAAACCTTCTCTTTAACGAACTGTAAAGCTCATAATTATAACTTTTTTAGTCTTTTTCTACAACATAAATTAATATACAATTGAAATGAACTTAAATTAGTTTTAAATATTTAAATTTCTATCATGAATTGGTAAATTATAACATAACAAATACCGTAAACATTTAAAATGAATATTAGTACAATTATAACTTATAACAAATATACTATATTACATCATATTAATTAAACAAATTTGAACTGCATGCGTTTAGATATTACTTGATACAAATGAAAGCTAGTGTTTATAATATTTAAAGCTTGCAAGTGTTTCTTCGCAGTTGAAACAAAGAATACTTTTATCGTAATTTAAAGATGTGAAATTAATATACAAATTAAAAAAGTAGATAGAAAAAAATGCTTGGATTGTTACTTAATGACTATGACAACAATTTCTTACTTGAATTTAACGATATACATTAATAGTTAATTATAACTTTAAAAATTAATTTTGTAAATGATAAAATAAAACTTTTTAATTTTATCCATATGTTAAATTAATACAAAATTAGTTAATGAACATATTAAAATTACTACGAAATCATCTTACAATATTAAATAAGTAATACAAATAATAATATCCCAATAATTATGATATAATAAATTATTTTTTAATATTTTAAATTTTATAATTCCGAAATCTAATAAATTAGTGACTGAAATTTAAGAAATTTCGATTATATACATTATTAATTAAAATTTAGCAAATGAGTTAAGGAATTTTTTTTATCAACATTAATTATATGGGTTTATGTATATGAATAACAATATAATTTAAATCTTTAGTATTCTTTAGGTAAATTCAAACTCAATATTTAGGCAAATTATTTAACACTCTTTATTATAATTTTTATCTTCTTGTATAATTTAAGAAATTTACAAAATAATTAGAAAGATGTAATTAATTATCAAATCAATTTTAAATGGTAAATAATTTAACTCTTTAGTATAATTTTTATCTTCTTGCATCATTTATAGAATTTACCAAATAATTAGAAAGATGAAATTAATTATCAAATCAATTTTAAATGGTAAATAATTTAAATCTTTATTATAATTTTTATATTCTTGCATCATTTATGAAATTTACCAAATAATTAGAAAGATGTAATTAATTATTAAATTAATTTTAAATTTAAAGTTGACTAATCATGCTTGAATTGTGGATTTCATTACATGATTAATAAGAAAAATATTAGTATGCATTATACAAAAGTATTAGATAATAAATTTCATTAGATAAATATTCACAGCGAAATGTATAATTAAAATATTTTATAAATATTTTATTAAATATCTTCGAATATACAATAGTTGAAGCTATCAATATCCTTATAATAGAAGAATCTACAATTTAATATTAGATGTAACGAAATGTAACAATAATTTATGAAACTTTTACAATGATCTTTGCATCAGATCGATATAAATTTAATCTTGCCCTCATCTTCTTAGTAGAAAAATACAATCTTCATATAACCTCATCATTATCGACATGTAATATTAATCTCAATTTTTATTCAACCTGCAAAAAGTATATGTAAAAATTAAATAAGATTGGTAATCTAAGATAAATAAAAAATTATGAAATATTATGAGAAAAAATTTCTTGATCAAAAAATATTATGAGAAGAAACATGTAAATAACAACAATAAAATACATAATGATTAAGAAAAAAAATGAATGAAATAAGAACAACAACAAAACACATAATGAAACCAAACAGTTACCTGAAAAAAAAAACGATGTAAGAATGATATAAAAACAATTTAATGATTGAAATAATAAAAGATACGAACATTTTAAAAATAAGATCAGAGATTAGAGAGGATACCGTTTGAAAAAAATAAGATAAAAAATTAGAGAGGATACCGTACGAAGAGCGGATGAAGTAGAGGAAATGAAGAGAAATAATAGGCAAATGAGAAGGCTAGGTCTTGTATGCATCCGGGTGCACCATGCACTCATAGTGTATTTTAAAAGTGTACAACTTGTTATGCTGAAAAGTGCGATTTATTTATATAGAAAAATGCAATTGTTAATATGGGAACATAGTTGCATGCTTCTGTTTGGAATATTTGCAAGTTTATGTTTTGTATAGTTGCACGCTTCTAAAATGCACTATGAGTGCACGGTGCACCCGAGTGCACATTAGACCCACTCAATGAGAATGAGAAAAAATGAATAAGAGAGATCACAATTTATAGAAAATAGAACAAAAAATTAATGACTGAGATCAAAACAAAACTCTAAATGAATGAGATTAAAGAGATTTGAAATAGAAGAATGTGGCTTTACCACATCATTGCCACATCATTTTATGACTTGCCACATCATCTTACAAAAATTTTGCATTATAGAGATTATAGATAAAAATATAGGGTAGTGAAGTGTTATTTTTTTTATTTATGGAATGAGAAAATTATAATGAGACATCTATTAAAAAAAATGAGAAAATTATAGTGAAACCGAAGGAGTATTATTTAAAAATTTACTTGAATTGCACGGTGCACTTGATGTATGAACACTTGTGTTGGTAGTACAATTATAGAAAGAGAAAATTGGAAAAAAAGAGTCAAACAAATGTATAGTGAATTAAAATCAGAAAAATGCTGTCTCAGATTTCGGCCACTCTCTCTCACACCCCCTTTTCTCTCGCCGCTACCACCGCCTTCTCGCTCCGCCCCTCTTTCACACCCAAATTCCGCTTCTACCCTTTCCACTCTCGGAGGCGCCGCTTCTCCTCCGCCGTCTCCATGGACGGAAGTCCATCTCCCTCCATCGTCGACTCCATTTCCGAGGATTTGAAGAATCAAAGATTAGAAAATTACAGCGGAGATAATAATGGTACGGATGTCGTTAATAATGCAATTGATACTGATATTATTAGTCAGAATAGGGTTAGGTTGAAACTTGAAGAGCTGAAGTGGGATAACTCTTTTGTTCGTGAGCTGCCCGGTGATCCCAGAACCGACATAATCCCTCGAGAGGTATGAATATGCTTAATTAATTAGATAATTATATTGTCCCCTTTTGAATCGTTTGCACTTATATTGCGTTTCGTGGATTTTGTTTTGCCTGAATTAAGTTGCTCGTATATATCTAATATTTGAAATAGGGAACTGAAAAGAATTCATTTCGTTTTTACAATATCACTGCTAGCATAAATTGATTATTTGAGATTTTGAAGCTGCATAGTTGATCGTGGTGGGTTGTTTCTAATGGTATTGGATATCTATAGATGGCCCTTTAAAAAACTATATTTTGTTGTTATGTTTAGGAAATGTAAAACACTTGTAGGTACTGGGATTCAGATAATTACTTACTGTAAGTCCATTTAGTATTTGATGTTTATCCTCATGCATTGCAGGTCTTGCACTCTTGTTATACGAAAGTATCTCCATCTGCTGAGGTAGATAATCCTCAACTTGTTGCATGGTCGGATTCTGTTGCAGATTTGCTTGATTTGGATCCAGGAGAGTAAGTTGTTTGATTTTCTGCAATAATCTCTGGCTTAACTGGTTATTCTATTCCTTTCATAAAATGTTGAGGCACATACGTCTATGCACCAATTGCACCGTGCAACTGAAGTGTATTTTTAAATGACTTTAGTTGTTTTACTAAAAGGTACTTATTACTTGGTCAGTATTAGTTATTTTCGTTAAATAGTATTAGTTGTGCACCAGTGGCACCTTGCAACTGGGGCACCCAAGTGATACTCAAATGTTAATTTATTTTCACAATAATATACTTACCATTTCATGCCTAATTTGTTTTAATATCAGATTCGAAAGGCCCGATTTTCCACAAATATTATCTGGGGCAGCACCCTTAGTTGGAATGTGAGTTCCCACCACCTTCTTCGTGTTCTTTCATCCCCCCTGGTTTCTTGCTTTTTGATCCATCTGTACCTGCCCTTTTTTTCTTTTCATGCAGGATTCCTTATGCTCAGTGCTATGGAGGGCATCAGTTTGGGACGTGGGCAGGCCAGCTAGGCGATGGTAGGGCAATTACACTAGGAGAGATTCTTAATTCCAAGGAGCAGAGGTGGGAATTGCAGCTTAAAGGTGCTGGAAAGACTCCATACAGTCGGTTTGCCGATGGACTTGCAGTATTACGTAGTAGCATCAGGGAGTTCCTCTGCAGTGAAGCAATGCACAGTCTAGGAATCCCTACAACACGTGCCCTATGCCTAGTAACTACTGGAAAATATGTCACACGGGACATGTTTTATGAGTATGTTTCTCTAACATATTCTTCATCCTTCAGTCACTATTATGCTAATTATGGTCTATTAAGAGTGTTATGCTATATGCGTGTTAAATTTAGATTCCTAATGTAATGATGCATGAAAAGGTCTCTAAACTAGCAACTTTTGTTTCGATAGGTCCCTAAACTATTTTTTGTTTAAAAAGCACTTTAAGTATCAAAATTTTATTTTCACGAGCTCCCTTTGGGTGAAAATTGACAGAATATTTTGATTCACCAAAGAATATACATGTCAACTTTATATAGTTTTATTATAAACAAAAATAATTTTTGCAAGCCGTTCTAGGTACCCATCACATGGAAAATTAGGGTTGAAATGATTTGCACAAAACACATCTGAATATTTATAAAATTAACATATATATTACTTAACGGGACAATTAAAAATTCCGTCAATTCTCGTCTCAAGGGAGCTCGTGAAATAAAATTTCAATACTTGAAGGGCTTTTTAAAACAATAAATAGTTTAAGGACCTGTCAAATGATTGGATAGTTTAGGGATCTTTTGATGCCGTATGCCTTTTCTTGGTATCTATTTCGGGACATGTTATCCTTCAACCGCCATCCCATTGCGTGGGTTTATGTATTTTTCCATTTGTGTTTGTTCAAAACCAAATCTGCAATTTCGGAGGGGCATATTATTTGATTGAATAAGCTGGTAAATTACAACTTTACAGTTGACAACTGGGGATTAATTTGCTTGCAGTGGTAATCCAAAGGACGAGTCTGGTGCAATTGTTTGCAGAGTTGCTCAGTCCTTTCTTCGTTTTGGTTCATACCAAATCCATGCTTCAAGAGGGAAGGACGATATCGGAATTGTTCGGACCTTGGCTGACTACGCTATTAGACACCACTTCCTTCATTTAGAGAACCTCAGCAAAAGTGACAGTCTGTCTTTCAGCACAGGTGAAGGAGATGATTCGGTGGTGGATTTAACTTCAAACAAATATGCAGGTAAGGTCTAAAATTTTGAGGAATTGAGTGAACTCATACTGTGCGTGATATATGCCTCTAAAATCTTCACTAATATCACCCTTACATAGGAAGAATTTTTTATTAACAATTTCTTTGATGTTTGCATACAGAAAGAGTGTTATTTATGTAGTCATACCCATTATGTTTGTGAACCTATTTTAAAGCCCACTTTCTGAATTTCTTCATGAACTGATGGTCTAATGTAGGCAGGAGAATGTCAAAATCATACATCATTTGTGGACCATGCCTGCTGATGTGATTATATATTGTTCATATAATGCATCTCTGTATTTACTTATATTAACAACTTAAGATATGACCAGAAAACTGGGATTAATGTGAATCCCATATTGGCTGTTTCCTCTAAGTTAGAACTTCTTGGGGTCTTTGGGTCAGCTAGCTAGTGAATGAATCCTTAATTTGGTATACAGATTTTCCTAATGGATATGATATATAATGTGATCAAGTCAGTTCCTTTCCTGATCAAGAATATGGTCTGACTTATCCATTCAGGTTCTGCAGTCCCTTACAGTATTCAGGTCAACGATATCTTAATAGCTTCCCCCTCATAATTTTTGTATTATCAGGATATAGGCTATTCTAACATTTCTCGATAATAATAACCTTTTTTGTGTGTGGTGGTGGTGGTGGTTTGGAATTTGGAGATATATGGTAAGTCTTAAAGATATGGTTGATTTGGGATTATGAAACTGGATTTGGTCAAAATCTAAATCCGGTTCTACTTTGGGATTTTAGAATTCCGTTTTAAAAAAATTCAATACTCTTATCTAGTTATCTTAAAAATATTTATAAATTCTACACATCCCAATTTTTATCTAGTTATCTTAAAAATATTTAGAAACTCTACACATCCCAATTTTTTCCCATCACTCTCCTCAATGACCCATTAATGCAAAAATAATTTTTTTTATTCACAGTCATCTTTTATTTATCACTTCTCACACATTTTTTTCTCACTTTTACAACTTCTAGTAAAATAAACTAATCGTTACACAATGGTTCGATCATTACAATTGGAATCAACAATAACATAATAATACAACATCACACACTTACACATCAATTTTGCATAAAATTAAATCCTACCCTACTTAAATCTTAAAGCAAACACACACTATTACTATTTATCAGGATTTTGATATCCACTGATTCCTAAATCAAACGTTCCCTAAATGAATCTTCTATCCCTTGTTTTTTTATCAACTGTTTTTCCTAAAGGTAGTTTCTCTGGTCCTGTTTTATCCTATTGGTCGTTAGTGAATATCATGTCTCATTTTACTGCTCTGTTTTCCCAAATTGATTTGTTTATAATGTTAGCATTGAAAATTACCAGCTTGGGCTGTGGAAGTTGCAGAACGTACAGCTTCTTTAGTTGCAAACTGGCAGGGTGTTGGCTTTACCCATGGAGTGCTGAACACAGATAACATGAGTGTGTTGGGACTCACAATTGATTTTGGACCATTTGGTTTCTTGGATGCATTTGATCCTAGTTATACCCCAAATACTACCGATCTTCCAGGCAGAAGGTATTGCTTTGCAAATCAACCTGATATTGGTTTATGGAATATTGCACAATTTGCCACAACGCTTTCTGCAGCCCAGTTACTAAATGAGAAGGAGTTAAACTATGCCATGGAGAGGTACTCTCTCTCTCTCTCTCTCTCTGCATGCATATATATATATCTTGTGGCAAGGTTGAAAATATTGGTACCAGTAGAAATATCGAGATCTTGAATTTATGGGAATATCAATGAATATATCGATATTTTATATTGATATCTGTAAATTCAAAAACAATGAAAACCTGAAAATTTTAACATTAAATTTTGAGTGAATTTAATAACAAACTTTTAATGCATAAATTTAACAAAATCATTTGAATCTTATTTACATTTATGATGAATATATAAAATAGAAAATATAATGCTATCTCATATGCATTCAGTTCTCATGCATTAATAATCACTTTTTATCTAATACAGTTTTAGCTTTAAATCGTGATACTCAATTTGTACAACAAATTAACTGATATCAATATTGATACAGATATTTATCGATATTTTTTTTCGAATATCATGGAAATATTGTACCCCCAGTCCCCACTTTCGGTATCTGTGATACGAATATTGAATATATCAATAAGATATCGGGATATTTACTTCCTTGCTTGTGGGAGAATCCACCAGTTTGATTTTCCGTGACACATGTTCTTAACTTTCCACAAGGTATGGAACAAAGTTCATGGATGAATATCAAGCGATAATGACCAAAAAGCTCGGTCTGTCAAAGTACAGTAAGCAGTTGATCAGTGACCTTCTTAAAAATATGGCTGTTGATAAAGTTGACTACACAAATTTCTTTCGGTTGCTTTCAAATATCAAAGCTGATCCTACTATCCAAGAAGATGAACTATTGATTCCTCTTAAGGCTGTTCTGTTGGACATTGGCAAAGAGCGGAAAGATGCTTGGACAAGCTGGATGAAATCCTACATCCAAGAGGTATGCCATAGATATTTGCAATTTTTTTTTTTTCGTTTTACTTAGTAAAGATTTGGACAAGGTAATATATTTAAAGTGCTTGGTTGTCAATCCAAAAAAATTGAAGCAATTTACTGATAGAACAACCACCAAAAGATACGTGTCATCTTATAGTTTCTTACACGTGGCGCCATTTTGTGTTAATATATCAAAGTCTTTTTGGTTAAAGAACCTCTTTCTAATTGTTCTGTGCGAATATGAAGCTCCTAAAACATGATAAAACCCCTAATTACTCTTTAGTTCCATTTTGTGTTAATATATCAAATGGCAAATTGATGAGAATAACGAACTCCTAGCACACTAAAAATTAATTATTTTGGTTAATATGTTTGTGCTACCCTTAGAATGATTGTTGACATATGGGTAATATATCATCTTTTACTTTTATTATCTATTAGGTATCTGTTGTCTCTACTTTTATACTCTTCCAATTAATAAAATCTTGTCAAAACCAATAATAAACGACCTAGATATGTTTTAAGATCATCTTATTTAAACAAATAATATATTATAATATATAACAATTGAATGCATTTTTGGCATATTATTAATTAAAACATAAGTGTGATGTAATAATTTTTAATTTTTATACTCTTTTCTATTGTTTTATCTTATAAAATCAAGATTCTTGAAAAACAAAATTGACTCCCTATATTTTTTTATTCCCAATAAATAATCTAATTAAGACAAAATCCAAATAAATGTTAACTAGATGAAATAATGTTAGTCATCTTCCATCATAATAATCCAAATAATGAAATGTTCCAATTAATCTTTAGTCAACATAATTACCAAACCCTAATTACTCTTAGACCTATTTCGAGTTGATGTACCAAATGATGAAATGATGAGAATATGAAACTCCTAACAGACGGGGAAATTAAACCCCGAATTACTCTATATTGCCGTTTTGTGTTATACCAAACGAGGAAATGACGAGAGTATAAATCTCGTAATTTTTGGATAAACCCCTAAATACTCTATAGCGCCGGTTTCCGATAATAATAATATACCAAATGAGGAAACAAGGAGATTTAAAACTCGCTACACATGGTAACATACATCTCCAATTACTCTTTAGATTATCTTAATATATCAAATGACGAAATGATGAGAATAGCAAACTTGTAACAGATGGGAAATTAATTAAATTCCAAATGTGGTAGCCTTCATATTGATTTTTTATGGTCTAATTAGATGAAGGAATTTGTATTGTTTTGTTTTTCTCTAAATTTTCAAAATAATTAGATGACTAGCTAAACCATGCATCAAGTCAATAATTTTGAAGGATATATCCTCGTTTATAAAAGGTCATAAGACCTTTCCTCGTTCATAAAGGTCAGAAGACTTATCTTCGTTTATATGGCTTAGGAGACTTATCATCGTTTATAAAGGTCTGGAGACTTATCCTCGTTTATAAAGGTTATGAGACTTATCCTCGTTCATAAAGGTTATGAGACTTATCCTCGTTCCTAGTAGTTATGCTTAGCATCATTTATAAAGTTTATTAGACTTATCCTCGAACACATTGCACAATGAACAAACAACACATATTTAATTAAGACACTAAGACAGACAAGTAGAATTGGGCTTATCGCTTTTTCATCGTTCATAATGGTTATCCTCATTCATTCGAAACAAGAGTATGACACCAATAAATTTTTACCTTTCAATTTATTAAATTTACAGATTAAACTATGCGCAATGTACTTAAGATGAGATACCCTAGGAACACCTCTAGAAATAGGAACCTGTAGGTATTTAAAAGGCAAACTTCCTTGAGTCACATTTAACTTCTTATGCAAATGATAGAAATTACTTCTGGTAACCTTGTTACCGAAATATATACGAGATTTTGCAAGGCTAAAGATTTGTCCTGAAAGATCCCCATAATCCCGCAAATCAAAGAAATGCAAATAATATTTTGGGTGGTTGCTTTACCAAAGAATAAGAGATCATCAACATAAAAAAGAAAGGGGACACACATAGCATTTAATTAAGACTTATCCTCGTTCACAAAGGTTATGAGACGCATTCTCACTTTATTGTTGCCTAAACATAAATTTAGGCATGCTCGGATTAATTAAACCTACAAATTGATTTTGAATGGTAACTTTAATTGAAATTAAAATTAAAATTGAATTTAGAAAATCTCGAAATTCAGGAATTTCAAATCCAGGGCTAGCAGTTAATTTTTGGGTCCATTTTGAAATAGGAGGTAAACCGAGGTTTAAATAGAACTTTAGGGCTTGGGTTGAGGAAGATAGGAACTTTAAGCTCAACATAAAATTAAATTAAAAGAAAATATTGATCCATAACATTTACTCAAAATTTTAGGACCCCTATGGGTCGTTTTGAAAAGGTAGGGTTTGAAAATCCAAAATTAAGCTAAAAGATTAAAATTTTCAAAAGGTATCTATAAAATGTGATAATGATTCAATAATTAATACCTTAAACAAATCCAAAAATTCTACTTGACTAACTTTACTCAAAACAAAGTGTTGTATGCATTTAATGCAATATGAATAACTTTTCATTTCATATTTTTATAATTTTTTTTTTTGATCGGGCAAAGTTAGTTATTAGTAGTTAGTATACCAAGCACCCAAATACTCCACGAAATCACCAATCCACCTTATAACTCCTATAACTCCAAATTCATTCCCAAAGGGAATCGAACCTGGGTCTCCCACTCAAATGAGGAGCCTAGTGGCGAGGTGGGCAAAGCCACCTGGTTTTCATATTTTTATAATTGAAGTTGCTGAATTTCTAAACTCTGCAGCCGTGGAATATATATAATGTTGTAATAGATATAAATTGGGTTAGTTTGAGTTCTGTTTAGACGGTATATATATGCATATATAAAACATATCCAAAAATCAAGTTATTTGATGTCTGTTAACTATAGAGTTTGGATTTTCGAATTGAGAGTAGATAATATCTTAAATCCTGCACAAAAGTGGTAGAGAACATATTAATAAAATAAGAGTCGAATTGAATCGAAACATGTACAGTATCACGTAAACATAATGATGTATGGCATGATAAGTTTTTTCGAAGTTACCCTTTTGATTTTAAAACAAATGTGAGGATTAGTGGCTAAAGTTGGTGGTGAAGGAAAAAATTGAGTATGAATAGGAGAAATTAGTGGACAATTAGCTTGGGCTCAAAACTGGACAAATCTTATGCTATAATTGAGATTTGGGGTGTCATTGGATCCATAACCCTCTGATGAACAAATTTTATTGCATATCCCCGTAACTTTTGTAAGGTGTCACGATTATGATAATCAGCCAGTCTAAACCTGGGAAGTGGACCTAAACAAGGCCAATATATATTTTTTTGGTCTAATGAGGTTATTATGCTACTAAGTTTAGGTTCCATACATGTCAGTACAACTCTTGTATATTTGCTTTGGGTTGTAGGAGAGATTGAGAAAATCCTGATTGAGATATTCTGGAATTGTAAAAAAGGTGAATTTGACTTTTGTGGAAGTTTTGTTGATAAGATGTAGTAGGGTAGGATTGAGGAAAAAATAGTGAAAAAGTAAGTGAAAGTGAGATTATTATATTCTGGAAAATTAAGATGTGTTGGGTAAATAAAAAATATGAGAGAGAATGTAAGAAAATGTAGATATTATAGGTTGTGATTTTGGTTGATTTTGAAATCTAGCTTGCAGCATAATCCTACAAATAGACATGCTTTAGAATTTTCAAAGTAAAATCTTGCTTGGCTAAACCAGAAACAAACGTACTTAGTTTGGGTGTTTGGTATCCTTTGTATGTTGAAGAACTACATAAACTGTGTGTAGCAGCATGATCCTTTTCGTTTTCTACCCATTCTCATACACTTATCCTTTTTTATTTTTTTGTGTGTGTGCTGTAGCTTTCTTCCAGTGGGATTTCCGATGAGGAGAGGAAGAAATCGATGGACGCAATAAATCCCAAATACGTCCTTAGAAACTACTTATGTCAAAGTGCAATTGATGCAGCAGAACAAGGTGACTTTGCGGAGGTACGCCGCCTACTAAAGGTGATGGCAAGGCCGTTCGATGAACAACCTGGCATGGAAAAGTACGCTCGCTTGCCCCCTGCATGGGCTTATCGCCCTGGTGTGGGCATGCTTTCTTGTTCTTCTTGATCCATAAATTATACAAAAGGATATATGCATGTTGTTGTACATAAAGAGCATGTATGCTCTTTTTTGTTTTATAATGACCTCTATAAGTTTGTAATCTTTGATTTCGATTTGTATGTTTTGGGTTTAGAGGTGAAAGTGTCATTTTTGTTGTGCAAATTGCATGGGAGAAATTTAGACCTTCGTGTATATCTTGCTCTTATTTTTTTAATGTATGAAAGGTTATACAAGCCAGTTGTGTGGTCCAACCAACGGAATTACTTGGATGCTTGATAGGTGGAAAATAGGAATGATTGAATGAAAACCTACTTAATTTTCATTTCTTAAATTTATTCATCTTCATATATTATTAAGAGTAGGTCTTTTATGCATCAGACGCATCATGTAATTTAAATGTATGTAGTTTGTTTTTACTAAAACATGCAGTGTGTCACTTGCATATTTAAGTGAAAAAAATTGTATTTCTACATTGCATATTTAAGTGAAAAAATTATATTTCTAAAAAAAAATTGTATTTCTACATTGCATATTTAAGTGAAAAAATTATATTTCTAAAAAATGCATTTGAATTGCATATTGAAAAAATTATATTTCTAAAAAATGCATTTTTGCATAAATTGGTAAGTACAGTGCTATGCTCGACTGAAAAATAGGGGAAGGTAATTTGGACATTTCCCATGTGTATTAAAATTATTAAAATTTTTAGTGGGGTACTAATCAAAATTCGAGGTTCATATATCCGTGGCCCACAAGAATCTTCTGAATTTTAATAAATTAATGGCAAAATATATTTTTAGGTCCCTTGAATTATTACGTTTTGTTTCGAATGGTTTCTATTTTTTTTTTTGTATTTTAAGAAGCCTCTGAACTATTAAATCTTGTTTTGAAAAGTCCCTAAACTATTTTTTTGTTTAATAAAGTCTCTAAAATATTGATTTTTGTTTCAATCAGTCATTCTTGACACAATTTTATAAATAATGTAACACAATCATTAAGTAAAATAATGGTCAATATTGACAATTTTGAGAATGATGATGTGCGTATTTACTTAACGGTTCTGTTAGCTGATTAAAAAAAATAGTCAAGAAAGACTGCGTGAAGCAAAAATCAATAGTTTAGAGATTTCATTAAACAAAAAATTAGTTAAAGGACCATTCGAAACAAAAATTAATAGTCTAGGGATTTCTTAAAAAAAAAAAAAGTTTGGACCTTTCAAAACAAAAAAATAATAGTTTGAGGACCTGAAAATGCATTTTACCTAAATTTTCGGGGTAATTGCTAAAACCTACAAAGTTTAATATGCTATAACTATTAACTACAAACACTATTCATACTTGCTAAAACATACAAATTTTTTAATAAAATGCAAAAAATAACCCCTTTGCAGAGCCAATTGATATTTATCTATACTATATTAAAAAGTGGCTTGGGGTTGAGAAATATTTTTGAACCCTTTTACTCCTGCTGCTTTTTATTTTACTTTGTTCAATTTGATCTTTTTTTTTTCATTTTTTAAATTTAAATTTACTATATTAAAAAGTGGCTTGGGGTTGAGAAACATTTTCGAATCCTTTAACCCCTGCCATTTTTTACTTTGTTCATTTTGGTCCTTTTTTTTTAAATTTTATTTTAAATCTAAATTTAATTTTTGTAAATTTAACTAACAACTACTTTTAATTCTTTTGTCTGTCATATATTTTGATTTGTTCAATTTCGTTCCGTCCTTTATTTTTTATGATTTCGTTCCATTTTTTTATTTTATAATTTTACTTAATAATTACTTTTATCTCTTATTATTTATATTCAATTATATAATTTGGGGATTGGGGTCGTGAATTTTATCTTTCAACCTTGTTACTTCGTAATTTTTAAATTTGTTCAATCTTAACCCATATTTATTTATTTTATTTTATAAATTTATTCTATATCTATACTATAGTAAAAAGTGGCTTGGGGCTGAGAAACATTTTAGGACCCTTTTACCCCTGCCACTTTATACTTTGTTCAATTTGGTATTTTCATTTTTTAATTTTATTTTAAATTTAAATTTAAATTTAAATTTTGTAGATTTAATTAACAACTACTTTTAACTCTTTTGTCCCTCATATATTTTGATTTGTTCAATTTCGTTCCGTCCTTTACTTTTTATGATTTTGTTCCATTTTTTATTTTATAATTTCATTTAATAATTACTTTTATTTCTCATTATTTATATTCAATGATAATTTTGGGATTGGGGTCGTGAATTTTATCTTTTAACCTTTTTACTTTGTAATCTTTAAATTTGTTCAATCTCAATCCATATTTATTTCTTTTATTTTATAAATTTATTTAATAATTATATGTTATATAATTTTATTTTTTTAAATTTATATTCAATAATAATTTTAACTTAGTTTTATCTGCAATATTTTAATTTATTCATTTTCATTCCATATATTTTTTAAAATTAATATTCAATTATAACTTTACCTTAGTTTTATTTAAATTATTAAAATAGTGTAGTTAAAGTACTGTTTCATCTATACAACTCATAAGTTACAAGAATTTCAAAGGGTCACAAGTGGACACAAGTTTAAGCGGATAAAGTATTAAAAAAGCGGCTTGGGGTTGATATTTAAGGTTTTTCCAGTCTTCTCTAAAGGTGGCTTATTTTGTTATATTCCTCGAAAATATTTCTATTATTTGATTGACAAAGTATAGGGTGAACGAGTTTCACACAAGAATTTGTGAAACTGGTTAAAGAGTGTGACTTATATAACTAAAGAGGTATTAGTTATGATAACTGAAGAGTGTGATTTTTTACTATAAAGAGTATTACTCATAACATTGAAGGGTGTGACTTATATTACAACAGGGGGTATTAGTAGTGATAACTGAAGGACGTGACTTATATCACAAAATGGTATTAGTCGTGATAATTGAAAGGTTATGTCTGTAAAAAAAGAACCAGTTTCATGGTGAACAAGTTTCACAGCATATCAACTCTATTTGGTTAGTATATATTCAATATGTTTTACTTGAAGCAATAAGATATTGTTATAAATGCTCAGCATGCTAATTAGTTTCTACCTATATATATATATATATATATATTTTTTTTTTTTTTGAATAATTGATGCATAGAGTCCTAATTGTCTAAAATAATGGTCTTGTTTTTTATAACAATTTTTTACTAACTACTTACGTGCACGTGCAACGCACGTAGTATAAACTAGTATATAAAAATATCACTTCAGTTCTTTTAATCAATCATTTCGTTCTGCAAGCAACTTTCATTCAAATTTTAACATTTCAATTTTTCCCCCTTTCTTTCTCTCTTTCTACTGGGGAGGACGAGATCCTTCCTGTACTGGGGAAGGGGTTACAGTTGTCCCCTCGGAGATTGAGAAAAGATTGGAAAAGGAGATTCACGAGGAGAAAGAGCAGGATCATACCCAGGTTTCAGAGGATTGGTAGACGGTTAAGAAGAAGAAGACAACCTCGCCAACACGTCTACATGCATCACCTCCACCGGCTATCTATAACCCTTTCATAGTACCACCTGTGGGGGATGGTAATACAACTTCAGAATCGGATACAGAGGTGGAGGATTATCCGAATGATCCTCTGGGCCCACCGGAGGAGAAGTCACCAATGCAAAAGACGAAAAAGAAGCCTGGGAGACCTCGTGGTAGAACAACACAAAAGCCAATTACTCTTGTCCCCATACACAATACTCGTGCTCGAGCAACTACTATTCCTTCTGTTTCAGAGGCGGTGGCCATAGCTAAAGCCCATTCACATCCTGCTTTCGACATTAATGATGAACCCCTGCGTAAAATGCATTCGCTCGAGTCTTGGGCTGACCGTTTTAGGACTGTCTGTTTTCTTTTATGCTTTGATTTATTAGTCACTTTAGGGCCATAGACACTGTTTCTCTCTTTTGTTCGGGTCACTTTTGGGCCCATCTTTTTTCTTTTACTTTTAATAAATCGCTTATTTGCCCTCTCTCTCTTTCTCTCAAGAAAAAACACTGGCGAGGAAAGATAGCAGAACGAGATGGTGGAGAAGGAGATGACGGACACCGCGGTGGTCTAGTGAATGCGGTCAGATTTTGCAAGGAGGGCGAGGCGGAGATGCGGTGAGATGGAGGCAGTGGTGTGATTTTTGTCAACTGGGTGTAGAGTATTTGTTTGGATGCAGAGTATTTTGTTTGGCCACGAAGTCAAAGTACATAAACTATTATGCAATTGTATTTGTATCGTATGCAATATTGTTCTTATTGGTTTCCTTATTTTCTTTTAGAAGTTTTAAGTATATAATTTAAATTTTTATTATTATTATTATTATCCGTTTAAATAACAATAACTATCAAATCTAAAGAGATAAATAATTTTTTATTTATTTTATTATTTAAATTGGAAATTTTATGCATGCATAATTAGAAATGATTTAAATTTAATCATTTGGAAATATCTATTTTTTTATTATTATAATTAAAAAATTAAAATTTTGAAATTGGGGAAATAAAAGGCTGAGAGTCTAATAAACTCAATGCACCTCCTTAAAGTCCAATATTATAATTAGAAATAATTTAAAATTTAAAATTAAATTATAAAATACAACTACAATAAATAGTGCACATTCTGAAAATCGAATGCAATATTATGTTATAAAATACAAAATATCAATATCAATGCAAATTGATTAAATTAGATGCAATAATTTATGCTAAAATACAAAAAGAGCAACCTCAATGCACAATATTTTGAATCTTGTGCATATTCTTTTGTGTTAAAATGTAAATATATATGCAACCTCAACGCACAACACAATTTGATTACATCAACTGTCAAGCAACAAACATGCAATAAACAATAACACAATCCCAGAATTACATATAAAGTGTAATAAATAAAATGAGAAATTGATTATAGAAAAAATACATCACAAATTTAATGGTGTTCACAATCTACATAGGCCGCATACGATTACTTCGAAAAAAAATCATGGTCGGATTTATCAAAGTGGAACGACGATGATTGCGATTTTGGCGACGATGTAATCTTTTTCTAGCGAGTTTGTTATTCTACTTTTTGGAGTTGTTAGAGAGGAAGAATGATGAAGCTATGAAGCGGTGAACGAAGAGTGATGGTCGGGTGTACCGCTATTGTACGAAGGTTGCAATTTCTTCCGGCGAAAAATAGTGAGAGGGGAATAGTGTGGAAGTGAGAGAATTTTTATAGAAGCGGTGGATTGAGAATGAATGAATGAAGAATAATGACTTTTGGTGGGGAGTGGAAAGTGTATTGAAGCTTCCTTACAGACCTTGATGACCGTGCCCTATCACATCAACTGCAATTTTGTCATATCACCTCTATTTTTTTTTTTTAAATTTTGTCCACCAGCGCGTGAAATGGGTAATTTTTAATTTTGTCCGTTGGCGCGTGGGGGGAGGGGTCCAATTGTAGGTATCAACAAGCCCCCAATTAATCCAATCTAAACAATTAATAGCTTTAGACCTAAAATCGCAATTTATTCCAACGCAAGGTAAACGCGGCATATTGGATCGTTTCTTCCAAAATCACTAGTAGTCTCTTCTTCAACAAAAAATAAAAAAATAAAAAAAAATCCAAATTCTGAATTCTGAAGGAGTTTGATAAATTGGGTAATAATAATCTATAGACAAAGTCTAGTATGAAAATTTTCATATATGAAATTTTTTTAATTTACAACCAAATTCTGTAATTGGTGAAGGTAAGACAAAATTGAGTGGTTCATAGTTCACTAGGCCCAAGTGATTTATGGTTCACCCGGTCCGAATAAATCATAATTTAGGGTTCATTATTTAATTTTTAAGGTGTACATGGTTGATTTAGGACAATTTTATAGATTTTCATACATGAAAATTTTTTACACTAGACATAACTTCTATTGTAGTGCTTCTTGACTGCAGTTCTCTGTGGATAATTTTTTGATATGCGACTACTGTTGTTTGATTTATGTGCGAACGGGAATGCGCATTATGCAGTAAATTGAAACATGCTTACCTTGCTAAGCAACTGCTCATTCTGCAATGTACGTCCTTTTCTCTTGGTGGGATGACTTGGGTGGATAAGAAATGTAGGACCCTAGTTGTGGAAATCATTAATTATGGGTTTAAAGTTTAACAATTTCGTAATTTACCTTTGAGGCCCGCTTGGTTGGGGTAATGGATATCACTTCTATTGATGTTGCTTGGTAGTTTTGATATACAAGTAATGAGAATAGAAGTAAGCAATTGATTACCCTCGCTCAACTCACCTCACATGATACTCATTGTTGATGTTCTAACCAAACAATGACAATGCAATCAATAACTCTTGGTGATTGACTCATCAATGATACCCATTACCATTACCATTCCCTAGTCATACCAAGCGGACCCTGAATTGTTATAATTTCTGCTGCATTTTATACATCACTTGTCCAGTGGAACTCATTTATTCGGGCTTAAGAATGAATTCTTGATTTTGTAGAAGCATGCAAATGTTGTGAATAACTCTGTTCCCACCTTTTGCAGACTAGATTGCATCCTTATATAATCTTTTTCTTTTCCAGTGATTTTCTTTATATTTTAGAATACAGAGCAGTCATAAATCTTATTGAACTGTTGGTACGTATGAGTTTCTTTTTAAACCTTTTTATCAGATCTCCCCTGCTTTTCAGATTTTGTTGTTTCACTTTCAGAAACATAATTATATGAAATGCAAAACCATCAAGGGCGGATCCAGGATTTCGTTCCGGGGGCGATATTTTTTCATCCAGTGAGAGTGGCAAATTTTAATATCCCAAAATGACAAAATTTTATGATTTTAAGGTATAAATATAAAAATTTCTACATATATTGTACAAAAAATTTAAATCCAAGAGGAGCGACCGCCACCACTAGATCCATCCCTGCTTAACATGCGGGAGGGCGAGTATATTATTGTACAGTTTTGGGCATGTCAAAGAGCGTTTTTGATCCGCTTTACAAAGGGTATTGTTGGTATATTAAAATGTGACTGAAATTTGGTGTCATTACAAATGGAATCTTATGCTCTGGTTCAACAAGATTTTGATATATAACTATATATGCCTACTGCGTTCAGATTTAGAAAGTAAAAGTGCTTATTTAGGGATTAGCTGAACAAACACCTGCATAGTAGCTTTATCCCCTACTAGACTCTTGAGACACAGTTGCAAATCATCATCACAGGATAACAAGATATTGTCATTCAATTCGTCCAAGTATCTCAATTTGAAACTCCCTATCTCTAAATCTAATCTCCTGGCCACTTGTTGCAGGAGGTTGTTCATTGTTGATGATATACATAACTTAAACTTTATGACCTCATCTTCATACCTCGCCTTTTTTTACCATCACTGTTTCAGACTCTGGCTAAAGATCACGGGCTGTGGACTGGTTTTATCAGTTTTTTAGGCATTTTTGACTACTCGGCCACCTATCAATTCCATGGAACCTGCATGCCAGCTTTAGTGTTGATCTTGAAACTGTAACACATACAATTAATCGTTTCTAACCAACTCAAAATAATAACGAACAATTATTAATTAAAAAGTTGTTGCATTTACCGCCAAGCTCTTGTGCAACGTGCTCAATTTTCTTCCCAAAATGCGGCTCTAGATCCTCAAGCCTGATATGTAGACTGCCATTTCTCTTTCTTCCAAGCTTTTCCTTTGCCACTTCCTTTCCTCTGGAAGTGGAAGTTGCAACGTTGGATGGTTTTGTTGGCGGACTGGTTGGAACAGAGTCCATGACATCGGGAACAGAATGATGAGGCTCCTTTTGACCGTAAAGTACAGTTTTATATTTGAATAGAGATGAATGTGACTCTTCCAACCCGGAGGAGTGAGTTGGTTTCGTTGAGGAAATTGAATGACATCGACCATCAAATCGTCTCCTAGTTGTTGGCCGGATGCAACCTTAAAGCTGGTAAGTTGCTGCTTCAGTATTGGGAAAAGAATGTGGAGAAAGGAGGAAAGATACACATATTTTGCAGGACCTTGGTAGAGGAAGAACTGCAGAACATATAGGAGGTTCCCTGTGTATGAACTCTGTAAACAAATTGCAAAGCAAACATCTAATCTATCTTGTTGTGAATAGTGTGCCAGGGGTTCGTCAGCTACGTCAAAATCACACGAATTTCGACAGAAACACGACTTGTTTTCAGATGCTAACACCGTCCCAAGAATCCCCTTTCCAGTTTGTACTGGATGAGAAGAGTTAATCGGTGGCCAATCCAATCTATGCACATTTAAGGACTGGAGCAGTTCCATGCAGTTTATATTACTGCTGATACCATCACATTCATTGTTTGAAACCCAAACATTTGCATGAAACAGTTGGGGAATATTCTTGAACAACTCAAGGGCCCTGCATATTTCAGTCTTTGCTAGTTCCCTACTTCCATCTACCTAAAGATATTATAAAATTCATCAACATATTTCAACAAAACAAACTAAATGCATTGTTAACTTACTTGACGAGTTGAACCTGTCAAGAAGTCGATATGAGTTGAAGCAAGACTCGCTGCCTGCCCAGAAACCCATCATTGTTAATTCTTTTCCGACATGAAATGTAAATGTATAGAGACTAATACCTCTAATGCTCTTTGGATGCAATAAATCATTCCAACTTCATTATTATCAATTCCAACACATTCTAGCACCCCAATACATTGTTTATGTTGATCCAAAATAGGGAAAGCAAGATATGTTCTAAGATGGCAATGCAAAGCATGATCTCTTAGTGGAAACTCCGTGATAGAGTAAAGGCGAATGTCAGGGGACGTTTCAGGGTGTCCACTTTTGAAGACACGTTGAAGCTGGCCATTTTCCTCATCCACAAAGTTGTTAAATTCCACGCACTGCTCCCTGAAAAAGGCTAAACCTTTATTAAGAGAACCGAGAAAGAAAAGTTGGTCTGAAGTTTGTTGACCCGACCTAAATTCATTCATCCCAACTCTCCAAAACTGGACTAGACTATAAGAGCCCCACACCCATTGGGTTGCTATTTCTTTCACTAGTTTTTTTATCTTCTTCTGAACAGACATATTGGGCGAAGCAAGGTTGCTATTATCTGATATCTCCCCTCCCCCGAAAAGCCATCCATGCTTCTCTCTAACACATGGTTGCAAGTATTTTTTGAAATCCGAAAGGGAATACCATTCTCTATGCCCCTTCATTAACATGTTAACTTCTTCTGAATGTGAATTCTGATGCTTCCATTCCACATATTCATACCCGAGTGCACTCGTTTTCCTTAATTCAATTATCGATTTCTCAAACTTGAAGTCTGTGAGTTCCGTCTCCATTATCTTTAATAGCAAGTGCAGAAAGGAAGCAAGCATCTTCTCTGCTATTAGATTGAAAAAAGAACTCAACCAAATAGTGGTTCTGGCTATGGTGCACCTTCTGAAGGTGAACTACAAAACAAAAGGACAATCTAGCCCTTTGGCACATTCACATATGCTAAAGTCACATATATTTCGGCAAAAACATGATTTTCTATCAATTGACATTGGAGGTCTACCAATCCATTGCCCTATCTGTAGATGATGGAATCCAGAGGCTTCAAGATAATGAAGCATTTGTGGATCTATTATGCTGCAGGAATTCAGCGTCTTATATGAAAGCTAATCTTTCCACACAACTCAAGTTATTGCTTGTATTAATGCATTGCTTGCAAGGACTCCAAACCTGTGCCAAATGCAGTTGCGGGACAAATTCCATAGCCGATTTCATCATCTTTTGGATTTCGCTTTCCGGTTGGTGATACTGAGTCGAGATCATTGTGATATCTTAATTTTTAAATTCTAATGAGAATACAAAATACTCCCTCCAATTCGATATACATGTCATTTTAAATCAACACGTATATATTAAAAAAATTGGCTTCCTATAATATTCTTAATTAATTGCTTTGAAATTCTATATAAGACTTTGAAATTATTGTTATTTAAAATATTTTTTAACGACTCTAAGGGTAAATTAAGAAGAAACATAGTTAACTGATCTTGAAAAATGCAAAAGTCATTTATATTCTAAATTATGTGAAAGATAAAAAAATTACATATAAAAAGTATTGGAGGAGTATAATATTTAGCATACGATAGATATACATATTTACCGTTAGTTCCTTGTGTAGACCATATAGAGGTGAAAAGTCGATATGCGTGGATCTCATTCCAGCGTTCTGCATACAGTTTAAATGATATGGGGATTAATTAACATATATAAGGCAAAAAATTAATACATGCAATTGCAATATGCAATTTAATTGTATTTTTAAATGGTATTAGTTGATCTATATTAGTTATTTTCTCGAATATTATTAGTTGTTTTAATGAGCAAATTAGTTGTTAACCCGAGAGTTACTTTTAAAAAAATATTAATATTATACTCTCTCCTAACCCAATGGAGTGATTTAGAGCAGCGTTTTTATTTCTAATTGTTTGATTGTTTTAGATGTTTTTCACATTTTCTTCCTCATACCAATCCAAAAATCTCTCAGGATTTTTGAACTTACCTTTATTAATTAAAGAATGTGAGGAATGGAAAAATAATTAGTGACCATATATATATATATTTTATCATTGAACACTCGTTAATTTTACCAAAAATTTCTTAAACAACATGAATAAAAATGATAGAACCCAAAATAGTCCGACATCTCTTCACCTTTTTTTAAAATGGTCCAAAAAAAGTTTGATGTACGAAGTTGATCCCAATTTAACACGAATTGAATCATTTTCGTTCCAACTTCGTCGGAATTGACAAAACGACGTCGTCGTTTTTGGTCATGTGTCTTACATGTGAGTATTCAATTTAAAGATTTTCGACTGAAATGCGTGATAAAAAACAACGTCATTTCATCAATTCCAGCGAATTTAAGACGAGAATGGTACAATTTGCAAAAAATTGAGATCAATTTCGTACATCAAACTTTTTGGGACTATTTAAAAAAAAATGAAAAGTTATGAAACTATTTTGAATTCTTTTCCCGAATAAAATCAAACATATTAATGAAATGAAGGAGAAAACCTTGAGGCCTTGATTGACAAACCACATTTTTGGGGCGACGCCAGTGTGGATAGATACAATCTCTAGCACGCCATAACATTTCTGTGTAGAGAATATTGATGAGCTTCACAAAGCTTACTATACCAAGAATACCCTTTGTAGAGATGATCAGCAACACCAAAGGGTTGACCTAGGCAGCAGCAAACCTCGTCTTTGATTCCCCAAAACTGCACCATATACTCACAAGTGTTCAAGCTTGCCAAGTTGGATGTTACTTTTTCCACCACACATTGGATCTTCTCATTCTCTTCATCCCATAATTCTTTTTCCGGCCAGAAAGCCCGTATCCATACAAAATATTTTTAAATAAGAGATCCAGGTTGTGCAGGTAGCCTGTAAATTCGGAGATGGAACACCGTTCACCGGATCCCATCGTTCAAGATTACCCACCTTCTTCACACCTCTTACTAATTCTTTTTGTGTTCTGAAATTACTTATCCAACAACTTCATTATGCCTTTAAATAGCTACATTATTCATGAGGTGAATATAAAGGTAATTTAAGAATAAAATTCATTTTTGGTCTCACATGACACAATATCTTACGATTTTGGTCCTGATATCCATTGGTCTCAAAATCATTTTTTTTATGCAGTTTTAGTCCCACTGTTACGTTTAATGTTAAAGTCAGCTACAATTTTGGTCCCACAAAACACGGTACCTCACGATTTTGATCTCAGAATTGCAGCTGACTTTAACGAAAACCGTTGCGGTGAGATCAAAACTGCATGAAAAAATAATTTTTGGATCAAAATGGTGAGGTATCGTGTTTTGTGGGGATCAAAAGTGAATTTTACTCTGAATTTAAGTAATGCTAATTCATATTCTTGTTTTTGTAAAATGTTTTTTTGGTTCGATATTTTTTTTTAAGACAAGGTGGTGGACTAAGACCAGGTCGTAGCTGCATGTGATCGTGTGACCCTGTCATTGTTGCGGACACTCCAGATCCACAATATTAATTAAGAAGATTATTTAGATCTAAAAATAATTTTTTGTGGCATTTCTTAGATAAGAGTGTAACATTTATTTTTTCAAAATTCCCATCCCTATACATGTTGGGTTGTGGAGCCTGAGTCGGAGAAGGGATCCAACAAGAGCGAGGCGCTCGACCATGGTGTTAGGTCGAGCACTTCTGCTCGATCAAAGGAGGTCGAGCGCGACGGGAGACCAGAGCATTGGAGGCGCTCGAGTTGGCGATCTGATCGAGCGGAACCGCTCGACCAAGGCCCGTGGTCGAGCGGGTTCCACAGCTGTGCGCATGAATTAGGGCTTTGGCCCATGTCTCATTTAAATACCTTGACTCATTGTATTTGTCTCTTTGTACGAAAATAACACACGAAAAGAGTGAATCTCCTGGCTTGGTAGTGCCCCCAGAAGTATTCATTCCTGACGAACTGGGTAACCAAATTGTTTGTCTCTAAATCCCTAGTTCTATTATTTTCTCCATAATTGCTTGTTTAATTCCCAACAACTGGTATCAGAGCATCGGGTTAAAGGGATCTGTGGAGAGCAATTATGATGGCTGAAGGGAAATCGCCTGTTGAGAAGTTTGATGGAACGGATTTTGGATTACGAAATTGCGGATCGAAGATTACCTGTGACGTAAAGATCTGTATCAACCGTTGGGTGAAAAACACGAAGAGATGAAGGACGACGAGTGGAAGTTCTTTGGATAGGAAGGCGATGAGTGTGGTTAAATCTGTCATTATCCGAGAACGCCGCCTCTACATACGGTGAAAGCAAAAACCACAAAGGAGATCTTTGGAGATATTGGTGAGATGTATGAAAAATCGCCCTGCGGCGAACAAGGTTCATTTGATGCGGAGGTTATTCAACCTGAGGATGGCGGAGGATACTGTGGTAGCCAACCATCTCAACGAGTTCAATATGATCATAGCCCAATTGAGCTCGGTTGAGATTGATTTTGATGATGAGGTTCAAACCCTTATTTTGTTGTCTTCTTTACCAGAAAGTTGGAGTGGGGACGATAACAATTTGTTAGTGCTTCAACAGGTAAAGTGAAACTGAAATTTGATGAGGTTAGGGATCTGGTCATGAGCGAAGAAATTCGCAGGAAAGAGTTGGGTGTGGCCACAGGATCTGCTTTGAGTGCGGGAAGCAGAGGCAGATCTGAATCCAAGGGGAAGCCAAATCGGGGTAGATCGAAGTCAAGGGGCAAAGATAAGCCCAAGAAGGATAAAGTTGAGTGTTATAAATGTCATGAACTTGATCATTACAAAAGTGAGTGCAAGGCACAAGGGAATGAACCAAAGAAGAATGACAACTCAGCCAACGTTGCCACTGATGAGGACTCAGATGCATTGATTCTGAGTGTAAGCAGTCCATTGGAGTCGTGGGTGTTAGATTCTGGAGCATCGTTTCATTCGTGTAGCAGTGCTGACGTAATGGAAAAGTACACTTCCGGGAACTTTGGGAAGGTTTATCTAGCTGATGATGAGCCTCTGGAAATCAAAGGGAAGGGGAATGTTCGGATTAAGACACCAAATGGGACTGTGTTACAATTGAAAGATGTGAGACATATTCCTGGTTTGAAGAGGAATTTGATTTCAGTTGGGCAACTTGATGACGAGGGCTACAAGGTGACCTTTGGGTGTAACTCGTGGAAGATATCCAAAGGTTTCATGGTAGTGGCTCGTGGAAATAAAGAGGGGACGGTGTATATGACAGGCAACACCCGGGATAACATTGCTCTTGCAAGTGAAAAAGGGAATGCAAATTTGTGGCATTGTCGCCTTGGCCACATGAGTGAAAAGGGGATGAAAGTTATGTGCTCAAAGGGTAAACTGCCAGACCTCAAGACAGTTGACATTGGTTTGTGTGAGGACTGTGTATTCGGAAAACAGAAAAGGATGAGTTTTTCGAAGGGAGGCAAGGCTTTGAAGAAGCAGAAGCTGGAGTTAGTTCACAGTGATTTGTGGGGTCCAGCACAAGTGACATCCCTTGGTGGAGCATCATATTACATGACTTTCATTGATGACTCTACGAGGAAGGTATGTGTTTATTTCTTGAAAAATAAGTCTGATGCCTTTAATGCTTTCAGGAAATGGAAGGCTCTTGTAGAAACTTAAACGGGTCTCAAGGTGAAGCGTTTGAGATCCGATAATGGTGGAGAGTACGAGCTCCGTGAGTTCAAAGGATTCTGTGAGGCGAATGGAATCCGAATGGAGAAAACCGTGAGAGGAACCCCACAACAGAATGGCGTGGCAGAACGTGCTAGAAGCGTGAGATTGAAGTGTGGGCTGCCAAAGATGTTTTGGGCAGAGACAGTTAACACAACAGCTTACTTGATAAACAGAGGACCCTCAACTCCTTTGGAAAATGGCATACCGGAGGAGGCCTAGTCAGGAAAGGAGGTAAATCTGTCTTTTCTTCGAGTATTTGGGTGTGTTGCATATGTTCATGTTGATTCTATGAGTAGAAGTAAGTTGGATGCAAAATCTGTTAAGTGTACGTTTGTTGGATATGTCGGTGATGGATTTGGCTATCGATTTTGGGATGAGAAAAACCGAAAGGTGATTCGTAGTCGAGATGTCATATTTAATGAACAGGTGATGTACAAAGACATGTTGGGGAAATCCAAAGAAGGTGGTTCTGAGTCTCAGGTTGTGGAGTTAGACATTTCGAACTCGGGTGGGAGCAAAGAGGTTCTAGATGATCAGGTGATTGTTGAGGAAGAACCAAGTACACCACCACCAACAATTCCGCTGCGGAGATCCACGAGAGATCGGAGATCTCGTGATAGGTATTCACCCTCCCTTCATTATTTATTGTTAACTGATGGTGGTGAACCTGAATGTTATGCAGAGGCAACACGTAGTAAACATGTGGACAAGTGAAAACTTGCAATGGATGATGAGATGAATTCATTGATGACCAACGAAACTTGGGAGCTAGTTGAGCTTCCTAAGGGCAAGAAAGCACTGCATAACAAGTGGGTTTACATAATAAAAGAGGAGGCTGATGGAAGCAAACACTACAAGGCAAGATTGGTTATGAAGGGGTTTCAACAGAAACATGGTATTGACTATACTGATGTTTTTACTCCAGTGGTGAAGCTAACTACCATTCGATTGGTTCTGAGTCTGGTGGCTGCAGAAAATTTGGTGTTAGAACAGATGGACGTAAAAACCGCCTTTCTTCATGGTGATTTAGATGAGGACATCTACATGAAGCAACCAGAGGGATACTTGTCTAAGGGGAGTAGTGAGCTAGTTTGCAAGTTGAAGAATAGCTTGTATGGTCTGAAACAAAATCCATTACAGTGGTACAAAAAGTTTGATGGGTTCATGCACGAGATTGAGATCAATAGGTGTGAGGTTGACCATTGTTGTTACTTCAAGAGGTATGATGATGGTTATATCATTTTGCTATTATATGTTGATGACATGTTGATAGCAGGCTCTAGTGCTCGGGAGGTGAGCAAGTTGAAGGAAAAATTGTCTGAAAGGTTTGCTATGAAGGACCTTGGAGAGGCCAAGCAAATCTTGGGTATGCGAATCGATCGTGACAAGGTGGCAGGAAACTTGTATCTTTCACAGGCTGAATACATAAAGAAAGTCTTGGGGAGATTTAGTATGGAAGATGCAAAGCCAGTTAGGGTCCCGTTGGGAAGTCAGTTCAAGCTATCCAACAAGGACTCACCTAGTAGCAAAGAGGAGAGGACCTACATGCAAAACACTCTGTATGCTTCAGCAATTGGAAGTTTGATGTATGCAATGGTGTGTACAAGACCAGATATTGCCTGAGCGATGGGAGTTGTTAGCGGTTTATGGGCAATCCGGATGCGATTGGGAGCCATGAAGTGGATCCTAGATACTTGAGAGGTACTTCTTGAACAAGCTTTGTGCTTTGAGGGCAAAAGCGTTGGGTTGGCGGGGATATGTTGATCTGGACTTGGCATCAAATGATCTCAACAAAAGGAGGAGTACTACGGTATGTGTTTTACTTTTGGTGGTACAAAGAATATCTTGGGCTTCTAAGTTGCAAAAGATCGTAGCTCGATCCAGGGCGAAGAGTGCGTTCGCGATCCACTGAAATTTAGTAAAGAAATGGTTTGGTTCTGCGAGAATCTGCATCGTGTGAGTTGGGGAAGGAGCAAAAGGATAGTATTTTGTATAGTGACAGTCAGAGTGCTATTCACTTGGCGAAGAATTCGGCCTTTCACTCGAGGACGAAGCACATTAAGTTAAGGTATCATTACATTCGTTACCTCATCGAGAACAAGATCTTCTGTGATGAAGATCCGGAGAAGTGAGAATCCTGCTGACATGTTGACTAAGGTTGTGACCTTAGAGAAGTTGAAGTTATGTATGACTTCAACTGGCCTTGGAAACTGAGCATAAGGCCCGACACTACTACCAATGAGAGAAACTGTTGGAACGGGGGAGACACGTTACGGTTGAGTCGATCTCGGTGGGAGATTGTTGGGTTGTGGAGCCCGAGTCGAGAGAAGGATCCAAAGAGGCAGGCGCCGACCATGGTGTTAGGTCGAGCACCTACCTTTCGACCAAAGGAGGTCGAAAAGCGATGGAGACCGAGCATTGAGGCTTCGAGTGGCGATCGTCGGCGGAAACCGCTCAACCAAGGCCCGTGGTCGGCGGGTTCCGCAATTGTCTTGGCGTGAATTAGGGCTTTGGCCCATGTCTCATTTAAATACCTTGACTCATTGTATTTGCCTCTTTGTCAGAAAATAACACGAAAAAGAGTGAATCTCCCCGGGCTTGGTAGTGCCCCCCTGGATGTAGTCATTCCCCATTTAACCTGGTAACCAAATTGTTTGTCTCTAAATTCCTAGTTCTATTATTTTCTTCATAATTGCTTGTTTAATTCCCAACAATACATATGCTCGTCGTGTTCAATATTTTTTAATTAGAGACTGAGAGAGTCAGCCCCAGCGGCTATAATTAATAAATTATATATGAACATTATTAAATCGGAAAATTATGTCATCCTATTGCAACTTGCAAGTCAGATGCAAAAATATATGTTGAAACAGATAGAATCGAGAATCGAGACTCCAACACGGAGCTTATATTTTATTTAATTCTGTGAAAGAACAGAATGAAAAAATTAAAGACAATGTCAAGTATATTATTTATAGGGAGAAGAAGATGTCCGAATTCTGGAAATCGTCAAAATATTAAGAGACATTTGAATGAGACGGTCTTATGGTGAGATAAAATATAATTTGGACATTGTCGCTTTAACACACTTTAAAAGGGATAAATATTGATTTGTGTTCGTTTCATGTATCATTGAGACTGTCTCACACGATTTTTTGTCAAATATTTAGTACTTCATACGACGCCATCCCTCTGATCGCCACGCTTCTTCCCTAAGTTTTATTCCCCGCTTGCGAGCCCTTATTCATGGAAACATGCATTTTATGTTCGTAAAACGAGTTATATATTTTAGTACAATAAACTATGTGCTTTTAAAATTCAATATGAATTGCAAAGAGCATCTGATGCCTATAAGATCTATCCAACAATTTATGCTTATTAGTACTGGTAAGAGAACAAATATTTGAGCATCTTATAATATTTGTGTGAACCTGACAATAGTACATGTATGGTATTAAAAGGAATTTATTTTGTAAATTGTTCTTTTTGTTTAAATAAACGTGGGGATTTTGGGGATGTTGGCAGGAGGTAATGACAGTGATTAATAAAAACGAATGAAAAGTAATTAGAAATTATTCTCATTAATACTGGATAATTTTTTAATATTTTTTCATTAAATAATAATAATAATGAAATTGATTTCTTAATAATACTTATTATTATTTTTAGGCCACGTTTAGTTTAGTAGATGAGATAGATAGGGATGATAGGATTAACTCTAAATTGCACTGTTCATTGTCATTAATCGGTGAAAAAATTAATATGTTTGGTTTGATGGATTAAATTGTAAATTACTGTATTAATAATTTTTTTTAGGCGTTTGTTTTGAGTGATAAAAGTCAATATATTAAAATTTGACTAAAATGCCCTGACAAATCTATTGCATGCAAATTGACCCAAATCTTCTCCAGAAGCTTTCTTCACATATGAATTGAAACTTTCGTACTAATTCTTCATCTCAATCCCTAAAAATCTGTGATCCAAATCAAAGAAAATTGAATGAAAAATAATATATTTGACCCTTTTTCTTTTCTTATTAATAAAAAAACTGAATCTCAACTCTTTTTTTTCCGCATCTCAGATCTGTCAGTTTGGTACATTTCCACAAAGAAAATCTGAGTTTTTAGCTTAAAATCATGTCACACAACTCGGAATTGCACCATCCAAACGGCGTCGCATAATGCCTCACCGTTCAAGATCTTCATAGGCTACGATCCGCGAGAGGATCTTGCTTACGAGGTATGCCGCTATTCTCTATTGAAAATAATCTTTGCCACCAAGTGTCACTACGCGTCTCCTCGCCACCGCCGCCGCTGCCATTTCGTCGGTGATGCAGGTGAGAGAGGACAAAATATATGAGGACAAAAATGTATTTACACCCTAACCCTCATCTCTCAATTTCATGCGAATGTTTTTATCTCAGCCACACCCCTTGACCATTTATCATCCATTGCGCTGATTATTTCATATTTTGGTACCGGGCTGTCATTTAGTCATGGGCCTAAGTCCATCAAACCAAACTAAAGATTGGGCCGGATTAAATACTCTATCACTCTTTTTCCAGCATAGCAAACCGTGACCTTATTCGTCGCTTGTGCCAAGCGGGCTCTTTATTCTTTAGAGCATCCCCATCGCCGATAGTAAATATGAGGTGACAAAACATTTGTACCCACTTTTTGAGGTACGCAATTGTGGAGCCAAAGTGTAATTGCAAGAGAGAGAAAAGTGAGTAGTAGTTGTTTGCTACTGGGTTTAAAAGGAAAAGTGGGGTCCAAAACCACTTTTCCAATTCCTTTTTGCAAGTAAAAGTGTCGATGGGCTCTTTTTTATTTAATTTCGTTTTAATTTTTTTTTATATAAATTTGATTTTTGAACTTTTGACCGTTGCATTACTGTTTTAAAGGTCAGATTTATTAATATTTTAAAAAATATATGACTATTAAAAAATACATCTATAAATAGATGTTTACACATTTTATCCAACACACTTAAATTTTATCTCATTCTATCCCCCCAAATTCTTACAACTTGAAATCTGATAATGGAAAATAATTCTTACACGAATTAGTTTGGATCTCCGAGTTCGGAAGAGAATTCATATTCTCAAGGTTCCAATATCCGTCCTCAAAATTTCATCATCTCCCCTCAAAATTCCAATGCTCTTCCTCAGAATTCAAATTTTCGTCCCCAAAATATTTTTATTCATCCGGGCCATCAAACAAATCCGATAAATGCAGACGGTGGTACATTTTATATTTATCAACCAGAAATGTACCAACATCCTTACATGCCAACCCCTCATAACGGAATAAGTCCTCCAAGACCACCAGGGATGACTTCCAAATCGTCGAGAAGAGCTAGTTCGGAAGGAACGAGCACAGACAAGGAGTGCGGAACACCGTCTTCGGGTCAAGGCTCTCATTTTCAGCCATATTAGTCCCCCGGGCCTCGATGCCATTAATCTTGACACGAGTGAAGATACTGATGATGGAGGCAATGCATCAAAACCAAAGAGTCGTACTTATGCTGCAAGGTATACCTGTCCTGAAAATGAGATGCTTGCACGAAGTTGGGTGAATGTAAGCGAAGATGCTGTTGTCGAAAATGAACAAAGGTTGGATGTGTTGGGGAACGTTTTGCCCGGATCTATTCGGGGTGTAATTTAAATACAAATTTAAATAAATAATTTACTACTAGCATGAATTAACCTATTAATTCAAATAGCAAACAACCAACAACGTACATGCGTACAAACAATTCACGTAAAATCCTACACATGCGGAATCTAGGAGTTTACACGAATCTTATCCTCGTAGAGGCAACCGTTGAGAAGAAGGAATAAGCTTCAACAAACCAACCCAAATGCCTTCTCAAGTATTCCCTAAGCCCTTGCCCGTTGATCTGGTGGGAGATTCCCACGAACAATTTTAACAAAGGAAAAAAAGAAAATATTTGTTGCACCACCTTTTTGGATTTCTAATTAATTCTTCCAAGATTGGAATTTTGTTGGAGATGAAAAATTCATCCCCTATTTATAACATAAGGGGGCCGAAATTTTGGGCTCAAAAATAGATATGGGAAGATCTTTAATTCTTGTCAAAGAAGTAATCTTGAATATATCCAATGTTGGGATATTTTAGTTTTGATGAATTATGCCAAAACATTATCAACTTGAGTTATTTAAGCTAATCTACAGATAACAAGTTGAAGGGGAACGAGAGAACAAGTTAAGGGGGAACTCATGAAATCAGACGAAGGTGATCAAGATCAGAGGAGGCTGCAAACGAGGCTAATCGAGATCAGATGAGTAAGATGAGTTCCAAGTTAACTGAAGAGCTGAGCAAAATCAGAAGAGAAGAAAAGTTAAGCCAGCTAATCAGAAGAAGGAGAGTCACCTGATCAGATGACCAGAAGACCTGATCAGATGACCAGAAGACCTGATCAGAAAATATGCATACCCGATCAGATGATCAGAAGAAGAGGTTGTTGATCAGAAGGGGAGCAGATGAGACTGATCGAAATCAGACGTTATCGAGATCAAATAAGGTTGAACAAAGATCAGAAGAGACTGATGGTTTAGATGAAGTGCACAAGTCTACTGAAGGCAAAGTTCACCGAGAGAAGAAGCCACCTGATCTGATGTCCTCAGAAGATAAGTCGCCTGAAGAAAATTCATCTGAAGACATGTTCACTGAGAACCGGAATCATCGAGAGAAGTGCAAGATGCCCGAGGGTCGTCGTGATGATGGGTCGACGTTCATAAGTCCATCAAGAAATGTCTGCTAGTCAAGAATCCTGAGTCCAAGGAAGCCTGAGTTCGAGAAAGCTGAGGATCAGAATCCTGAAGATTATAGCCGTTAGATTCAGCTGACGTGGGCCAATGAGAGGAAGACAACTAGTCTGACAAAGCTGCACAAATATCAAGATTAGTATGGATTTGAATGTGAATCCTCCAACTGTAACATTCAAATCCACACTATAAATACAAGTTCTTCCTTCATTATTCAGTGTGTGAAATGCGTGAAAAACACCATTGAGCTACAAAGCCAAATCATCTAGCGTTTCCACCATAGAACACTGAGCAAGAAATACACGCATATATTCAAGAGTGTTCTATCCTAGATCTAAGCACAAATGTAATATCCTAAGCTTAGAGAGATTTTACCAACCTTAGCATTGAGGCTAAACAAATGTAAGGGAAAATCTCACCCTAGTTGTGTAGGTCCCAAACGGGTTTTGTGAGGGCAGAAGTCAAGATGGGAGGGGTAAATAGACTTCTGAAAACTTTTCGTGCAAGATCAGGTGTGATAGCAGGTTGCCTGATCGAAAAGTCTTCGTGAATCATTTTGATCGATATCCAACTTACTGATCGCCTGAGGGCAGATCAGTTCGGTGTCTATCAGTTTAACTGATGTGCGGAAGCAAGTTTTAACCCGTGTAAAAAACCAGTTTTGATAAATCAGTTTATTATGCATTTTCGATCGATGACAAAGTGTCAAAATCGATCGGTTAGCAATGCAAACCGATCCGCACTCGAATATGTATGCAATAACAAATCAAGTAGTGTGTTGTAATGTAAAGCAGGTAAATCAGATAAGCACACAAGATTTTTATAGTGGTGCGGACAACCAGTCCTACTTCCACTCTTCCCTATCAGCAGGGGCACCAACTAAACCAACTGGACTTAGTTTTATGTGTCAGTCCAACACAGTACAACCAACAGATGTTTCAAGAGTTCTCACTCAACTAATCCCAGAAATCAGAAACTAGAAATCCTAGTCTGAAATCTTGCTAAACAACTTAACCTAACTTTTGAGTTTGGGTAAAGATTTGTTGTTGTTCCAACTGGAAATCTATCCTAGTATTTATGTAGCCTAAAGCTAGAGGATGAGATTTCTATGCTAAGAACAATGGGATGAACACTTAGAAATATTCTTCAAATTTGTGTTCTTCGTGCGGAAATTGCTATGGCTTGAGCTTGATGATAATTTCCGTGTCTTCACTATGAAGTATGATCCCATATTTATAGACCTCAAAATCAAATAGCCGTTGGAGAGCAATTTGAATTTCAGGCTATATTTAGTAGATATGCAGGCTTGATGTGACGTGCTTCAGGAACGGCATGGCCGAAAGCGTGTATGTTTGTCCTTTCTAGCCGTTTGACTATGCAACGCCGAATCCCGCATTGTCAGCTCCGTACATACGTGTCTCAATCTCATTGGTTAACAAGTACACTTTTCAGTGTTTGTTCTACCAACTAAAGTTGACATTCTTCTTGTTCTAATTAACAACGTATGACTTGGTGCAACATCAGTTGACACCTGGTGTGAGCTGACCTGATCAGATAAAACTGATCAGTCTACCTGATAGAGTCTTCTGATGTAAGTTATCTTAGCAAAACTTAGCAGACTTGACTGATGTAGGTCTTCAGGCCTTCTTGCCTTGGTCTTCTGGTAGTCATCTGATCTTTGGGTCTTCTGAACCTTAGCTTCATGTCTTCATCTGATAATCTGACTAACTGACTCTTCTGGTCTTCTGACTTGTCTGACATATCTTGTCTTCTGATCTTTGAACCTTCTGACTTATACATATTGAATTCCCCCTCAATATGTGACCTATCTTATACATCAGCTGTCTATACATCTCAGATGGTCATCCTATCCTGATTCTAAATCATCAGTCAGCTAACAGGTCTGACTGGTCCTATTACAATCTGTTTTGGAACTTCCATCAAAACTTAATACAAATTTCCCAACAATTTTCCCCTTTTTGATGGAACCAAAACAAATAATCAGAAAAACAGATAACCATGCGAAAATGTAAAAGACAAAAAGTAACAGAAATCAGAAGACAATGAGTCGTTGTCTTAAGATCAGAAAGACAACTTGTTTTATATATAAGAGTTTGATTGCAAGTTATCTATCATCTGATCTAAAGATAACATCTTCTGACTTCTTCAAAATGAGAATCTCTGAAGGTCTGCTGGAATGACGAAAATCTTGTACATTCTCTGCAGCAAGGCCTCTAGTCTTTCTCTCTCAAATATGTCTCCTTTCTTAGCAAAATCGTAGAAGAGCTTCTTGAATCCGTCTGGGTCAAGAGATTTATCAGCTCGGAGCGGCGGAATCATTGTCTAAAATTTGGGTACAGAAGGGATTAAGGACATGATTTTCCCTTCACGCATCACCACCTTGTAGAAATTGGGATATTTGATCTCCAGCCAATTGAGAAATTCAGCATCGAACGCTCCTTGATCAGCATGTTCTAGTATCTTCTGAATAATATACACATCGCTCAGCCAATCGACTTTAATCCTTGTCCATTCAGGAAGCAAGTCTTGTCGTGCCACCATAATACCTTAGACCTCCTCAGGAAAGGCTCTCTCTTCCCAATATATTTCTTACCATTCAGAAATTTCTTTTACTTTTTTCTTTTTACATACCTCCGGCCCAGACCGGTAGCTTCAGCAAGCTTCTTCTTCTTAATAAGCAACCGATGACCCCTTGCCTCATCATTTGCTCTTCTCTTTCTGCGGTTTGTCATCTGCGATTGAGGCCGATCCTTCTGGGCTTCTTGGTTTGCCTCTTCACTTGCTTGGCTTTCTGCAATTTTCTCTCCTCCGCAGTGTCTTCTTCTTCTTGCAGTTTCTTTGCCAACTCAAGACTTTTTGCCTGTTTCTCCTGATCAAATCTTTTCTGAACAGTTGACGAGAAGTCTTCAATCTTGTCAACCCTTGTTATCAGCTCACCAAAGGAAGACTTCTATTCAGTAATGGCCTTGCCTTGACTTACTAACAATCTGCTGTGTTCTTTAACTGATTGGAACATCTCAGCAGTCTCCGTATTAGGAACCTCAACAGTTGTCTTTTCTGGTGCAGCAAGTGGTAGATCACGTCCAGATGACTCAGCATGTGTTTCTGATTCTTCTTGCTGTTTTTCTGATCTCCCCTCTTCCCCCTTTTTGGTTGCAGCAAAAAGTGTTCATAATTCAAATGTTCAGGGCATTGAATTCCCTTAACATCTCTGATCTTAGCTCGTCGACTGCAAGAGGGGTGATCAGAACAGTGGAAGTTGTTGGAGGAGGTCCCATTACCCGATTCAGAATAGATTGCAACGCCTTCTGAGCTTTGCTGATGGAGCCCTCTAGTCTTCTCCAACAGCATCAAGACTTATATCCGTCTTCCCCAAAGATGAGTAGATGCTCTGCAGAAGGGTGCCAATGTCGGATAAAATGGAGACCTCTGCTGACAGCTTATCAAATAACAGATCGATGCGGCTCATGACTGACGCAGTAATTTGATCGTGCATGTGCAACAGTTTTTCAATCGTGAGCTTCCGTTCTGCTTCCACTAAGGCCTGTTGTTCTTCTTTGAATCTGTCCATCAGATTTTGAGTCAGCGTTTGGAAATGCTGATCGACAGATGCCTTGACCCCTTCTTGTATGTTCTTCGTAATCAGCTCCAGGGTTTCGGCAGAGATATCAACAGCCGGACCAAATGTTGAAGCCTCGCCAATCAGGGTCTTATATGTAGCACCCTCGACTGGTTCATTGTCAGCTTCCTCATACTCAGGGTAAGTCTGAGCAAGGTCTTCTTCATCTTCAGAAATGCCTAACTTCTAGTCCACCAGCCATCTGATATTAGCATCTATAGCAAGTTCGGATGCGCTGGATACACCGGCATTCTGCTTGGCCCTTTTCTCCAAATCCACAAAGTAATCAGGCTCCAAGGCATTCATCAAAATAAGAAAGTCTTCTATGTCCTTGAGCCTGATGTCCCTCCAAAAGACAATTTCTTTGATCTGCTTTCTGATCCCAAGGTGATTGATGAGATCAGGAAAGTGCTGTTCCAGAAAGGCATTGACTTGGTGCCGTAGAAAATATATGGTAGAGTTTTCTTGTTCAGGCGAGACAAGGACTATTCTTGTGTTGAATGGGTTGTGGGAGATGGATACAAACAGATCATCACCAGCAACATCTGGTGAGTGCTCCAGTTGAGCGGTTTCTAGGGTAGGTGATGTTGTTTGTTTTCTGGGTGAGGGGGTAAGGGAAGGAGAAGGGGTTTTCTGGGTAATGGGAGAAGGTTCAGGAGAAGGTGAAATATGGATGATTGGAGAAGGTGTTTTGGATGAGGGAGTCGGTGATCTGGGGAAGTAGGTGGTTTCATGGCCTTTAAATAGAGAACTCAGATGAGCTGAGTCAGATGGTTCAGGCTCAGTCTGAGCCTCTTCAGCTGGTTCTCCTTCTTTCTCTCCAGCCTCCACCTGACCTGATGCTTCCACCAGCATCAGTTCCTGACCCGCTGGCTGATCTCCGCCTGATTCTAACATTTCAACCTCATTGTCTTCGTCGCGAAGACCCTCAGAAGGCATTCCAGCCTTCTTTGGCAGCATAGAAGTGAGTTTCTTCTGACGCTTCTCACCTGCATCAGAAGGCTTACTCACAACCTGTTTCCTCTTTGCAGCTCTCGTCTTTGGTTGGACTCTTCCTTCCGTTTGTACAGATGATGCCGCTTTAGACTTTGGCACATACGAAGCAAGGTCATCAACTGATTTCCCAGGCAGCTCCTCGTCCCTTAGCAAGATAGCCTTGAACTTCTCCAGGTAAGGTTTCCTCCCAATATCTGACCAGGGGTAGTTTGGGAGCTTATCAGCAAGGATGATTGACACCTTGTGAATATTACAAATATTCTTGGTCAGAACCACCTGGTCTTGGTCATTAACAGTAAATTTTGCAGATTCCTGCAAAAGCCTATTCTTGAACAACCCCATCCAGTTCATATCTGGGGCCTTCTCGATAATAACAGTCATAACATGCTACTTCTGCTGAGTTAGGGCATCTGGGCTAAATGCAATCCCCAGAATGACCTTCGAGACAATCTCAAAAAGCAACCTGTACTTCCTTCGGAGGTAGGGAACCTTGACATTTGTAATATTCGAGATGTTCCCAGGCCTCAGCAACACCTTCTGTAAATACTCCTTATCTGACATCCCGACATTGAATTCATCAGGGTAGTTTCTGCCCATCGGGAGTCCAAATATCCTCTGCAAGTCCGCATTCGTGACATCAATCCTGTTGCCACCAACGAAGGAATAGAGTTCCTTGTTGTCCGTCTCTTCCAATTTCCACAGAAACTCCAGGGATTCGATTATAGATACACTATCTAAGTGCCTATAGCAAAACTGTTCTAATCCACATGCTCTCAAACACTCCATTATTTCCATGGATTCCGGATCACGGGTGATGTGGAAGAGCACATACTTCTCATTGATTACATGCTTTATCATGGAGGCGTAATCACAGGTTTCCGAAGGCACTATTGATGTTGACATTTCAGAGAGGTGATTTGTAGAATTTGAGATAAAGGATTAATCGCTTGAAAGTTTTGAGTGTTAGCAAATTTCTGGAAGTGATTTGCGGTTTAAGAGGAATATAAATGTGAAAGGTTTTAGGAAAAGAATTTTAGGGTTTTAAATAGGTGGGAGGGAAAAATTTTGCACGACAAAATTTGAAGGTACTTGAGTGTCCTTGACTTAATCGGATGGTTAATATCAAGTTGTTGAAAAGTAATATCATCGTGCGGTCAGGGATTTAAAATGGCAGACTTTTGGACTTAAAAGTTGGCAATAACTGCATTTAACACAAAAATCCCACGTCCGCATTTAATGCTTGACATCATAAAGTAATGGGAACAGTAATAGTTAACATAGAGTAGGCATTAAGAGAAATCAGAAAACGTATCTGACTGACTGATGTTGTAATCAGTCAGTTACCACTTTGTTCTGATCTAGTTGGCCTGATTACTGTTGACCTTACTGATGGTAGCCTAATCCTTAGTATTTTCCAACAATGTCCCACTTATCTGATCAGGTTTCTTCTGATCAGTTGAAGTTCCCCCTACAACTGTTATCCTTTTCTGATCAGTCCCTGACTAATCTTTCTGATCAGTTGAGGTACCATTGACTTCTGATCCTCCTTATCTGGTCAGTCTCTTAACCAACTGGTCCTGGAGATCAGTCCACCAAACATTTCTGGTGCACTTTCTCCAAGGTCCAGAAGTCCTAGCTCATTACATAGTTCTCTGAATCTGGTTTCAATTAGTGGCTTAGTTAAGATATCAGCTCTCTGCTTATCAGTATGGATATTTTCCATTCTGATGTTCTTCTTTTCCACATGATCTCTTATAAAATGGTGTCTGACATCCACATGCTTGCATCTTGTATGTAAAACAGGATTCTGAGTTATTTGCAATAACACTATTACTGTCACAGAATATGGGCACATTCGTAGCTACAATGTTATAATCCCTCAGCTGCTGACTAAGCCAGAGCAGTTGGGAACAACAGCTTCCTGCAGCCATATATTTTGCTTCAGTAGTAGATGTGGCTACAGATGTCTGCTTCTTTGAAAACCAAGAGATCAGTTTGCTTCCCAAGAACTGACATGTACCTGAGGTTGATTTTCTGTCTATTCTGCAACCTCCATAATCAGAATCAGAATACCCACTAAGCTCTAGATTATCATCTGATGGGTAGAATAAACCAAGGTTTACTGTCCCCTTCAGATACTTAAGTATCCGCTTAGCTGCTTCCAGGTGGCTTTGCATTGGATTTGCCTGAAATTTGGCACATACACCTACTGCAAAAGTTATATCTGGTCTGCTGGCAGTCAGATATAGTAAAGATCCAATGAGAGCCCTATATTCTTTCTGATTAGTTTTCTGACCATTCTCATATGGATCCATCTTAAATCCAGTCATCATAGGAATTCTGGCTTCCTTACTGTTTTGAATTCCAAACTTAGCCAACAAATTCCTAGTGTACTTTGCCTGACAGATGAATATCCCTTCTGTACTTTGCTTAACTTGAAGACCCAGAAAGTAATTCATCTGACCCATCATGGACATCTCGAATTTTCCTTGCATTAGTTTGCTGAATCTTTCACATAAGGTCTTGTTGGGAGATCCGAAAATGATATCGTCCACATAAATCTGAACCATCAGAATATCTTCACCATCTTCTATTCTGAATAAGGTTATATCCATTGTTCCTTTAGTGAATCCACTGTCTATCAAGAATTGAGAGAGTGTATCATACCAAGCTCGAGGAGCTTATTTCAGGCCATAAAGAGCTTTTCTTAAACGGTACACTTGGTTGCCTTTTTCAAAGCCAGGAGGTTGTTCAACATAAACTTCCTCAGCTAGTACCCCATTTAAGAATGAACTCTTTACATCCATCTGATACACAATGAACCCTCTGTGGGTAGCATATGCCAGAAACAGCCGAATGGCTTCCAGGCGAGCGACTGGTGCAAAGGTCTCATCATAATCAATTCCTTATGATTGTGAATACCCCTTAGCAACAAGTCTTGCCCTATTTTTGGTTATGACATTATTCTCATCTCTCTTACCCACTTGGTACCTATCACATCTTGATGAGTTGGTCTGTCTACCAATTTCCAAACCTGATTCCTTTCAAACTGCTCTAATTCTTCTTTCATAGCTAGAATCCAGTTAGCATCCTGTAGAGCCTCTTCTATGGTGATTGGTTCCTTCAAAGACAGATAACAACAATACATGACACTTTCACCAACCTGATGTCTAGTTTGGACTCGGGCATTCGGATTGCCAATTATCAGATCAGTCGGATGGTCACTTAACCAAGTCCTTCTTTTCTGATGTATATCAGTTTGGATATCATCATCCCCATCTGATATTGAGTCACTAGTGATTGGGAGTGGTGCAGAAATAGGATCCACTTAACATGGACAAGTCTCAGCTGATGTTGGAATCATCATATGCTGATGTCTGCCCATAGGAACATCAGGTGTTCCCCCTGAACCAGATGGTTCAGTTGATACTGTCTCAACTGTACCAGCTTCTTCATTGACAGTTGTACGTACCTTTGGGTCTGAATGACCTGGTGAATCAATTAGATCAAGTTTTGGAACATACACTGTTACGTGATCTGATCCTTTTTCCTTGATACTTAGCTGATCCATTTTATGTGCATCAGGTACTGGTTGATCTGGTACTGCTTGTTCTGAGGCAGATTTCTCTTGTTCAGAAGACGTCTCATCAAAGGCCATTTGAGGTGTTTCTTCCACAACTAAGGTTCGCCTGTGGAACACCCTGAAAGCCTTGCTGGTTGAGGAATATCCTAAGAATATACCCTCATCTGACTTGGCTTCAAAGGTTTTCAACTAACTCTTCCCATTATTGTGAATGAAACACTTGCACCCAAAAACATGGAAGTAAGACACACGAGGTTTTCTGCCCTTCCACAGTTCATAAGGTGTTTTAAATTGAATCTTAGTCAGAGAACATCTGTTCTGAGTATGGCATGCAATGTTCATAGCTTTTGCCCAGAAACGGTTTGGAGTTGCATGTTTAGCTAACATTGTGCGAGCAACTTCTTTGAGTGTTCTGTTTCTCCGTTCTGCTACTCCATTTTGTTGTGGTGTTCTTGCAGCTGATGTTTCATGCTGTATTCCAAACTTAGTGCAGAAGTCAATAATAAAGGAGTTCAGAAATTCTGTACCTTTATCGGATCTGATTTTCACAATACTGACACCCTTCTCATTTTGCAATTTCTTGAGCAGCTCGGGTATCTTTGTTGTTGTCTCATTTTTCTTATACAAGAATACAACCCAGGTAAACTTGGAATAATCATCCACAATTACCAGAGTGTATTTGCGTCCGCTGAGACTAAGTGGTGTAACTGGTCCAAATAAATCCATATGAAGCAGTTGCAATACTCTGCTGGATGCTGGTCCTAGGATTCCCTTGAATGAGGCTTTAACATGCTTTCCCTTCTGACATGTGACACATGTCTGATTCTTAGAGAATACCTCATTCGGGAGACCCTCAACCAGAGACATCCTTGCTATCTTGTTAAGAGTTTTAAAGTTCAGATTTCTCATTCTCTTGTGCCAGAGCCAACTGCTACTTTTGGAACTCTTAATAATCAGGCATGCATTTCTTGGACAACTGTTCCAATCTGCAGTGTAGAACGTTCCCTTCCTTGAACCAGTTAACAAAATCTGTTGAGTAGCTCGATTCTTGATAGTGCACTGATCAGTCGAGAACTCAACACTGAATCCGTTGTCGCATAATTGAGAAATCGATAGCAGGTTGTGCTTTAAACCATCGACATACGAGACTCCAGTAACCTGTACATCATCATTCTCTAGGGTTCTGAATCCTCTGGTAAAACCAAAGTTATCATCACCAAAGAGTACACGTGTGCCTTCTTGTTCTGTGTATGAGGTAAGGAGATGTTTATTTCCAGTCATGTGCCTTGAGCATCCACTATCGATGTACCAGATAGTTGCTTGTACACCTCGTTTATTGGCCAAACCCACGCGAACCTGCAATCAGATCAGGCTAGGTACCTCAGTAGAATTGGGTCCTGGGGGGTTAGAAGTACCTTTCGGGATCCAAACAAATCTGGCTCCTTTGTTGAAAACAGAGGGCTTGATTTGTCTCCCATAAACATCTACATAATCATACGTCTCTTCATATGCAATCTAGTCAGCCTTGGATGAATCAGAACACTTGGAATTTTTTACTGATATTTGTCTTCTTTTAATCCAGTGGGGCTCAGGTGCAGCAGCCCTAGGTTTCTGATTGTAAGGGTAGGTACGACTGCTACCATTAAAATATTCATATCTTTTTTGCATAGATGGTCTTAGCAGTTTACCCTTAACTTACTTGTTAGGCAGCTTGACCTGATTAGGTTTCCGATCAGATTTTCCCTTGAGAGGTAGTCTTATCTGATTCCTAATCTGCTGATCAGGTTCAGGTTTCTTCAGAAGAACAGGATTCTTCTGTTTATTCCTCGGCTGATGTCTGATCAGTTGGGGTCCATTTCCGTTCCCTTTCTGATCCGGCATTTGCCTTGCCTGGTTAGCTAATCCTTTTCCCTTATCTGATACAGATTTTACTTTTCGTGTATCTTGATCAGAAACTCGTTTGATTACACTTTTCTGAAGTGAACCAGACGGGGCTTTTGAGGATGCAGAAGGGTGTTCATACCCAATTCCCTTCTTATTAGTTGACGTACAAAAATAGTTGTTCAGATCTTGAACGGTTTTAGATGATTTCGTGAAAACCTCTATTTTCTTACGCAAACTATCCTCAGTAACTTTTAGACTCTCATGCAGTCGGAAGAGTTCATCAAACTTAGTTTGAAGAATTTTGAAATCATCAGCTTGCTGTTTGTTAATGGCTAGCTGTTCCTTAATCAGTTTATCCTGATCAGTAGAACTGACTTTCAGAAACTCCAGTTCTGCAGTCATCTTCTGAACAGTCTCAACTGATTTCAGTTCAGTAGCTTTTCTTGCAGCATTTTCTTTAACAAGCTGAATGTTCTCTATCCTTAACTTGTCGTTCTCAGCTTCCACTATAGTATAGATGTCTACTGCATTAGAGAGATCATCAAGCAATTGCTCATTGTAGAGCTGCAGGTCAATCTCTCCAGCAGGTGTGCTCAGCACAACAGGTGTGGAAACAGAAAACACAGAAGGTTTAGAGGATACCTCAGAGTTATCAGCATCCTTAGCCATGAGGCAGATGTCATAATCAGATTAGAACATCAGATCATCTATGTCGTTGAAATCATCAACATTACTCATCAGGCAGAAGTCTTCTACAGATGAGTAACCAAAATCCTCAGAAGGCAGATAAGAATCATCTATTCCAGTGGTGTCAGCAACCATAGCTTTCCTGTCTCTGTATCGTTGCTCTCTCCTATTCCTCTTATCTTCTCTTTCTCTAGGCGTCAGGTCAGGGCAGTCTGCACTGTAGTGACCTGGTTTCTGGCAGTTGAAGCAGACTCCTCTCTCCACTGATCTTCTTCTGGCTGGTGAGTCATGTCTTCTATATGATCTGTCAGGTGACTTCCCAATTTGCCTTTGATCTGAATTTCTCCTTTCTGATTTGTGATCTTCAGCACGATCATCTATTTTCTTTTCTCTTTGGTCGTCTCTTCTGTCATCAGGTCTATTTCTTTCCTGCGATCTGTCAGACGATCTTCTTTCTATTCCTCTGCTATTCTGATAGTCTTTGTAGAATCTCCTATACTTTTCCAATTGAATATTTGATTTTTCAAGCTTTCTGGTGAGTAGAGCAATCTGATCAGCTTGACTAACAATATTCCCAATAGGCTCAGAAGATTTTGAGCAACTGCCGCCTGCTTTGAATGCTACTGCTTTTATTGTTACAGGTGAGGTTTCGGCAGATGACTCATCATCTTCATCTTGTCCTCTCTCAATCAGGTCAAATTCATGGGCCTTCAGATTTAAGAACAGGCTGCTTGGCTTCATCTTCGCTATGTCTTGGCAGTCCTTGATCACGGTAACTTTCATATCTCACTTTTTCGTCAAAAATCTCAAGATCTTGTAGTTGATATCCTTGTCAGTCATTTCTCGTCCTAACTCTCTAAGCTTGTTGATAGACATGGTAATCCTTCTATCTAGCTGATTGATCATCTCGTTGGGCAGCATCTTGAGTTTCTCGAACTTAACCAGTTCGGCCTGTAATCTGCTGTCCTTTATCTGGTCATTTCCCTCGCATATCTCAGCTAGAGTATCCCACATCTGCTTCGTAGTTTTGAGATATTTGATCTTTTCTCTGGTTATCTTGTCCATCGTCTTCATAATGATGTGTCTGGCCACAATATTCAGATTGGACAATTTCCTTTCCTCAGCATCCATCAGAGAAGAACTCTTTCTGATTCTGGCTCCAACTGGAAATTCTGGATCACCTCCTTCAGCTGGATTGTTTTAGTAGATGATGATGGGTCCTTGCTCAAGAACTTCCATCATTCTGCTGCTCATAGCTCCCAGATGGTTGCTCATGAGTATTGTTCAGTCTGCATACTCATCAATAGAAAACTTAGGCAGATCATGATACATACCAGAAGTATTATCCATGCTGATTGTGAGTTTTGAAAACAGATGAATTTAAAAACAGGTTTTTCAAGATCTGTTCAAGTGACAACAATGGTTCTTCCTCAAGAACCGATGATACTCAAAGCCAGTGGTCCGTAGAACCACTGCTCTGATACCACTTGTAGGTCCCAAACGAGTTTTGTGAGGGCAGAAGTCTAGAGGGGAGGGGTGAATAGACTTCTGAAAACTTTTCGTGCAAGATCAGGTGTGATAGCAGGTTGCCTGATCAGAGTGTGTGTGAATCAGTTTGGACTGATATCCAACTTACTGATCGCCTGAGGGCAGATCAGTTCGGTGTCTATAAGTTTAACTGATGTGCGGAAGCAAGTTTTAACCCGTGTGAAAAAACCAGTTTTGATAAATCAGATTTCTGCTTGTCTGTTTTCAGTCAGATGACAAAGTGTTAAGCTGATCAGATTAGTTGCTTGATGCAAACTGATCCAGACTCAGAATATGTATGCAATAACAAATCAAGTAGTGTGCTGTAGTGTAAACCAGGTAAATCAGATAAGCACACAAGATTTTTATAGTGGTTCTGACAAACCAGTCCTACGTCCACTCTTCCCTATCAGCAGGGGCACCAACTAAACCAACTGGACTTAGTTTTATGTGTTAGTCCAACACAGTACAACCAACAGATGTTTCAAGAGTTCTCACTCAACCAATCCCAGAAATCAGAAACTAGAAATCCTAGTCTGAAATCTTGCTAAACAACTTAACCTAACTTTTGAGTTTGGGTAAAAATTTGTTATTTTTCCAACTGGAAATCTATCCTAGTATTTATGTAGCCTAAAGCTAGAGGATGAGATTTCTATGCTAAGAACAATGGGATGAACACTTAGAAATATTCTTCAAACTTGTGTTCTTTGTGCGGAAATTGCTATGGCTTGAGCTTGATGATAATTTCCGTGTCTTCACTATGAAGTATGATCCCATATTTATAGACCTCGAAATCAAATAGCCGTTGGAGAGCAACTTGAATTTCAGGCTATATTTGGTAGATTTGCAGGCTTGATGTGACGTGCTTTAGGAACGGCATGGCCGAAAGCTTGTATGTTTGTCCTTTCTAGCCGTTTGACTATGCAGCACCGAATCCCGCATTATCATCTCCGTACATACTTGTCTCGATCTCATTGGTTAACAAGTACACTTTTCAGTGTTTGTTCTACCAACTAAAGTTGACATTCATCTTGTTCTGATTAACAACGTATGACTTGGTGCAACATCAGTTGACACCTGGTGTGAGCTGACCTGATCAAATAAAACTGATCAGTCTACTTGATAGAGTCTTCTGATGTAAGTTGTCTTAGTACAACTTAGAAGACTCGACTGATGTAGGTCTTCAGGTTTTCTTGTCTTGGTCTTCTGGTAGTCATCTGATCTTTGGGTCTTCTGAACCTTAGCTTCATGTCTTCACCTGATCATCTGACTAACTGACTCTTCTGGTCTTTTGACTAGTTTGGTCTTCTGACTTGTCTAGTCTTCTGACTTGTCTGGTCTTCTGACTTGTCTGGTCTTCTGACTTATCTGACATATCTTGTCTTCTGGTCTTTGGACCTTCTGACTTATACATATTGAATTCCCCCTCAATATGTGACCTATCTTATACATCAGCTGTCTATACATCTCAGCTGGTCATCCTATCCTGATTCTAAATCATCAGTCAGCTAACAGGTCTGACTGGTCCTATTACAATCTGTTTTGGAATTTCCATCAAAACTTAATACAAATTTCCCAACAAGTTGGACACCAAACAATCTTTACCCGAACCCACAAGTTAGGTTAAGTTTTGTTAAGCAAGGAATTTAAGTTAGTTGGACTAACTTAAATTCTGGGTGTGAGTGAGAACTCGTTAAACATCTAAGCAATCCCGCAAGGGAGGGTAGACGATCCCGTGAGGGTGATAAGTCCCGTGAGAGTGAGAACTCATTAAACATCTGTTGTATTGTGTTGGACTAACACATTAATCTAAGTCCAGTTGGTTAAGTTGGTACCCCTGCTGATAGGGAAGAGTGGATGTAGGAGTTGAGCTCCGAACCACTATAAAATCGTGTGTTCTTTACTGCTTTATGTTCTTACTTGCCATATGCATTCGATTATAAGCAAAAACACATCGGTTTCAAACAAAAATTTGGAATCACCATTTTCTCACCCCTGTTTTATATGCATTACATGATTTTTACACATTTAATGGGTTTTTCACGGGACCAACATCCAATATATTCTCTTTCCCATAAATAATTTTTCACAAATCTTCCTCCTTATTTTAATGAAATTTTCGAAAAAATCAAGCCCAAAAGTCAAAGGCAAAGATTCTTGAATTTATGAGATAATCTTGTATTCCAAGAATACTTATCTTCTTACCATAAAATCTTTTCAAGAAATCATTTCTTTCTTTTCTTGAAATTTTCGAAAAAAATTGGAATAAATTAGGCAACACTTATTTCTTTTATTTTAATCATCTTTTCATTAATGGACTCATGTTGGACTAATTAAGGGGCCTTTAGGAGAATTAAGATTGAACCTCACAATGGGCTCTGAATTCCAATATTGAGCCACAATATTATTCAACCCATTAATATTAATTTATTCCACTATAAAATTAATATTGCACTATCCATCTTAATTCATATTACGATAATATGGTTCCCGGTTATTATTTTCCGTGTTTAAGATTATTTTGTCCATTAATTAATTAAGCCACTGAGCGCTTTAAATTAATTAATATATTTTCCTTGGAGTAAGGACAACCCAACGTTATTATTCATACCGGAACTTAATCCACATGCATGATTTGATATGATAAAACTTCTAAGCCCACCAAGGGGACTAATCACACAAGACTTTCCAAGCACACGATTCTCTGTATTAAATCTTAGCAATTGTCATGTAACTAATAATATTACCCAAAATACAAAGTATTGAATCTCCTTGATTCTCTACCCAACATAAATCAAAGAAATAAATATTAATTACACACAATCCTATTTAAGGGACAGAGATTAAGAAATCAACAACCACTAAGATCTAATTCATCATCCCGTAAGTCAGTACGGAAGAATTTATCCTCTCTGTAGGTCCACTTCAGCACATCATTATGCACTAGTGTAATCTCTTGGTCAAGACAAACCAATCTGAGCCTTACACATCAACCTCTACCAATGGAGTGTTCAATTTCATCTAGGTTGTGAATATGTACTTATTTACAAGGTACTGTTAATGTGATCTTCTGTGATCTGGTATCACCACATTAACTACAATGCAAAATGTACTCATATTGAACGATTTGCAATAAATAATTTACATTCATTCATATTTAAAGCATCAGTGATAAAAGATTTATTCCCAGTAAATAAGCTCAAGATTCAGTCTGTTATACAAAGTAAAAATATACTTTCACGTATAACCCCAACATGATGCCATGTGGAAAAGAATTGCTGAAGATTTTAACAACGCTCGAGCATTGACGAGACGCTGGGATCTTTTAAAAACTCATTACTATACGGTGCAAAGGTTCGTGAGTGCTTTTAACGGATTGTACGATCAAATCAAGAGGGATTGGGCAAGTGGACAGAGCGATGTTGATATTCTCATGCATTCAATGAATGAGTGGGCAAAAAATCACGACAATCATGCGTTCGCTCACTTGGGCATGTAGAAGATTCTCAGGGAATCTCCTAAGTGGCAGGCACAACATGATTGTGATCATTGTGGTAGGAAGAAGACAAAAACTTCCACTGGAGAAGGATACACATCTTCTTCTAATGTAGAGGATGTCAATGAAGAACGCGTACGTCTGATAGGTCAGAAAGCGGTAAAAATGAAGACTAAGGTGAATCACTCCCCGAAGGATGACCAAATAGAGGTGGCACAACAAAAAATCGACCAAAGCATGGATGAATATAAAGAGATAAATTATGCAAAGTTGAAAAAATCACAAGCACACACCAAACTCATGGAGTATGAAGTCATCATGAAGGATACCACAGGAATGCCACTAAGACAGTTAAAATTGCATCTGCAATTGGTTGACCAGATCGAGAAGAAGTGGGAGGCTGAGGCCAAAGCTTACAGATGGAATCTATCCTGAATGAGCTACTTTCGTCAAGAGTTTTCAATGCCCTCATGATCCTAAGAAAGAATTATTTAAGAAAATGCAAGAAGCTGCAAGAAAGGATGTTGAACGGGCATTTGGGGTCTTACAAGCTCGTTGGGCGATGATTCGAGGACCCAGACGTTTTTGGTACCAGAGTAACTTGAAGGATATCATGTATACATGTATTATTTTGCATAACATGATAATTGAGGATGAGGGGGATTTAAAATTCAACTGGTCGGAAGAACCCAACGACACGAATAATACAATTGCAGAAATATTTCAAGGCCCCGTCAGAGGATTTACTGCGTACAACAACAAACGTGCTGAACTACGTGATAAGCAAATGCATCATCAACTTCGATTTGACTTGATTGATCACATTGGGGCCATCATCAACATTTAATTTAGTTATCTATTTCTTTTCATGTATTGTTGTGTTTTATTTTAACTTTGTACTCGTTTTTCAATTCTCAATAAAAGTTTGCAATTTACTTATCACAATTTTGTGCAAAAACTACCATTAATTTATTTTACTATCATTTTCATGAAAAGTACAATTAAAAGCATACGAAAATATTTTTATTAAAATTTTATTATTAATTATAAATATTTATTATTATTTAATTATTTATATAAATTAATATATTTAAAAATAAAATAAAGTTAAAAATTATTGACTTAAATAAATATTGAATGAATTAGATGATGTGAAAAATGGGGTCCTTGAATAGTAACATTTGTACCTGAAATGATTGGGGAGTAGATGAGTAAATTGATAGGTATAATTTGCTTTTGATATGTCAATTGATGTGGCAAAAATTTGTACCTAGAAACAGGTACACGAATGAAGATGCTCTTATACTATATGTTTGTACTTCAATCTAAAAAGTATGTCCTTTAAAAAAAAAAATCTAAAAAGTGTTTTGTGAATATCTACAAATCTATTTCTCAATTTCATGTTTGAGGCGGACCAACAAGAGAAAAGTTTATATGAGACGATCTCATGCATAGTTCGGGTATAACTTAACATAAATCATACTCACCTCTTATAAAATATTAAAGTGTCAATGTCCAAATTATGCTCCCGTCTCACTGTGAGACCGTTTCATGCAAGCGTGCCTCCACCAACAAAGGGACATGGAGATGGAGGAGGAATTTTTTTGATCGCAAACTTGTTACTTTTAATACTTTCTATTCTTTGATTAACAGGGTGGATCTGAAGTTTGGGGTCCATGATTCGTGGAGGTGGACGGGCTCACCCAAAGGTGTCTACATCACTAGAGATGCCTATTCCATTTTGCTCAGAATTCGCAATGATGGCCAAGTTGATGAAGAGAGAGAGAGAGGGGTTTTAAACTCGTGTGGAATAAGTTAACCCCATTGAAGATCATTGCTCACTCTTGGAGGGTGCTTTGGGACCGACTTCCGACGAAGACTAATCTCTTAAGAAGAAACATCTTGAATTCTAATCACGATTTGAGATGCGTTCTTTGTGGGGAAAATGATGAATCCGACAAGCATGATTTTTTCGAATGCACTACCGCCTACGAGGTATGGATGAGATGTTTTGATTGGCTAGGAATTTTCACTGTTCTTCATTCCCATTCTTTCTCTAGCGTCATTACACACAGTCACATGTTACGGGGAAAAAAAAGGGAGAAATGTTGCTATTGTTATTTAGCAATGTGTGGTTTGGTTAATTTGGAAAGGAATGAATGCTCTTATCTTTGAAGGGACGACATTCGTGGTTGATAAATTACTTGATGAATTGAAAGTGAGACTTTTGAGTTGATTTTATGTTAGAAACTTGATTCGGAACTGCTTTACGTATAATGATTGACTTGTTAATTCTAAACTTGTGATAGATTGTTAATTTGTTGTTTCTGTAAATGTGTAATTCTTTCGGGTACCCCTTGATACAACTGTATCTCCAACTTTTTCTTTTTTCTTTTTACTGTATATTGGTTTTCTCTTTATTTGATTTTTTAACTTATTTCGTCTACATAAATTGGAACGGGCACGGTCCTTGTTTCGATTGTGCTAAATCGGGCCTTAATTACTATTGGGCTTCAATTTCATTTCAAATGGCCGATTTTGGAAGATTAATTACTTGGCCATTTATTTTTAAAGTTTGTAATGTGAATGAAATTAATTTTGTAATTAATATTCTTTTTTAAATTATCTGAGTTGTCACATGTTATTTCAATTGTACATTTTTTTAAATAATTGTAGTATATATGTATGTGTTACTAAATTAACTAGAAAATGAGAGTTATAATCTGTAATTGAAATTTTAGTTGAACTTTATGCAATATTTTATCTATCTAGATATAGACAAAACTTGTGTGATCTCAAGTTCATTGTAAACTCTATTTTTATAATATCACTGTTATGTTAAAAAATTATTATTGTTATAGCCAATTTTATATTAAAAATGTGTAAATTATTTACAACACCTCATTTTATTTAGACAAAAACTTGTATGGACCAGGTTCATGCTATGAACCTGGATCAAACCTGACCCATACACTACAAACGGGCCAGACATATACCATTTGAGCCCATTTTAACCCATTCTTTGTATCAAAACAGATCAAAACGTCGTCAGTTACCGCCACCGACGAACCCCCTCCGCCAACGAATTCATCGGTGTCTTCTTCCCTCCTTCCTTTGTCACCGCCACCTCACCCGCCGTCGCCGGAGACGAGCTCAATGAAGTCAACGTCTTCTACACCAACAAATTCCCCGAGCCGCGGACCAACAGCGATGCATCCTACACCGTTAACAACCACCGATTCCACCATTCCTTCCGCCAACAGGAGAAATTCGGCATCCTCACCGCGCTGCCGGAGGACCACCGCAATTTCGACGGCGGAATTGTTCAGTAACCTGTCGTATCCTCCTCCCCTACGTCGTTATTTCATGATATTCCGTCAATTCCGAACTATCACTCTTACTCTATAACACTCTCTCTATTATGCTATAAAACTATCAATATTATGCTTATAAAACTATTATTATTATTCTATAAAATTCTCACTACCAAGCTATAAAACTCTCACTGTTATGCTATAAAACTCTCACTAATATGCTATAAAACTCTCACCATTAGGCTATAAAACTATCATTATTATTCTATGAAGCTCCCACTATTAGGCTATAAAACTATCACTGTTAGGCTATAAAACATTCACTGATATGCTATAAAGCTCTCATTGTTATGCTATAACACTATCACTGTTATTTTATAAAACTCTCACTGTTATGCTATAAAACTATCACTGTTATTTTATAAAACTCTCACTATTATTCTATAAAACTCTCGCGAGCAGCGCGTGACGACGCGAGGAGCCGCTGGAATGACCATGAGCAGTGCGAGAACCCGCTGGAATTATGTTGAATTAAGGTTCATAGTATAAACCTGATCCACAAGAATGTTACTTTTCTATTTAATGTACATTTTGAGATCAACCATTTTTTTTTATATTTAATGTAAATAACGGTGCATTAGAAATTTCATAGGTACAATTTATAAATTCTAGCACAATAAATAATACTCCCTCCGTCCCAATCTTAATCACACATACACTGTGTCATGAGTTTAAGAAACAATTGTTTATTAATATTTTAGGTAAAAAAGTGTATGGGGTAGAAAGGAAAATTCAACTTTATTGAATAGTAGAATAATATTTATTAGAATGGATTACTCCTAGGTGCAATCCCAAGTGTTTTATTACTAGTAGATGCACACTTTTTTTTTGAATTACTAAGAGATGCAAAATTATGTTATAAAGACAAAAATATCCTTACTTTCCCACACTCTCTTTACATCACCCCATCTCCTATTTTATGTCATATCTTTTTTTTTTATGGTAGTCTTCCCCTTAAGGGAGTAGATGGATCCAAAAAAATAGGAACATGTTCAAATTTTCATATTTAAAATGACAAAATACCAAAATTTACATATTTAAAATCCAAATGTTTACACATTTTCGACTAAAATTAAAAAAATTGCATATCTCCGTCTTCTTCGAAATGCACATATTTACAAATACATGAACATATACATCCCATAAATTACAAAAATTATAAAAATTTACATATCCAAATAAAAAAATTTATATATCATCTTCTAAGTTCAAAAATTGTTTACATATCTTCGTCTCAGATCTCATACGTATCTTTAATACGTGAAACATACTTGACAGATCATTTAACATACGATAATGTCATAAACATATGCATTGAATCTGGAAAAAAAAAAAACTTTGAGAACCACATATCCATCTTCATTTTCTTCCACGATCTTTCCACTAACAATAAAATCAGAAAAATTCAAAATTTCATCAAATCGGTCTTCATCATCGCCATTCTCACCTCCAACCACCAACCTCTTCAAACATCCAAACCCAAAAAAAAAAAAAAAATTCAAAATCCAAAATCCACACAATAGGATTTGCAATTTTCCAACACAAAAATCCTCTTATAAAATTCTCTTAAAAAATTAAACTCCTCTTCAGAAACAGTGGTGGCTAAATAGGCAGAGCAAAAAATCCTCTTCAAAAATCAAATTAAATTCCCCAATTTTTTAGTTTCCAAATTCCAAAACATCACATCTTGAAGCAATTTCATCCAAATTTCATCAACAAATTAAAAATGTAACAACCTGTTGAGGAATATCCCAACACTATGATGACGCAGCAACGCGATCCAAATTCTTCTCACTCGAGCGGCTCATTCGAGCCGGTTTTCGCCGTCCTGGCCGTGATCGTGGTGATCTCCGCCGCGGCGTGTGTGATGGGGAGGATGTGCAGTAAGCGGCGCTACCACGTGAAAGGTGGCGTTGCGACGGTTAGAGCCGGTGGTGGAGACTCGCTCTTTGGAACGGTGGCAGAGAGGCAGAGCGCAGCGGCGGCGAGGGTTCATGGGTATGGATTGGTGAGGCGACGCGACTTGGGGCTTCTGCGCTGTTGTGGTGCCACGGGAATTCTAACCGAGTGTTGCGACGACGTGATTCAACTCTAAAGGCGTGCAGATCTAAGATTTGAATTTTGAATTTTGGATTTTGTATTTTGGTTTTTTTTTTTAGTTTGGGTGCAAATCTGGAATTTGAATTTTGGATTTGGATGTTTGAAGTTTGGGTGGAGGGGCACTCAAGGATATATTGGCCAATTTATATATATTTTGAACATCGTAGTAATGCCACAATTTTTTGGAATCTATTACTAAACGGGTGAGAATTCTTGCACCTCATAGTAATAATTTCTATTTATTAGAATTTTTTACTCATAGGTCCATACCTAGGAACAACAATACTCTTAGGTCCATGCACATTTTAAAATTAATGAAAGGTGCATAATAGGGTGGAATTTTACACTATTACCCCTTACACAATTATAGGCGTTTAATTTCATATTAAATAAAATCATCACCCACCCACCCAATTCAAAACCACCGGTCGCTCAAATCTCTCTCTCAAAAAACTGAAATCTGCAACCCTCTCACTCTCTCTAGAATCGCTCAATCCAACCAGTTCTCACTCTCTCTCTCAAATCGCCGCGGCGGCCACCATCACCACACCACTGTCGCCACCCTCCACCCAAAACCAGAACGGCGGCGCCGCTTCCCCTCCCCTAACACCCCAAATCCATCTCTGCCACCTTCACACCAAAACACTGTCACCGCAGCCAACAAAATTCGTCCTCCCCCACCGCGGCGGCGCCGACCAAAACCACATCCAAAAAATAGTTGTGATATATGATGGAAGCTGATTGTGGGGGCATTTCGTGATGGAACAGATCTGCTCGGAGAAGAGGACCCGTCCCCCATCGGTGATTTTTTCAGATCTGTTCAGATCTTCTCGAAAATTTTCCAGTAAAATCAGATGAGTAGACAACATCTACTGAAATTATGTGTGTGTATGTATGTATAGAACTTTTGGCTTATAAATCTTTGTTTTTGGTGTCAGATGGTTCGAGTAAAGGACCCTAAAGTTAGTCTTGATTCCCACTTTTTTTCCTTCCATATTTTCGGATTTTTTTGGTTGTTATGTGATTTGCATTGAATCTGGGTTTTCGATTTGGTTCATACATTTTATGTATTTTTTTGTGATATTTGAATCTGTAAGAATTTTATTTATCTGGGTTTGTGGGTTTTGGAAATGTAGAACCTGGGTTGGTGAGCGACGGGATAGGGAAAGTTGCAGATTTGATGATTTTTATGAAAATCTGCATTTTTTGAAGATCTGGGTTGTTGATATGGAAGTTTTTTGAAGATTTTGAAGATCCATTTATGAAGAAGATCTGGGGTTTGTTAATTCTGAGGGTGAGAATTTGAAATCGAATATGGATCTGTTCATGTTTTTTACGAACATGTTCATGTCTTTGATGAACATGTTAATGTGTTTTGATGAATATGTTCATGTCGTAATAAAGACGATGATATGTAAATTTTGAGATTGTAATTGTAGGTTTTAGATATGTAAATTTCTGGTATTTTTTCAATTTTGATATGTAAATTTTTGTAATATTCTAATTTTTATATGAATTTTGAGATTTTAATTTTTAGATATGAAGCTTGCAACTCATTTAATTTTGAGATTGATAAACAATTTGAAAAAATACAGAAATTAATAGGCAGAAAAAATGCAGAAAAATGCAAAATTTTTAAATAATTTTCAGATTGGTACAATTTTGAGGTAAACAATTTGAGTAACAAAATTGGCAGAAATGAATGAGTCGTGAAAAGTTGGATTGATCGGCAGAAATGAATGAGTAACAATTTGAGGAAGTTGGTGAAAAGAAACTGATTTCATGCCTAAACGTTGGATTAATTGATAAGGGTAGATATGTCTTTTAAGATGATTTTATGGACTTAAGAGTAATCTAAAAAGAAGTATGGACCTAGTAGTAAGTTTTAGGTCCAAAATGGACCTAAGAGTGAGTCACTCTATTTATTAAATGTGATAAAGTGATAAAGTGTTGAGGGTATGCGTGAGTGAGATGTTGTAAATAAGTGTGTGTTTGAAGGGTGTGAGCTTAAGTGGCTATTTCCATTTAAGGAAGGAAAAATTACTATCAACTACATAGTTTTAAGTACTAATTCTAAAAACTACAAACGCTATTTAACTATTACTTATAACAACAAAAGGTAGCCCAATTGGATATTATTACCCTTACATCCTCTTACCTCAAAACCGGCCTCTAACCAAAATAACTCAATTAAATGATTAAACTATCCAATCAATATCAGTTGCATACATCAGTGCACACCTTCATCCTCTCTTTCTATCTATATTCCCATCTTCCGACGAATTTTTTTTTCCGACGAGAATGTCCCCCTATCTCTATCTCTTTCTCTTCTATCAAAATTCAGATGCTTTCTATTTCGAAGCAATCATCATCTCTAAAACAACATTTTCTCCATCCTTCACAGATCTAGGGTTCCGGCCACAAGGGGGTGCAATCGCTGCCGGCGTCACGACCGTCGTTTCATTGCAATTTGCAATTTGAAACAGAAGAACTCTCCAAGACTGTTTAGTCACAGATCCCCTAATCGACGCCTCACCATCACCTGCCCCGAGTGTTTTGTTGTCGTCTTGCGCCTACATATATTGACTCAAATATTTTGCTTCTTTCGTTACTTTATATTATCTATTTAGTTAAATTTTGGGGATTTTGAATTTTGATTTCAGAATTTTGGGGTAAAAGATGAGAAGTTCATCACCAATATGTGGTGGTGATGGTGGTTGAGTGACACGCCTTATTGATCTGTGGTGGTGGTGGTGGTTAGGCGATACGATGTATGGATCTGTGGTGGTGGTTGGGTGATCAGCGCATAAGAGTGTTAAGTTTAGGCTACCCACTGTTAAATATTTTCATTGTAAAAAGTCATGGTTTTGCTGCACTATTTTGGCGATTTAGATCAACTAGACATGATATATGATTTAATATTGAATTATTAAATAGCAATGTGGTTGGGGAGTTTTGTGCCTATCTTGGAATATTAATAGATCCTTTAGAAAATATGTTTCATTTTTATTTTTATGAATATACTATGATTATTGAATTAAATATCATATAATACATTCCATAAGGGGATAATTTTTTTTATGAATATTATATTTTAATTTTAAAGATTAATTTATGTTTACAATGAAAGATTGATTTTTTCTGCACATTTTGCAAATAATTATGGATTTGTTTAGTTTTTTACTGAACATGTTCAGTTCAAAATTGCACAAAACAGTCATGTTTGTTCAGTTTTTAACTAAACATGTTCATTTATTGTATTGCTTATCAATTTATGCCTATTCTCATTTTTTGTGTTCAAAACCTTGATTTTGTTCTACTTTTTGATTTGTTTCACAGACATGCATTCAATGTCCATTTGCAATGTTAATTAGCAAACATACATATGGTTTCTACAACTATTATCAAATCATATACATTATATCGTCATTGTGGTACAAGCTATATAACATGCAAAACATGTTCAATTTTAACCTGGACATGTTCAGTATTATAAGTAATATGTTCAATAATAAACTGAACATGTTCAATTAAATTATTACACAACTATTCAAAATGAAATAACATTAAGAAATTATTAATAGTATAATTTCTGCACAACTGTTCATTTTCACACCAATTCATATCCAAAATAGCTAGTTTCCACTCTTACACTTCCAAACATTTTCAAGTACCTTATGTAGATAATTGAAATAAGCTTACATGAGATCAAGCTTATAAAAAGTAGAATTCTGAACATAAAAAAACAAACAAAAGACCAAAAAAATAATAAAAATATAGTTGCCTTAAACTCAGAGGCCCAAATTTAGCAACAAGCCAAGAAGAATTACTTACCAGTGGCCATTAACACATTATTTGTTTACCCAAATTCAAAGGAAAAAAAATATACATTTGCTTAAGTCCACCATCAATCATCAATTAATTTGAAAAAAAAGGTAATATGTTGACAAAAATATGAAGAAAACAAGCACACGGGTGCTTCGACCGAGGAACAAGAAAATAACAGGGAGAAATTATATCTGCTTAGGGATTTAATCCCAAAATTACAATCATCCTCTCCTCAGTGCACTCCGCCACACATCAACGACTTCTTCCATATTCGTCACTCGAATAGTGTGCCATATTCTTAGCCACCACAACTTGATATTTCTACCACTGGATCTATATGCCCACCCCCAGATCATGCGCTACCTTTGATAGATCGGATCCGCCACCCTTTTTAAGTTTTCCTCCAAATTCATCGTCATTTCCATTTTGCCTATAGATCTGATTTATTAGAGTGCAGAGAGATAGGGAGAGTGGATTATTAGATAAAATCACAAAAGAAGAACCCAAAAAATCAATTACCCCCAAATTCATAAATAGATAAGAAAAAGTATATTACAAGAGATTAAATTACCTTTTACGCCGCCGTCTATGGTTGTGTTAGTCAAAACAGAGACCGCTCGACGATCTTTCCAGGTGGTGGCGGTTGGTGGTAATTTTTTTTTTGTGGTGATCTTTTAGGGTGGTGGTGGTGGTGCAGTAGCAACGTGCGACCGAGGTGGGAGTTTTATGGTGGTGGTGGTGTTTATGGTGTTAGAGAGAGAGAGGGGAATTGGGAGAGGAATGTAGAAACATAGCAGAGTCAATTTTGAATTTGAATTGTGAAGAATAGGGAAAGAGGTTTTGTGAGTACCGTGTGAAATAAAGGGTGGGATATTGATTTGTCCGGTTCTATTTTAATTGGTAATTGAGGGTGTATAAAAGTCAGTTTGTAGTTTTAAGTAAAGTAGGTAAAGGTATTTGTAGGTATTGGATATAGTAGTAAGGAAAATGTAGTTATTAGTAATTGACCCTTTAATGAAATGTGCAGTTAAGATTGAGACGGAGGGAGTAGTACTTCATTCGCCCTATATATAATCCAATAAACATCATTTATTGTAATTGAACTTATTCTAAATTTACCTATAAAATTCTTGGAATGCAAGTTTATTGAATACACAAATAATATTCCCTCCGTCCCAAAGTTATTTACCCTTTTTACCCAAAAAGTTCGTCCCAAACTTATTTACCCATTTATCTAAAAGGTAATAAAGTAAATATACTCTTTTCAACTATCCACTCCCAACGTCTCAAAATTACATCTCATGTCATTATTTTACCTACAAAAAGTCATCTACTTTAATAACAAAATAGAAAGGACTACAATACTCTCAACCAAAAGTCACTTTATCACTTTAAATACTAATAAGCAACTCCTACATTAAAAACTCGTGTTAAAAGCAAAGAGGTAAATAGCTTTGGGATAGAGAGAGTAATTCTTATTGAATACAAACACTCCAAAATGGAAAGGAGTACTAGATATGACAAAGTCTAGTATGAAAATTTTCATACATGAAAAAACTTTAATTTACAACCAAATTCTGTAATTGGTGAATGTAAAACAAAATTGAGTGGTTCATGATTCACTCGGCCCAAGTGATTCATGGTTCACCCGGCCCGAATAGGTCATAATTTAGGGTTCATTATTTAGTGTTTAGGGTGTAGATGATTGATTTAAGACAATTTTATAGTTTTTCATACATGAAAATTTCCACACTATACATACTCACTAGATATATCTACATGAAACATGCAGCAGATTCTAATTTCATTTTAATGGAGACCTGCATTGCGAGAAATTGAATAACAGAAATTAGTAATAGGAATGTGATTACAAAAAGTTTGTCTTGTTCAGTTCTACCTCCTGGTTTCATCAAATATGAACTTGCGGGATTTAAAGATGGACATATATTCACCATTAGGAAACATAATGCTAAGTATGTATGCTCTAGAAGGTTCTTTTCTTTAAATTCAAACCTCACATCTTTTCTGTTCAATTTCAAACTTACAACTTATAGTATAGACCAACAGAATACATCAATCTTTCCCAACATCTAAATATAAAAATTGTCATGGATGGTTAAGCTTTTCAACTATAAATATATGTATAATGTGTCATGTGTCATATAACTCTATAAAATTGGGATTAACCCTTAATGAAATGGTCAAACTTTTAGCACATAAAAGACTTACGTAAAAGACTTATGTGCAAAGCAAATTCCCAATGTTCTTGCGTATTATTCTTTAGTTTTATATTTATTTTTTGATATCCTAGACGAATAATCTAGGTAACAACAATTGACTCTATAAGAAGAGCCCTTTGATTAATTTTTCTTAATTTTAGTCAAAGCATTTCTCAAAACTTTTTCCAGAAAGCAAAAATGAAACATAACAAGAAAGTTGTTTCTATTGGGGAAACTCCGTCCCCCATCCATACGAAGGAGAAAACAAAACAAACGAGAAATAAACAAAGAAACAAAAATAACAATCAACAACATAAGATTTTTACGTGGAAAACTTCAAAACTGGAGAAAAACTACAGACCACGAAAGAAACATCAATATATAATAAATTTTCATAATCATACAGTTTTTCCCTTTCTCGCTCGACACCCCTACACTATTACAAGTCTACATGACTCTCACCTTCTCACAAATATGAGAAAGAAATTTAATTAGAATCAAACACTAGACTAATGTGTATTGACCAGTGCACTTGTAACAAAAACACAAAGACCCCTTATATAGGATTTGAAAACCCCCTTTCTTTGTTCACATCCGATGTGAGACACAAATCTTTCATTTATTTTAACACCAAGCCCAACAATCTCCACCTTGGTAAAATAAAAGAAAACTCCACTGTCTTCGCCCACAATCCATTGTCTTCACTGACAATCATATAAATCAAAGAACCATCATTCTCAAAACAGAGAGTAACCTACTCCACCATATGAGTATAACACTTAGAACAAACCATTCTAAGAATTTTTAACCACTTAGAATCAACCATTCTAAGAATTTCCCTCGGCACATGTCGAAAAACCTGCTGAAAACTATGGTGCTCCTTCTAGCTTTTGGCTCCCCTAGAAGTCCTTCAGCCATCGATATACATTCACCAATCATCTTACATTCATGCCAAACCAATGCACATGTGATCCAACTAACATTATCTCACCCTCTTCCATGGCAGTTGGGTATATCAAAATGATGTTCATTTCCTTTTAACAGGAAATAATTTTCGATCAAGCATAATGTTATTTTCAGAGCTCTTTGCCGTAACTGCTCCACCTTCATCGATAACGTCTTATGTAACCCAGATTGCATCACCACATTGATTCTTCCACCATATTTCTCTACGTCACCACTTCATAGAACTTGAAGCCTCTAACTTATCGTTTCTCCAACCCTAGCTGAATAACTAGTCTCTCAAGAGACCCCCGGACCTTCTCAAGAATTCTTTTCGATGTGGAAGGTCGACTACTGTTAAACCACGAAAGCATACTCGAGAATATCAAGAGACCTGATCCCGGGCTCTAATACCACTTGTTGGGGAAACTCCGCCTCCCATCCATACCAAGGAAAAACAAAACAAACGAGAAATAAATGAAGAAACAAAAAAATAACAATCAACAACACAAGACTTTTACGTGGAAAACTCCAAAACCGGAGAAAAATCACGGACCACGAAAGAAACATCACTATATGATAAATTTTTACAATCATAAAGATTTTGCCTCTCTCGTTCGACACCCCAACACTATTACAAGTCTACATGACTCTCACCTTCTCACATATATGAGAAATGAATTTAATTAGAATAAAATACTAGAATAAAGTGAATTGACCAGTGCACTTGTAACAAAAAATACAAAGACCCCTTATATAGGATTTGGAAGCCCCCCTTTCTTTGTTCACATCCGATGTGGGACAAAAATCTTTCTTTTATTTTAACACCAAGCCCAACAGTTTCCAACACCCATAAGGAATCGTACTCATCCGAAGGAGGACGGTTCAAAATTTTGGAGGATATCAAAACTCTAGAGAATTTGAAGGTTGCCATGGTATTTCTCTGGAAACGCCACGAGGAGATGGGGGATGAACCCAGTCAGTCCCGCTAGAATAAGAAGGATCCAAAGGATGCCTCTCCATCGAAAGGCAAAAGCAAGATGGGGGATGGTGACAAACACAGATGCCAATATAGTGGGTCATGCCACCCCCATCAATCAAGGCAATACATGCAAGAGCAAGTCGGCAACAAGATGGTCAGAATATGCAGATCATTTTGTCAAGCTCGCCTCTGGGCCCAACAGTAATGTTGTTGGGATACTGTATGCCAAGATCTATCGGGATGACCTCATAAATACAAATTTAAATTAACGATTATTACTAGCATGAATTTACCTACGTGAATTCAAATAATAAGCAATCCAACAACAACATGCAAACAATAATTCACGTAAAAGATCCTAGCATGCAAAATTTCTAGGAGTTTACGTAGACGTATCCATTGGAGAGACAACCGTTGAGACGGGCAGGATAAGTAACTGGCTACCAACTAAAAGTCATTCTCAAGTATTCCCAAGTCCTCGTTCAATAACCCGGTGGAAGGTTCTCCAATGAACAATTATAAATTAAATAATTTGTTACACCACCTTTGTGGATTTCTAATATTTCCAATACATGGAATTGTGTTGTGGATGAAAAAATTCATCCCCTATTTATAATAGAGGGGGGGGACGAAAATTTTGAGCCAAAATAGGGTTAGGAAAGATCTTTTCTTGATCTCCAAGAAATCTTGAATATATCCCATATATTCTTCTTTCCATGTGTAATTTTTTTTTTTAACAAAAATCTCACACCCTTTTTAAGCCTAATTTTTGAAAAATAAGAAGGGATTTTCAAGATTGGATCTTTCTTGAATTTATGAGATATTCTTGTATTCCAAGAATACATACCTTTTTCCATAAAAATCTTTTCAAGAAAATCAAGGAAATCTTTTCTTCCTTCTTATTCCCCAATTTTCGAAAATATCTACTCCCTCCGTCCCAATTATATAGGCTTGTTTTCCTTTTATGGGTGTCCCAAATATATAGGCTTGTTTCTAAATAAAATAACTTTTTTCTAATTAATTTACTAATATAACCTTATACATTAATTATGTTGGGAACTATAACAATCATTAAATAAGGGTATAATAGAAATTTGGCTTGTTTAATTTACTTTTTCAATACAATTTCTTAATCTGTGTGAAAAGTCAAACAAGCCTATATATTTGGGACAGAGGGAGTATTAAAGAGGTCAAGTGGGAGATTTCTTGAATTTATGGGATAATCTTGTATTCAAAGAATACTTATCTCCTTTCCATAAAATCTTTTCAAGAAAATTCTTCTCCCTCTTTTCTTTAATTATTTCGAAAATAATAAGGAAAATATGCAACAAGAAATTTAATTTATTTTAAGCACCTTTTATTTATTGGACTTTAATTGAGCTACTTGAGGGGCCTTTAGGAGAATTAAGATGGACCTCCCAATGAGCTTCTAAATTTCAATATTGAGCCACAATATAGTTCAGCCCATTAATATTAATTAATTCCACTATGTAATTAATATTGCACTATCCATCTCAACCCATATTATGATAATATGACTCCCGATTATTATTTCTCATGTTTAAGATTATTTAGTCCATTAATTAATTAAGCAACTGAAAAGCTTTATATTAATTAATATCTTTATCCTTGGAGTAAGGACAACTCAGCTTTATTATCCATACCGGAAAATTAATTTCACTTGCAAGATTTGGTATGATAAAGGTTCCGAGCCCACCAAGGAGACCAATCATGCAAGACATTGCAAGCACATGATTCTCTGTATTAACTTAGCAATTGTCATGTAATTAATATTATTGCCCAAGACATAGGGTATCGAAGTCGCAGTGATTCTCTTCCCATTTATAAGTCAAAGCAATAATTACTAATCACACACATTCCTTATTAAGTGACAGATATTAAGAAATCAACAACCACTGAGGTCTAACTCTTCATCCCTTAAGTCAGTGCGAATGAGTTTATCCTCTCTGTAGGTCCGCTTCAGCGCATCAAATGCACTAGTGTAGTCTCTTGGTCAAGACAAGCCAATCTGAGTCTTACACATCAACTTCTACCAATAGATTGTTCAGATCTATCTAAGTTGTGAAACACACATTTGTTTACAAGGGACTGTTAACGTGATCTTCTGTGATCTGGTATCACCACGTTAACTACAATGTAACACGTGCTATTTTATGAACGGTTTGCAATAAATATATATAACATTCAATCATATTTAAAGCAACAATGATTAATAATTTATTTCAGTAAATAAGTGTTTAATACATAGGTTATACAAAGTAAAATCATACTTTCACATATAACCCCAACAAATGCTCCCCCCAGTGTAGCCTAAAACTATGACGACTTCAATCGATAGATATAACGGCGAGACGGACCCCAGGGTACATGTGGGGAAATATTCCTCATACATGACCTCGATGGGGGCCACCGATGCAACCATGTGCCGCCTTTTTCCACTTATATTAGGCGATCAGGCTCATCAATGGTGCACGTCGCTGACACCGACGTCAATTGAGTTATTCCATCAGCTGACCCAACTCTTCCTGAATCACTTCGTCACAATGGCAACTTACCCGACGACAAAACAATGCCTAGCCAACGTAAGGCAAGGCAATGATGAATCCGATAAAGCGTATCTTGAACGAGTAGATAAGCTCATTCTTGAAGGGGAGACCCTCGGTGACGAGGCTAATGTCCTTGGGGCAGTGGGCGGCCTCAAGATCAACACTAAACTATGAAAAATTGATGAACACACATTATCCCTCTTCATATGCCGACTTCCAATACGGGTGGGGGTTAATCGCCCAACGATTGAGCGAGCAGAGAGAGGCGGTGAGCAGAAAAAGGGCCAGTCCTCGTGCAAAAAGTCGAGTTCTCAATACAAGGCTCCTGAAACCTTCAAGTCGTTCAACAACGACGTCGAGGTGAAACTTCTTGAGGTCCCCGAATACCTCTCCAAAACACGTGTTCAATCGAATCCGAGACAAGCAATTGCTCAGCCAATCGAGAGAGATTCTCAAGGAATCCGATAAAATGAATCTCAATAAGTATTGCCATTATCACGAAAGTGTGGGGCACAATAAGAGTGAATGCAGAGATCTTATTCGATAACTCTGGAGGTTGTTTGAAAAAGGAAAATTAAACGAGTTTGTCAAACGACCTCATAGAAATGCAGATCACAGGCAGAGTTCTCCAGCTCATCAACAACACGAGGTAGCTCGGCCCGCAGGCCAATGGGCGAACAACGAACATCCCCTACCTCTCTTTCCTGAAAATGCTGACGGGCAAGTTGTGAATACCATCTCACCCCTCGGTGGGACAGTGGCGACCTCCTAACTTCATCATCTGTTTCCAATAGGAGGCAGAATGCCAAAATGTGGGCCATGAACAGTGCACACTAGATATGTATTCCGTTCAACACAACAACTCAGCGAACCAACCTTTTCGCCTTCTCGGAAGAGAATAAGGATGGGGTAATTTTCCCAACAATGACCCCTTGGTCGTCTCGGAAAAAATCATGGGGTCTTTGTTCACAGTCTGTTGATCGACAATGACGCCTTCTGCAACATCCTCTTCAGAACACGTTGGACCAGATTGGCAACTTTGCCGATTACATCGAGCCCTGCGAGCGTGTCGTAAAGGGTTTTGGTGACGCCACCGTCAAGCCATATGAAATAATTAGACTGACAGTCGAGCTGACCTCACACAATTCAACTCATTTCTTACTTTATATATAAAATTTTACTAAATTGAGAGAGAGAGAGAGTATTAATTATGCACTAATTGCAAGATAAAATTAATGTGTAAAAGACAACTTTTTATATCCATCACTTAACAAGGATTCCATTGTTGTGTTTTACTACTTGTTATAATTAGGTTTAAGGCTAACTTGGCTTCTCTATAGACTATAGTAAATGAAAGGTGGAGGCACACCTAAAGCTAATTCTACTCTTGTGACCGACCCACAACATCCATAGCCCGTACTCCACTCAACTGTCGCTGCAACTATTGCGATTTTTGTTTGAGTTATTCGAGAAAACGGTAAATAATTCCTGTTCTTTCCATAATTACATTATTTTCTGTATATCATCTGCGTTTGGAACCCAAATTATATTTTACTAATACTATCAATTATCAATCTGAAAACTAAGAAAGACAGAAATTACGCTAGAAATAGTTATAATGGAGAACGCACATAACGTGTTTGATGTAATTGCTGACTCAAGGATGTCACATTTTTCTTTACTGAAATGTTTGCATTTTCTCAATATCTATTAATTGGTTATAATTTTATACCATACTGGTGGTAACATGGTAGTTGATTTGTTATTAATTGGACATTCTTCAATTATTAGTCCAAAAACGTAGTAAATATTGAAATTTGGATTCATATTTTACCCCCATAAGTCGATTTGACTTGAAGGTTAATGAGAAAAACTGCATTTGGAAAGTGAAACTTTTTGAATTTTGTAGTTAGAAACAGGTCAGGAGATTGATTACCGATTGAATCTCATTGCCTTTAAGCTCTACTTCTGTTTTACTTTGTTGATTCTTGAATTTAATATAAAGTCAATTTATTTTAGGGTGCAAAAACACATTAGACGATTTCTTTTTTAATATGCACAAGTATGCTTAATTTTGATTTTACATACACAAATAGGCTAGTATGAATGTAAGAATTTGAAGGTTAATTTAGAAAAGTAGTTGGATGGAATATGAAATGCTAGTCTCAGTTAGATGTATGTGTAAATGTGTTATCCCTTTGGATGAAGGCAAATACTTGTACATACTAGTTGCATCGTGCAATTGGTGTGCATTTTAAAATGGTATTGGTTGTTTTCACTGGCACGGTATTAGTTGGTTTCACTGAACAATATTAGTTGTTTTTCGTGTTACTCTTGGATGAATATGATGACACAAAATCATTTTATCATTCAGGAAATGAGGGGTCCACGCAGCATTGAGATCTGGAAGATGGGTGTCGTCAATTACTTTGAGACGCTTAAGCTGCAACATACATTGGCATCGGAGAGAAAACTAAACAAGATCAGTGATACCCTGCTGTCACTACAACATCCGCCGACATATACTCTTGGCAAGAGACGAACTGATCATAATATATTGGTTTCCGAGGCTGAACTCAAAGCCATGGGGGCACAACTTCACTGCACCGAACGAGGAGGTGATGTCACATTCCATGGTCCTCATCAGGTGATGCAATTAATTTATTGTCTTATTATTATTATTATAGTTGAGCCTTTTAATTTAAGTTCTTGAATAAATTGTCCGTGGACTTCCTTACTTGTGGGTTAAGTTTGGATTAGGGTTTTGAGTCTTGTATATATCGCATTGTTTTATGTTGTTAGGACATCCAGAGGGATCATAGAATTTGGGAAACGGCAACTGTTGCTTGGAAAGGATTTAATCCTGTAAAATCTTTTTATATTGAGTAACAACTTGTGCGCATCCGTGCAACTGGTGCTCAACTAATACTGTTTAGTGAAAACAACTAATACCTTTTAGTAAAACAACTAATACCATTGTGCAACTGGTGCATAGAAGTATTTGTCTTTTATATTATATTTCTTATTATTTCCTTGTTTCTAATTCCCTTCACTCCATCATCAGGCGATCTTGTATCCCATTATTTCCTTGAGAGATATTGGCTTAGGGGCAAGAAAGTATGTGGAGAATCTCGAATCAACAATGATCGAGTTTGCATCTTTGTATGGAGTCAAGGCTTGTGCTGGAAAAAAGGGGGAAACGGGTGTTTGGGTTGGCCCGAGAAAGATAGGGGCTGTTGGTGTTCGTATATCTTCTGGGATTACATCCCATGGGCTTGCATTTAACATCAATCCTGATTTGGATTACTTCAAACATATTGTGCCATGTGGGATAGCAGATAAAGAAGTCACATCTTTGCAAAAAGAGGTACAACATGTTCTTCCGCCTGATGAAGTAATCCATGAGCAATTGATTTCGTGTTTTGTAACAACATTTGGGTACACAGATATTGTTTGGAGAGAGAATTCATCGTTATCATTGGATCATTCGAAAAAACGATGAATTGCATTCGTTATACTGAAACCTGAATCATTGTTAATTCAAGCTCTGAATGTCATTCATTCTGATTAATGTATCAAAAGACTTGTATATATGAATATTATTTCCCAGTTTCATAGTGAAGTTGAGTCGATGGTATCTAGTAGATTGTCCATTGAACAAATGTTGGTGTATTATTGCAAATAATATGCTTTTGAAGCAGAATAAAATCTCCAATTCTTACTCTGGATTGTGCAGCTACAACTGCACTACTTTAGTGAACTGTATTTATTGTTATTTTTTGCTAAAAAAGTAGAATAAGAAAAATTAAGGTATCACGCTCAATATATATATTTTTTTTAAAGTGGTATAGTAATAACAGACTAGCTACCCTTTTCAAGTGGATGAAAACTGTGTAATGAAATTGGTGGATTGTAAATTAAAAATGATCCAGTGGGACGTTATAGAAACATGGGGCGCTTTAAATTAGTAGTGGATCTACAAATTTTTGAATATGTTATGGGCTGTTTTCAAACTCTAGAAACGGCTTCTAAAATTATCTCTCACAATTTTTAAGAAAAAATATTCTAAAAGTTATTTTACAGTGTTTCAAAACACACTCTATATGGGAATAACAATTTCACATGGAGATATGCTGTCAAAATTCAAACTGAGATTCTAGGCGAGTAAAATTAATCGTTTAGCTATCCAACAAGAGTAGGTCCTTGACTCTTTTTCTCGAGTGTCACTGTTTAAAAAAAAACTTAAGTTTTAAATAGTGACATTTCATATGCACAATAATACTCTATATATATAATAATTACACTTTTGTATGTACAACAATGATATTTGGAAGAGGAAAAAAAAGTTCACGTGAACCCAAGTTCATAATTTTTTGCTTATGATCAACGGTCTTGATAAGCAGGTGGTATAAATCTTGGGGGATGGGTTCAAACATGTGGAAATTTACATATAATACAAGATTAAGGTAAAAAATCAAAGCAAGGTTACCCAGCTAAACCTAGCTGTGATTGTTGTTTGTAGCAATGATTAAAGGAGCTTAAGACACGGTTTTAAGATTGAATCTTGAATTTTAAGTAAAGAAAGATGAGGAGCATGGTGATGTGTGGTTAGAAAGCCACATGAAGCCATGTTCTTTTAGTGTTTGAGGATTGTCTCTGAGATCAATTATAGTAAAATCAGAGTCACATGTAAGAGGTGCTTCCTAGTTCCATCTCAATAACAAACAAACAACTTTATTTTAAAATTTCTACTCACATTTTTACACTATTATTGATGGTCAAATCAGATCGAGGTGGCTAACAGTAGTCGTCAACTAACCCATAATTACTACTACCTCTGTTCTAACTCTTTGTTCACAGTTACTGTTTTTTTGTGTTTTAGCGAACGAGTTTTTTTATTAGCATTTGAAACGATAAAGTAATTTTTAAGAAGACATAAGAGTAGAAATAGATCTTTTACCTTTCTTAAAAGTCACTTTATCATTTTAAATATTAATAAACAACTCGCTCGCTAAAACACGAGAAAAAAGACAGTGTGAAGAAAGAGTTGGGACGGAGGGAGTAACATACTTTTTGCTTTACAATCTCTATTTTGAGTGTATAATTAGGCCGCATTTCGTTTTATAAAATGATATATATGTGAATGAGTCTTATTGGGATATTTTAGTTTTGATGAATTATGCCAAAACATTATCAACTTGTGTTTTTGAAGCTAATCTACAGATAACAAGTTGAGAGGGAACGAGAGAACAAGTTGAGGGGGAACTCACGAAATCAGAAGAAGATGATCGAGATCAGACGAGGCTGCAGACGAGACTGATCGAGATCAGATGAGTAAAATGAGTTCCGGAGTTAACTGATGAGCTGAGCAAAATCAAGAAAGAAGAAAAAGCGTTCCACCGATCGAAGATCGATGACCCGATCGATGACCAGATCGTAAGAGGAGGTTGCAGATCGTAAGAGAAAGCAGATGAGACCGACGAGATCGACGTGGATCGAGATCGATAAACTAACTGATATGCTAACCTAATATGCTAACCGATGTACTAACTCGATGCGATAAACCGATATGCCGACCGATGCTATAATCGATCGATAATGTGAGCCGACGATCGTAGTAAAAGAAATCGATATCGAAAACAAGAAATCAGATACCAGACGCGAGAAGAAATCAAGAGAAGTCATCCAAGTCATGTTCATCGAGAATCGTAACGCTATCGATGATCGCTAGCTGAAAAGCTAGTGACCGAGGGTCGATTGTCCGAAGTCAAAAGAGTCAACTCGCTAGCCTCGAAAGTGTCAAGATACCGACGACAAGGTCCGGCCAAGAGAAGTCCATTGAATCAAGAATCTCAAGACTCGAGAAACCCTCAAGACTCAGAAGATCTTGAAGAATATAGCCGTTAGATTCAGCTGGCGTGGACCAATGAGAGGAAGACAACCAGCCTGAAAAAGTTGCAGAAGCTACAGAATAGTATGGATTTGAATGTGACTCCATCCAACGGTAACATTCAAATCCACACTATAAATATAAGTTCTTCCTTCATTATTCGTGTGGTGGAGAATGTGGAAAAAGATGCTACAGAGCCAAGAGCCACATACACAAAGCATTCCCACCATAGAACACTGAGCAAGAAATACACGCATATATTCAAGAGTGTTCTACCCTAGATCTAAGCACAAATGTAATATCCTAAGCTTAGAGAGATTTTTCCATCCTTAGCATTGAGGCTAAACAAATGTAAGGGAAAATCTCAACCTAGTTGGAAACCAAACAAACCTTACCCAAATCAGTTTGATAGGTTAAGTTTGTAGGTGAGTGAGAACTCGTTAAACATCTAAGCAATCCCGAAAGGGAGGGTAGGCGATCTCGTGAGGGTGATAAGTCCCGTTTGAGTGAGAACTCGGTAAACATCTATAGGCGATCCCGTGAGGGTGATAAGTCCCGTTTGAGTGTGAACTCGGTAAACATCTGTTGGGTGTTGGACTAACACGTTAAACTAAGGCCAGTTGGTTAAGTAGGTTCCCCATGAAGGGAAGAGTGGATGTAGGATGAGTTGTCCGAACCACTATAAAATCGTGTATTCTTTACTGCTTTATGTTCTTACTTGCCATATGCATTTGATTATAAGCAAAACACACATCGTTCTTAAAAGCAAAAAAAATTGGAATCACTCTGCCCTCACCCCTGTTTTATGTGCATTACACATGGTATTTCCGCGCACATGGGTTTTCCTAATCGGGACCAACAATTGGTATCAGAGCGGGAGTTCAAAAGTTCACTGATTTCAAAGTGACCACCTGAACTGATCTATTTTAAAACCCATTTCTGAACTGATACCAACGATTGGTATCAGAGCGGGAGTTCAAAAGTTCACTGCTTTTAATGTTACAATCTGAACTGATCTTTTTTGAACAAAAACCCGATCTCTGTATAAATGCATATATTTTAATGTTTTGGCGTCATTATCAAAAATGGGGAAATTGTTGGGATATTTTAGTTTTGATGAATTATGCCAAAACATTATCAACTTGTATTTTTGAAGCTAATCTACAGATAACAAGTTGAGGGGGAACGAGAGAACAAGTTGAGGGGGAACTCACAAAATCAGAAGAAGATGATCGAGATCAGACGAGGCTGCAGACGAGACTGATCGAGATCAGATGAGTAAAATGAGTTCCGGAGTTAACTGATGAGCTAAGCAAAATCAAGAAAGAAGAAAAGCTAAGCCAGCTGATCAGGAGATCAGATGACCAGATGACCTTATCAGATGACCAGATCAGAAGAGGAGGTTGCGCATCGAAGAGGAAGATGATGAGACCGATCGAGATCGACGTGATCGAGATCGATAAGCTAACGATATGCTAACCTAATATGCTAACCTCGATGTACTAACTGATGCAGATAAACCGATATCTCGACTGATGCTATAATTGATCGATCATGTGAGCCGATCGGATCAAAGTAGAAGAAATCGATATACGTAAAATAAGAAATCGATACCGATCGGTAGAAGAAATCGGAAGAGAAGTCATCCAAGTCATGTTCATCGAGAATCGGGGAACGCCATCGATGATCGGTTAAGATGAGTCTAGTGACCTGAGGGTCGATTGTCCGGGTCGGAAGAGTCAACTCGCTTAGTCCGAAAGTGTCAAGATACCTAATCGATAAGGTCCGTCCAAAGAGAAGTCTCACAATCAAGAATCTCAAGACTCGAGAACCCCAAGACTCGTAAGATCCTCAAGAATATAGCCATTAGATTCAAATGACGTGGACCAATGAGAGGAAGACAACCACCTGAAAAAAGTCAAGCGAAGTTACGTAATAGTATGGATTTGAATGTGACTTCATCCAACGGTAACATTCAAATCCACACTATAAATACAAGTTCTTCCTTCATTATTCGTGTGGTGGAGAATGTGGAAAAAGATGCTACAGAGCCAAGAGCCACATACACAAAGCATTCCCACCATAGAACACTGAGCAAGAAATACACGCATATATTCAAGAGTGTTCTACCCTAGATCTAAGCACAAATGTAATATCCTAAGCTTAGAGAGATTTTCTCATCCTTAGCATTGAGGCTAAACAAATGTAAGGAAAAATGTCAACCTAGTTGGAAACCAAACAAACCTTACCCAAATCAGTTTGATAGGTTAAGTTTGTAGGTGAGTGAGAACTCGTTAAACATCTAAGCAATCCCGAAAGGGAGGGTAGGCGATCCCGTGAGGGTGATAAGTCCCGTTTGAGTGAGAACTCGGTAAACATCTATAGGTAATCCCGTGAGGGTGATAAGTCCCGTTTGAGTGTGAACTCGGTAAACATCTGTTGGGTGTTGGACTAACACGTTAAACTAAGTCCAGTTGGTTAAGTAGGTGCCCCATGAAGGGAAGAGTGGATGTAGGACGAGTTGTCCGAACCACTATAAAATCGTGTGTTCTTTACTGCTTTATGTTCTTACTTGCCATATGCATTTGATTATAAGCAAAATACACATCGTTCTTAAAAGCAAAAAAAATTGGAATCACTCTGCCCTCACCCTGGTTTTATATGCATTACACATGGTATTTCCGCGCACATGGGTTTTCCTAATCGGGACCAACAGGTCTTATGTGCATCTAGGTGCACCGTCCACTCATAGTGCATTTTAGAATCGTGCAATTTGTTATACTGAAAGATACAACTTATTTACACTGAACCGTGCAACCATTAATATGAAAAAATAATTACATATTTCAGTATAAATAAATTGCATATTTCAGTATAACAAGTTGCACGGTTCTAAAAAACACTATAAATGTACGGTGCACCTGAATACATACAAGACTTAGCCTATATACATAGTACGGTGGTGGATTCTTATGGAACCTAACGCTAGCATAAAGGACTTGTACAATATAGCCTATGATACAAATGATACAAACTGAGTCATTTTACTTTTATTTATAAATATTTTACTTTCAATTTTGTTTACATTGGATCTTTGTTTATTTTTAATTTGTAAATATTAAGGTCACAATGCCTTCAGTTCGTTTACATTGAGTTATCTTTGTGTTCTTTTATTTGTATAACAATTTGGTTCCAATACTTGTTGGATAAATAAGATGGAGTACCTTTTTATGCAAATGAAAATACAAGGAGTTAATTTCTTCAAATAAAAGTACCAATGCATAAACGAACGAGGACACAGTTCAACAAATATGATAGCTATAAAGAATATTCAAACAAAAAATTTAAGTAATTATATTAATTGGGATCACAATGTAAGTGAATAGTGAATTAGAGGGGTTCATCGAGTGAACAATTTATGCATTTAACGGGATTTGAACCCCAGTCTTTTCGATATGAGACCATGAAAGAATTACATCTTATCTAAAAGTTTGAACATATAGAGAGATGTGAAATCAATTCATTTATATTAATACCATAATACTGGCCAAGTACTATGTGTGTCCATAGAAGTAGCTATTATTTCACAAAGAGTGAGTCTTAAGTGCATCTAGGTGCATCATGCACTCATAGTGCATATTTTAGAACAATACAACTTGTTATATTGAAAGATGCAATTTATTTACACCGAACCATGCATCTATTTTTCCATATTAATAATTACGCGGTTTAGTATAAACAAATTGCATCTTTCAGTATAACAAATTGCATAGTTCCAAAATGCACTTGAGTGAACGGTGCATTTTGATGCATATTAGACTTTAGTCTTTAACAAATTATTGATATTTCGTCGCACAAAAAGGATTGGATAAAGTGACACAAATCCACCTAAGATTTAGTGAAATATGCAATATTCCAATTAAAAAAAGAACAATTGCTAGAGTTTTGATTAGTCAAATAAGGTTGGAAAGGTGAGAGCACATTTGTTGACTCTGATTGACTTAAGTCACTAATACTTTTTTATACAAACAACACATGCATTGTCAGGCAAACCACGAGGACCTATGTTAGAATGATTATAACTACCAAAAGCATCTTCATTTGAATCATTTCCATATTCCCATTTCCATAAAAAATCAAACAAGATGAACATAAATCACAAAGCAACAATTATATTTGTCCTGTTTTTCATGATTCTGCATTCACACTCTGCTACCCATTTTTGCAATGCAAAATTGGGATCAAGAAAGGTGCTGGTTAATGTTTCTGTAAATTCATTTTCTGTGAAAAAAGGGAAATTGGAAGGAGCAATGGCGGAGCCTGAGAAAGCTGTGGAAAATGGGCTTAGAAAAAGGCCTCCAACTTCTTCAAATCCTACTCAGAACTAATGAGGTCTTTATTAATTTGTTGTCATTTAGACTAGGAGAAAAAGAGGGCATCAAATTGTATTGATTTGCTTCTCTTTTTCCATAATTTTTGTTCAAAAATGTTGTCTTTTTAGCAAGCAAGTAATTAGAATTAGATTATGATGATGACCAGTTATTTTTTTATTTTTCAATTTGTTACTCTATACAATCACTATCATGCACAAACTCTATCACTGTTAAGTTACTTAAGTATAAACACTATCACTGTTTAAAAAGTAAAACATTTTTAAATAGTGATAGAGTTTGCATATAATAGTGATAATACACATATAAATTGAGTTCATCGTAAACTTGGATTCGCACTAAGTTTTTGTCTTGTCAGAATCGCAAACTGAAGAAAGTGCAGCACTTTATGATCTAGAGCAATGTTCACTGTTATCAACATCTCATGTGCTTCTGAGAATTAATCTTACATTGCCTTGTAAATGCGCCTTCTTGAATATTCAAATTCTTTAGATCATCATTTTTCACTTTTTTTCAAGAGTTAATAACAAATTCCAACTTGTATTATTGTTTTTTTTTTTTTTTATAAATTGCAATCTATACTATTTTTTGAAATAAAATCCAACATGTACTAGTAAAAATTGATAAATTCCAACTCTGACTCACTTTTTTTGAATTTTTTTTATAATTTTTTTATAATTTAATGTTTGTTAAAATACTTTATGGCATTGTGCTATGTACAATATATAATGTGTAGGTTATATCTAGTAAGAAAGTTCCATAAAAAAGTGAATTGAAGTTGGAATCATTCACTTTTTATTAATACAAGTTGCATTTTGTTTCAAAAAAAGATACAGATTGCAATTTGTAAACGAAGCAATAGTTCATTATGCCATTTGTAATTAACCTTTTTTCTAATGTGCCAAGACCAAGAGTCAGAGTTGGGTATATTGCAGAACAGGAGAAGATTCCTATATCTTTTTACACATTTCGTATTAAAAAAATCAATCTTTATTTTGGGTATTACAGTAGTACTAATAATAAGTACTAGTAATACAAGTAATAAATTTTGATATTTCAATAAAAAGAATATTCAGATCTTTATTGAAATACTAAATCATGTATGCTTTAATACTAAAGGTGTGTAGCTTTCAAAAAGAAAAAAGGTGTGTATAAATTAGACGAAATACCATATAAATTACACTTTGATATGATATTTTATTTCAAATAAAGACAATAGAACCAGATCTAAAACTCCATATCACATGTCACACACTCGAGAAAGAAAAATTATAATTCAAAATATCAATGAACAACATCAGTACATGTTTCTTATTTATAGCAGCATCAAACTTGAATGACCCTTATTTATTTGAATAACTATATATATATAAATTTGAATCCGATTTGTTTCTTTTCCACGACATTCGCCTGAAAACTCTAAATTGAAATGGCAAAACGATATTGTTCCGATCGATTTGTGACTAAAATTGAACATTATCAAAGTTATTGAGACTAAACCGACGACAAAAGAATTTATTAGATTAAATCTGTTGGGACAATTTTAGTTTTGACTATTATGTCAAAACATCTTGTAATAGGACAAGCTAAGTTGTATAGAAAGTTTGTGTTTCTAGACTTAGTTTTATTTTACATGTGACAAGTTGAGGGGGAACTGATCAAGATAAGACGACCGATGATTTCGGATGGATCGTAAACATGCGACCGGACCAGTGCGTCGCGCCGCGGGCCGTCCGGCCTTAGATGATGATGTTGTCTTCCTGGCGGCGGATGCGATCAAAAGCGATCTGATCTTGATCTTGACCGTCAGCGTGTCGGATCAAGCGAAAGAAAGACCGGAAATCAGCGACCGTAATCGGAAGAGTGACTGATCTTTGTCTTTGATGTCGTCTTTGCGATCGGTGACTTGATCTTTATCTTTGCCGATGTCGTCTTTGCTGATGATGTCTTTGCGATCTTTATCCCGCCTGATGTCGTCTTCTGCCGGATCGCGGTGACGACCTTGTCTTTGCGGTCACCGATTGACACGATGATGATCTACTGATCTGGTGACTTTGATGTTGTAGTTGTCCCGATGTCGTCTTTCGATGAACACGGTGACCGATGTCGTTCGCTGATGTTGTCTTGACTGATGTTGTCTTGATCGTCGAATTGAATTGATCTGATCAGGCGAATTGATCTAATCCGACAAACTGATCTGATCCGTTAGACACACAAAAAATAGGCCAATAAGAAGATGACAACACTGTTGGGAAATTTATAGTTTTGATGGAAGTTCCAAAACAGTTGTAATAGGACTAGTTGAACCTGTTAGTCGACTGATGATATAATAGGAAACCAGCTGAACATGTTAGACAACTGATGTATTAGACTAGGTCATTCTTAAAGAAGAACTCAAGTTGCACAAGTCATGTGAAGATCGATGGCGGAAGATCGAAGAGTGAAGATCGAAGAGCGGAAGATCGAGAAGGGAAGATCGATGAGTGAAGATCGATGCAAAGATCAAGAGGAAGATCGATCGGCCGATGAAGATCGAGAGTTTAAATTTTAGAAGACTTTACTTGAAGACCAGAAGACCTACTCTATGAAGACATCAGCAGAGTCGAATTGGTTGAAGCTAAAAAAACCATATCGATAGACTCAAATCGATCGGAAGAAGTGGTGATCGGTTCAAAAAATCGGAAAAATGATAAAGCAACTACTTATCAGAAACATACGGTCTTAACCAGACCAGAAGAATGTCAACTTTAGTTGGTGAACAAACACTGAATAAGTGTCCTTGTTAGCCAATCTGGGATTGACACGTATGTACTAGGCTGACACTGAGGGATTCGGCGGTGCTAAGTCAAACGGCTATAAAGGACTAATACACACGCTTTCGGCCATGCCGTTCGTGAAGCACGTCACATCAATCCAGCAACCTACCAAAAATAGCCTGAAATTCAAATTACTCTCCAACGACTCTTTGATTTCGAGGTCTATAAATATGGGATTGCTCTTCAGAGTGAAGACACGGAAATTATCATCAAGCTCAAGCCATAAGCAAATTTCCGCACGAAGAACACTAAATTCAAGTTTATTTTATAAGTGTTCATCCCATTAGTTCTTAGCATAGAATTCTTATCCTCTATCTTTAGGCTACTTCAAAACTAGGATAGAATTCCAGTTGGAACAAACAACAAATCTTACCCAAACCCAAAGTTAGGTTAAGTTTGTTTAGCAAGTTTTCAGACTAGGGTTTCTAGTTCTGATTTCTGGGATCGGTTGAGTGAGAACTCTTGAAACATCTGTTGGTTGTACTGTGTTGGACTAACACAATAAACTAAGTCCAGTTGGTTAAGTTGGTTCCCCTTGTGATAGGGAAGAGTGGACGTAGGACTGGTTGTCCGAACCACTATAAAAATCTTGTGTGCATTTACTTGTTCTTAACTGCTTTACACTATTGCACACAACTTTGCTTAAAACTGCATACATATTCTTAGTTAGGATCAGTCTACACCAAGCAACTGATCTGATCAATTTGACAGTTTAGTCAGCTGATTGAAAACAATTTTAGAATCTGATTTGATAAAACTGGTTTTTCACACGGGTTAAAACTAGCTTTCGCACATCAGTTAAACCGATAGACACCGAACTGATCTGCCATCAGACGATCATTAAGTTGGATATCAGTCCAAACTGATTCACTCGCACTCTAATCAGGCAACCTGCCATCACACCTGATCTTGCACGAAAAGTTTTCAGAAGGCTATTCACCCCTCCCCTCTAGACTTCTGCCCTCACGAAACCCGTTCGGGACCTACAAGTGGTATCAGAGCAGTGGTTCTATGGACCACTGGCTTTAAGTATCATCAGGTCTTGAGGAAGAACCATTGTGGTCACTTGAACAGATCTTGAAAACCGTTTTTAAAAAAAAAACTTCATCTGTTTTCAAAACTCACTAAGCATGGATAATACATCTGGTATGTATCATGATCTACCCAAGTTTTCTATTGATGAGTATGCAGATTGGGTCTTACTAATGAGCAATCATCTGGGAGCTATAAGCAGCAGAATGATGGAAGTTCTTGAACAAGGACCAATCATTATCTTCCACTACAATCCAGCTGAAGGAGGTGATCCAGAATTTCCAGTTGGAAGCAGAATCAGAAAGAGTCTTTCTCTGATGGATGCTGAGGAAAGAAAATTGTCCAATCTGGATACTGTGGCCAGACACATCATCATGAAGACGATGGACAAGATAACCAGAGAAAAGATCAAATACCTCAAGACTGCGAAGCAGATGTTGGACACTCTAACTGAGATATGCGAAGGAAACAATCAGATAAAGGACAGCAGATTACAGGCCGAACTGGTTAAGTTCGAGAAACTCAAGATGCTGCCCAACGAGACAATCAACGAGCTATATGAAAGGATTACCATGTCAATCAACAAGCTCATAGAGTTAGGACGAGGAATGACCGACAAAGATATCAACTACAAGATTCTGAGATCTCTAACGAAGAAATAGGATATGAAGGTCACCGTGATCAAGGATTGCCAAGATATAGCGAAGATGAAACAAAGCAGTTTGTTCTTAAACCTGAAAGGCCATGAATTCGACCTAATTGAGAGAGGGCAAGAGGAAGATGATGAGTCATCTACCGAAACCACACCTGGAAAAACTAAAGCAGTAGCATTCAAAGCAGGCGACAGCTGCTCAAAATCTTCTGAGCCTATTGGAAACATTGTTAGTCAAGCTGAACAGATTGCTCTACTCACCAGAAAGCTTGAAAGATCAAATATTCAATTAGGAAAGTACAGGAGATTTCACAAAGACTATCAGAATAACAAAGGAAGAGAAAGAAGATCGTCTGACGGATCACAAGAAAGAAACAGAACTGATGACAGAAGAGACGACGAAAGAGAAAAGAAAAGAGATGATCGTGCTGAAGATCACAAATCAGAAAGGAGAAATTCAGATCAAAGGCAAACCGGGAAGTCACCTGACAGATCATATAGAAGACATGACTCACCTGCCAGAAGAAGTTCAGTGGAGAGAGGAGTTTGCTTCAATTGCCAGAAACTAGGTCACTACAGTGCAGACTGCCCTGACCTGGCACCCAGAGAAAGAGAAGATAAGAGGAACAGAAGAGAGCAACGATACAGAGACAAAAAAGCTATGGTTGCTGACACTACAGGAATAGACGACTCTTATCTGCCATCAAAAGATTCTGGTTACTCATCTGTGGAAGACTTCTGCCTGATGAGCAATGCTGATGATTTCAACGACTTTGATGATGTGACGTTCTCATCTGATGATGATATCTGCCTCATGGCCAAGGAAGAAGATCAATCTGAGGTATCTTCTAAACCATCTGTGTTTTATGTTTCCACACCAGCTGTGCTGAGCACACCTGCTGGAGAGATTGACCTGCAGCTCTACAGTGAGCAATTGCTTGATGATCTCTCCAATGCAGTAGACACTTATACTATAGTGGAAGCTGAGAATGACAAGCTAAGGATAGAAAACATCCAGCTTGTTAAAGAAAATGCTGTAAGAAAAGCTGTTGAACTAAAATCAGCTGAAACTATTCAGAAGATGACTACATAACTGGAAGTTCTGAAAATCAGCTCTTCTGATCAGGATAAACTGATTAAGGAACAACTAGCCATTAACAAACAGCAAGCCTATGATTTCAAAATCCTTCAAGCTAAGTTTGATGAACTCTTTCGACTGCATGAGAGTCTAAAAATAAGTGAGGATAGTTTGCGTAAGAAAATAGAGGTTTTCAAGAAATCTTCTAAGACTGTTCAAGATCTGAACAACTATTTTTGAACGTCAACTAATAAGAAGGGAATTGGGTATGAAAGCCCTTCTGGATCCTCAAAAGACCCGTCTGGTTCACTTAAGAAAAGTGTAATCAAACGAGTTTCTGATCAAGATACACGAAAAGCAAAATCTATATCAGATAAGGGAAACAGACCTGCTGAACAAGTAAGGCAAGTGTCTGATCAGAAAGGGAAAAAAAATGGACCCCAACTGATCAAGCACCAACCGAGGAATCAACAGAAGAACCTTTTCTTCTGAAGAAACTTCAACCTGATCAGCAGATTAGGAATCAGAAAAGATAACCTCTCAAAGGGAAATCTGATCTGAAACCTAATCAGGTCAAGCTGCCTAACAAGCAAGCTAAAGGTAAACTACTAAGACCATCTATCCCAAAAAGATATGAGTCTTTTAATGGTAGCAGTCGTACCTACCCTTATAATCGAAAACTAGGGGTCACTTGACCGTGCCACATTGGATTAAAAGAAGACAGATATCAATGAAAAAGCCCAAGACTTCTGATTCATCCAAGGCTCATACGAATAATCATACTGACCAGATTGCATATGAAGAGACGTATGATTATGTAGATGTTTATGGAGACAAATCGCCTTCGATCTAACCGACACAATAGAAGTGCCTGTTTGTATGGATCTCTAAAACCAACTCTAACCCCTCGGGGACCCAATCCTAAATGGGTACCTAAAAGCCTAATTTGATTGCGGTGTTCGCATTGGTTTGGACAATAAAGGAGGTGTACAAGCAACTATCGGTACATCGATAGTGGATGCTCAAGGCACATGATCGAAGCAAACATCTCCTTAGCTCATACCGTAATGTTAAGGCCCACGTGTACTCTTTGGTGATGATAACTTTGGTTTTACCGTAGGGATTAAGAACCTTAGAGAATGATGATGTAATTCTTTGGAGTCTCGTATGTCGATGGTTTGAAGCACAACTTTGTTATTATCGGTTTCACAATTCCGCGACAACGGATTCGGTGTTGAGTTCTCGACCGATCGATTACACTATCAAGAATCGAAGCTACTCAATGATTTTGTTAATCGGGTACAAGAAAAGGAAAAGATCTACACCGCAGATTGAACTGTTGGGAAATTTATAGTTTTGATGAAAGTTCCAAAACACATGTAATAGGACCCGGTCGGACACATTTAGACCGATGTTTATATTATCTGCTATAGGAGACCAAATTGATAATGATTGTATAGAACAACCGATGAAATAGATAGGTCACATATTGGGAAACTCAATATGTATAAGTCGATCCGAAATCCAAAGAAAAGTCGATATCCCGACAGCCGTAATGCTAGAGAAGAAAAGAAGATCGATCGATCCGATCTAGTCGATATCTCACCAAGTCATAAAGCTCAAACTCGTAATACTTGAAGATCGATGACTTCCGTAAGATCGCACGGAAGACCTACATCACCGAAATCCGCTAGTTGAAGCTAAGTCAACCTACACTGTAAGACTCCATCGTGTAGATCGATCGATTCGACCGATCAAAGTCACCACCAGTGAAAAATGATGTTTCACCTAATCATACGCCTATGATCCGAACAAGAAGAATGTCAACCTTAGTTGAAGAACAAACACCTAAAAGTGCGCTCATAACCAATAAGAACAAGACACGATGATCGGAGCCGACAATTAAGGGATTTGATGCCGCTTTCTAACGGATATAAAATACAAGTTCACGCTTTCGCCATACTGCCTCAAGCACGCCACATCAATCCCGCAAACCTACCTAATATAGCCCGAAATTCAAATTGCTTCTCCAACGGCTCTTTGATTTCAAGGTCTATAAATATGGGATCACACTTGAGTGAAAAAAATGTAAACGCCAACAATCAAGAAGCTCAAGCTAATATCGATTTCCGCACAAGAACACGAACAAGAAGATTAATTTTTATTAAGTGTTCATCCCATAAGTTCTTAGCATAGAAATCTTTTCATCTAGCTGTTAGGCTGCTTATACGCAAGAAAAGATTTCATAGTTGGAACCAAAAACAATCTTACCCAAACCCCCAAGTTAGGTTAAGTTGTTTAGCAAGATTCGACTAGGGTTTCTAGTTACGATCTGGGATCGGTTGAGTGTGAACTCCTTAAACATCTAGTTGGTGTACTGTGTTGGACTTACACATAAAACAAAGTCCAGTTGGTTAAGTAGGTGCCCCTTGTGATAGGGAAGAGTGGACGTAGGACTGGTTTGTCCGAACCACTATAAATCTTGTGTGCCTTTACCGCTTTGATTAACTGATTACACAATCACACACAACCTTTAAAGCGCATACATATTCCAAGTTGAGATCAGTTAGCACCAAGCTTCTGATCTGATCAAACTTGACACTTCAGTCAACTGATTAAAAGATTAACTTTGGAATCTGATTTATCAAAACCGGTTTTTCACACGGTAAAACTTAAGCTTCCCGCACACATCGCTTAAACCGATAGTTACCGAACCGATCCGCCTTTCAAAGCGATCAAGAAGTTGGTTATCCCCTAAACTCGATTCACTCGCGACTTTGATCGGGTTAATCGCCCTCACACACCGACCGCACAAAAAGTTTTCGTAAGTCTATTCACCCCTCCCTCTAGACTTACGCCCCTCACTAAACCCGTTCGGGACCTACAAGTGGTATCGAGCGGTTGGTTCTACACAGACCATCGACTTCAGGTATCATCGATTCTTGAGGAAGAATCGTTGTGGTCAATCGAACCGATCTTTGAAAACCGTTTTAAAACTCATTCATTTTCCAAAATCACTCAAAGATGGATAACACCTCGGTATGTATCAAGATCTGCCAAAGTTCTCAATCGATGAGTATGCAGATTGGGCCATATATATGTCCAACCATCTAGGTTCGATAAGCGGCAGAATGATGGAAGTCATCGAAAGAGGACCCATCATCATTTATTACGACAACCCTGCAGTCGGAGGAGATCCAGACTTTGCACCGGGGAGTCTTGTGCGAAAAAGCCCAACCTTGATGGATGCAGAGGAAAGAAAGCTGCACACTCTAGATACTATTGCAAGGCATATTATCATGAAAACAATGGATAAGGTCACCAAGGAAAAGATTAAATATCTCAAAACTGCGAAAGCAATGTGGGATACTCTAGCTGAGATATCTTGAGGGAAATGAATGTGATAAAAGACAAAATACCGTCTACAAGTTTAACCGGTGAAGTTCAAAAACTAAAGATGTCTTTGCAAAAAACCATCAATGAACTCGATGGAAGGATTACAATGTCTATAAACAAGCTTCGAGAACTTGGTAGAGATGTCCGATAAAGATATCAACTACAAAATCCTAAGGTCTCTCACCAAGAAATGGGACATGAAGGTCACGGAATCAAGGATTGCCAAGACATTTCAAAGATGAAGCCAAGTAGCTTGTTCTTGAGCCTTAAAGCTCACGAAGTTCGATTTGATTGAAAGAGGACAAGCCGATGAAGATGAGGTGCCCACCAAGCCTCAACTTCAAAATCGTTAACTTTTAAGGCAACCAAAGAAGAACGAAGGCCAACGAACTCCGTTGGGAATATAATGAGTCGCAATTGCAGACGCTTCTCGCTTACGGGAAGCTTGAGAAGTCGAACGTCCAACTTGGTAAGTATCGAAGATTTTACAAGGACTATCAACATAACCGGGGGGAGATAGGAGATCGCCAACAGATCTCCGAAAAGAACCAGATCCGATGATCGGAGGATCACAGAGATGAAAGGAAAAGAGATAATCGACCGAGAAAGGAAGAGATAACCAATCGACATGAAGAAGCTCGACTACTATCGAAAGGGAAGTCACCGATAGGTCATACAGACGGAGTGATTCACCCGAAGGAAAGGTTCGATGGATCAAGGAGCGTGGCTTCAACCGGGTGGAGAAGCCAGTCACTATAAGCAGATGCGCCTGACTGACGCCAAGAGAAAGGAAGGAAAGAGGAATGAAGAGAGCAACGTTATAGGGGATCATTGGTCCCTGTTGAAAACCTATTTTGTCGCGTCTCGGAAGCAAGACGTTTTAATTCGGTGCATATAAAACAGGGGTGAGGGCAGAGTGCTCCAATTTTTGTGTTTCTAAGCTCATGTGTGTGCTTTGCTTATAAACGAATGTGTATGACAAGTATAAACATAAAGCAGTAAACAACACAGCAATATATAGTGGTTCGGACAACCAGTCCTACATCCACTCTCCCTCTCTAGGGAAATTCCTTCAAACGGGACTTATCACCCTCCACGGGATTGCCAAATAGATATTTACCGAGCTCACACTCGAACTGGACTATAACCCTCTCTCGGTTCGCCTCGGGACTTATCACCCTCCACGGGATTGCCTACAGATGTTTAACGAGTTCACACTCCAACGGGACTTATCACCCTCACTCGGGATTGCCTACAGATGTTTAACGAGTTCACACTCCAACGGGACTTATCACCCTCACTCGGGATTGCCTAACAACTACCTCACTTCACCACTGGGTTTGGGTTTTGGTGTTGTCTCCAACTATGGTGAGATTTTCCCTTACAATGGTTTAGCCTCAATGCTAAGGTTGGGAAAATCTCTCTAAGCTTATGATACATCGTGGGTTGCTTAGATTGGGTTCTAGAACACTCTTTGAATATATTTGTATATCTACAGACTTGTGTTCTAGGGTGGGAAAGCTTGACTCTCTTTGGCTCTGTAGCATCGTTGCTATCTTTTTCGCACTTCCACACCTGATAATGAAGGAAGAACTTGTATTTATAGTGTGGATTTGAATGTTACCGTTGGAGAGAATCACATTCAAATCCATACTCTTCTTTGTAAGTTCTGCAGCTTTTCCAGGCTGGTTGTCTTCCTCTCGTTGGTCCACGTCAGCTGGATTCCAACGGCTATATTCCTCGGCTTTTTTCGGAACATTCAGATATAATGAGCATTCAAGATCGTTCTCGATTACTTGTGCCTTCAAGATTTCTCCGAGTCTTCGTGTTCTCTCGAGTCTTCGAGTTCTCCGAGTCTTTAGGTTCTCTCGAGTCTTCGTGTTCTCTGAGTCTTCGTGTTCTCGGTTTCCCTTGAGTCTTCAGAACTAACCTGTTCTATATCTGCCGACTATACACGGTGCAGATAATATCCTGAACACTCTAAAACTGAATCCTGACTCATCTATCAAGATTATCCTGAACATGTCATACTCAGGGGTTTTGGGATCTAATCAAAATCCTCTTTATTAAATTCATTTCCCAACAATTTCCCCCTTTTTGATGATGCCAAAACCTATCTTGTTACAAACATATAACCTATACTCAGGTTTCAGTTTTTCCTATTACAAGAATGGTAAATCTCTAATCAATTTAAATCATTCAACAGATTTCTTCAGTAATGAATCTTTTCTAAATAGATCATTACTAAATACTTAAGCAATTTCTCATAGCATCATATAGTTTCCCCTATATATGAGCATATAATCAGATCAGAGACATTCAATCAGGCATATCAAAATAAAATACATGTAAAAAAGATAATGAGGTATTATCTTTGAGCATAAAGATAAAAGTTTCATTGATTGTATGTTAGACTATTACAGTTTACAATGAACTTTTCAAAAGACAAAGATGAAAACATAAAGAATTTACAAGAGTCTTCAGTCTTGGTCTTCAGTCTTCTGTCTTCTGCTCGACTCCTCATTCCTCTTCTTCTACGGACCTTGTCTGATCAGGCATACTGACACTCATGCTGACTGAGTTCAGTTTCTTCTGACTTCAGACATCCTGACCCTTAGGTCTCTTTTGCTTACTGACCCTCAGGTCACTTGACCTATACTGAGTCTCAGTTCACTTTACTTACTGAGCCTTCAGTATTCCTTTTCACTCAGGCTATCTGATTTCTTCTTTGCTTGATCTGATCAGTTCGACTGATTAGATCAACATATCTTTAGATCAACATATCAGAATAGCATCAGGTCATCATATCAGGTTAGCATATCAGGTTTATCATATCTGATCTTGATCACGTCTGATCTCGATCAGTCTCTTTAGCTCATCTTCTGATTTGCAACCTTTTCTTCTGATTTGCTGGCTTTGGCTTTTCTTCACTTCTGATTCTGCACAGCTCATCAGTTCACTCCGGAACTCATCTGATCTTGATCAGTCTTGTCTGCAGCCTCGTCTGATCTCAATCATCTACTTTTGATTCCGTGAGTTCCCCCTCAAGTTGATGTTCCCCTTTCAACTGATATAGACCGATATATCTGATTTGGTGAAGTTTTCAAGCTCAGCTGATTTTCTTCATTTGATCAGCTTTGTATGTAATCAGATTTTTGTTGACCTAATCTGATTCTCCTCAGATTAAGACAATTCTTGGAAAATGTTACGATTAAGACAATTCTTGGAAAATGTTACTGCCAAAACTTAGTCTAGAGTAGTAGACTCTCTTCCCTAAGTTGGTGCGATTTGACATGCGTAGATATCGTCTGATACTCTCGATATGTCAATCCGCCGTAACTTTATCCAATTATCGGTCGCGTGATTTCTACACGCTGTCCTTGTGATGCAAATTTTTCTAAAATAGGCTTTGAGAACTCAAATTTGCATCTGCACCCTTGCTTGGCCTCTATAAATTGGACCAATATTTTACACAACATAACTCATTCACCATACTTATCTTCTTTGTAGAATCATGTATCCTGGTGAACCCTTGTTTCCGGTGAGACTTCCGGCAAACACTTTTACCCCCTTTTCCATGATTTCATCTTCTCAAATCAACCCTTTTCATCCCTTTTTGCTGTTTTCATCATCGTCAACGATTTCACATACGATTGTTGCAAAGCTTCTCTACCACCACGGCGGCGGGCCTGCTGTTGCAACTGAGAAGACACTTCTCCTAACCGTATGCACCTTGTGTGTCTATCGTTATGACGTGACTACCATCAACAGACATAGTCTGAAAATGAACGTGAGTTTGATATACGATCTTGATCAGACAACAGTTGATCTTCCTATATCAAACTCACCCTTTAACAGCTGGAGAGCCCACTTACTCCTCCTTGGGGCTCCTGGCTTAAAAATCCTATTAATGCCGCTCTCACTCCCTTGGAGAGTCCATCAGTTTGCGGCATAGGATTACCTTTCAAGCCTCCCTCATCCTGTTAAGTGGGGGAAAATGAGAGCATAAGATCTTAAAGTCTCTCTCTCCTCCTCTTAATCACCCCCCTGTAGATCGGGTTTGGGTTTTGGATGAAGGTTTAGGGTTATGGCTTAAGGGTTTAGGGTTTAGAGTTATGTATTGACCTCCAGGTTCTCTTGTATTTGTAACTTGTAATGTAACCTGACCTTCGGGTCTTTATCAATGAAAAGTTCTATTATTCCATTGTTGTGTAAAACTTTCTGCAGAGACAGGTTTAAAAAAATAGATCTGCTCAGGCGATTACATTGAAGAAGCAATCTTTTGAGCACCTGCTCTGATACCACTTGTTGGTCCCGGTTGAAAACCTATTTTGCGCGTGCGGAAGCAAGACGTTTTAATTCGGTGCATATAAAACAGGGGTGAGGGCAGAGTGCTCCAATTTTTGTTTTTAAGCTCATGTGTGTGCTTTGCTTATAAACGAATGTGTATGACAAGTATAAACATAAAGCAGTAAACAACACAACAATATATAGTGGTTCGGACAACCAGTCCTACATCCACTCTCCATCTCTAGGGAAATTCACGCAAACGGGACTAATCACCCTCCACGGGATTGCGCTAATAGATATTTAATGAGAGCTCACACTCGAATCGGACTTATAACCCTCTCGGGTTCGCCTCGGGACTTATCACCCTCCACGGGATTGCCTACAGATGTTTAACGAGTTCACACTCCAACGTGACTTATCACCCTCACTCGGGATTGCCTACAGATGTTTAACGAGTTCACACTCCAACGGGACTTATCACCCTCACTCGGGATTGCCTAACAACTACCTCACTTCACCACTGGGTTTGGGTTTTGGTGTTGTCTCCAACTATGGTGAGATTTTCCCTTACAATGGTTTAGCCTCAATGCTAAGGTTGGGAAAATCTCTCTAAGCTTATGATACATCGTGGGTTGCTTAGATTGGGTTCTAGAACACTCTTTGAATATATTTGTATATCTACAGACTTGTGTTCTAGGGTGGGAAAGCTTGACTCTCTTTGGCTCTGTAGCATCGTTGCTATCTTTTTCGCACTTCCACACCTGATAATGAAGGAAGAACTTGTATTTATAGTGTGGATTTGAATGTTACCGTTGGAGAGAATCACATTCAAATCCATACTCTTCTTTGTAAGTTCTGCAGACTTTTCCAGTGTCGGGTTGTCTTCCTCTCGTTGGTCCACATCACCGGATTCCAATCGTATATATTCCTCGGCCGATTGCCTCGGAACATTCGGGATATATCTTGAGCATTCAAGATGCTATCGATTACTTGTGCCTTGATGTTTCTCACGAGTCTTCGAGTTCTCTGAGTCTTCGTGTTCTCCGAGTCTTCGTGTTCTCTCGAGTCTTCGTGTTCTCTGAGTCTTCGTTCTCTCGGTTTCCTAAAGTCTTCGAGAACTAACTTTGTTCTATATCTGCACGACTATACACGGTGCGGATAATATCCCAAACACTAAAAAACTCAATCTGACTCATCTATCAAGATTATCCTAAACATGTCATACTCGGGGTTTTGGGATCTAATCAAAATCCTCTTTATTAAATTCATTTCCAATTTCCCCACTTTTTGATGATGCCAAAACCTATCTTGTTACAAACATATAACCTATACTCGTGTTTCAGGTTTTTCCTATTACAAGAATGGTAATTCTCTAATCAATTTAAATCATTCAACAGATTTCTTCAAGAATGAATCTTTTCTAAATAGATCATTACTAAATACTTAAGCAATTTCATAAAGATCATATAGTTTCCCTATATATGAGCATATAATCGATCGAGAGACATTCAATCGGGCATATCAAAATAAAATACATGTAAAAAAGATAATGAGGTATTATCTTTGAGCATAAAGATAAAAAGTTTCATTGATTGTATGTTAGACTATTACGATTTAAATGAACTTTTCAAAAGACAAAGATGAAAACATAAAGAATTTACAAGAGTCTTGATCTTGGTCTTGATCTTCTATTTCCGCCGACTCCTCATTCCTCTTCTTCTACGGACCTTATCCGATCAGCATACCGACACTCATCTTTGACCGAGTTCGATTTCTTCCGACTTCGCACATCCCCCCCGACCCCAGTCTTTTGCTTCATCGACCCTCGTCATTGACCTATACTGAGTCTCAGTTCACTTTACTTACTGAGCCTTCAATATTCCTTTACACTCAGGCTATCTGATTTCTTCTTTGCTTGATCTGATCAGTTCGACTGATTAGATCAACATATCTTTAGATCAACATATCAGAATAGCATCAGGTCATCATATCTGGTTAGCATATCAGGTTTATCATATCTGATCTTTGATCACGTCTGATCTCGATCAGTCTCTTTAGCTCATCTTCTGATTTGCAACCTTTTCTTCTGATTTGCTGGCTTTGGCTTTTCTTCACTTCGATTACGCAAGATACCATCGGTTCACTCCGAACTCATCGATCTTGATCAGTCTTGTCTCGCAAATTTCGTCGATCTCAATCATCTACTTTTTGATTCCGTGAGTTCCCCTCAAGTTGATGTTCCCCTTCAACTGATATAGACCGATATATCTGATTTGGTGAAGTTTTCAAGCTCAGCTGATTTTCTTCATTTGATCAGCTTTGTATGTAATCAGATTTTTGTTGACCTAATCTGATTCTCCTCAGATTAAGACAATTCTTGGAAAATGTTACGATTAAGACAATTCTTGGAAAATGTTACTGCCAAAACTTAGTCTAGAGTAGTAGACTCTCTTCCCTAAGTTGGTGCGATTTGACATGCGTAGATATCGTCTGATACTCTCGATATGTCAATCCGCCGTAACTTTATCCAATTATCGGTCGCGTGATTTCTACATCGTCCTTGTGATGCAAATTTTTCTAAAATAGGCTTTGAGAACTCAAATTTGCATCTGCACCCTTGCTTGGCCTCTATAAATTGGACCAATATTTTACACAACATAACTCATTCACCATACTTATCTTCTTTGTAGAATCATGTATCCTGGTGAACCCTTGTTTCCCAAGAGACTTCCAGCAAACACTTTTACCCCTTTTCCATGATTTCATCTTCTCAAATCAACCCTTTTCATCCCTTTTTGTTTGTTTTCATCATCGCTCAATCCATTTCACATAATGATTGTTGCAAAGCTTCTACCACCACGGCAAACGGGCTTGCTGTTGCCGAGAAGACACTTCTCCTAACCGTATGCACCTTGTGTGTCTATCGTTATGACGTGACTACCATCAATGTATATAGTCGAAAATGAACGTGAGTTTGATATACGATCTTGATCGCATAAATGTTGATCTTCCTATATCAAACTCACCCTTTAACAAATTGGAGAGCCCACTTACTCCTCCTTGGGGCTCCCCGGCTTAAAATCCTATTAATGCCGCTCTCACTCCCTTGGAGAGTCCATCAGTTTGCGGCATAGGATTACCTTTCAAGCCTCCCTCATCCTGTTAAGTGGGGGAAAATGAGAGCATAAGATCTTAAAGTCTCTCTCTCCTCCTCTTAATCACCCCCCTGTAGATCGGGTTTGGGTTTTGGATGAAGGTTTAGGGTTATGGCTTAAGGGTTTAGGGTTTAGAGTTATGTATTGACCTCCAGGTTCTCTTGTATTTGTAACTTGTAATGTAACCTGACCTTCGGGTCTTTATCAATGAAAAGTTCTATTATTCCATTGTTGTGTAAAACTTTCTGCAGAGACAGGTTTAAAAAAAAATAGATATGCTCAGGCGATTACATTGAAGAAGCAATCTTTTGAGCACCTGCTCTGATACCACTTGTTGGTCCCGGTTGAAAACCTATTTTGCACGTGCGGAAGCAAGACGTTTTAATTCGGTGCATATAAAACAGGGGTGAGGGCAGAGTGCTCCAATTTTTGTTTTTAAGCTCATGTGTGTGCTTTGCTTATAAACGAATGTGTATGACAAGTATAAACATAAAGCAGTAAACAACACAACAATATATAGTGGTTCGGACAACCAGTCCTACATCCACTCTCCATCTCTAGGGAAATTCCTGCAAACGGGACTAATCACCCTCCACGGGATTGCCAATAGATATTTACCGAGCTCACACTTTCGAATCGACTTATAACTCTCTCGGGTTCGCCTCGGGACTTATCACCCCCACGGGATTGCCTTACGATGTTTAACGAGTTCACACTCCAACGTGACTTATCACCCTCACTCGGGATTGCCTACAGATGTTTAACGAGTTCACACTCCAACGGGACTTATCACCCTCACTCGGGATTGCCTAACAACTACCTCACTTCACCACTGGGTTTGGGTTTTGGTGTTGTCTCCAACTATGGTGAGATTTTCCCTTACAATGGTTTAGCCTCAATGCTAAGGTTGGGAAAATCTCTCTAAGCTTATGATACATCGTGGGTTGCTTAGATTGGGTTCTAGAACACTCTTTGAATATATTTGTATATCTACAGACTTGTGTTCTAGGGTGGGAAAGCTTGACTCTCTTTGGCTCTGTAGCATCGTTGCTATCTTTTTCGCACTTCCACACCTGATAATGAAGGAAGAACTTGTATTTATAGTGTGGATTTGAATGTTACCGTTGGAGAGAATCACATTCAAATCCATACTCTTCTTTGTAAGTTCTGCAGCTTTTCCAGGCTGGTTGTCTTCCTCTCGTTGGTCCACGTCAGCTGGATTCCAACGGCTATATTCCTCAGCTTCAGTGCCTCGGAACATTCAGGATATACTGAGCATTCAGTACGTTACTGATTACTTGTGCCTTCAGTATTTCTCTGAGTCTTCAGGTTCTCGAGTCTTCGTGTTCTCTCGAGTCTTGTGTTCTCGCTTTCCTCACCGAAGTCTTCGTGAACTAACCTTGCTTCTATATCTCTGCCAACTATACACGTGCGGATAATATCCCGAACACTCTAAAAAACTGAATCGACTCATCTATCAAGATTATCCCGAACATGTCATACTCAGGGGTTTTGGGATCTAATCAAAATCCTCTTTATTAAATTTATTTCCCAACAGGACGTAAGAGCCATGGTTGCCGACGTTAGGAATTGATTTATTCCTATCCCCTCCGAGGACTCTGGATACTCCTCTCAGAGAAGACTTACGCGACAAGAAGGCTTTGTTGACTTCTATGAAAATGAAGATCTGATATTCTCTTGGGACGATGATGAGATCCGCCTCGATGGCCGGGAGGACCAATCTGAGGTAACCTCCAAACCCGCTTCGCTTCGCTTTACACCGCTATCATTAAGACACCCGCCGGGAGATTGACCTGCACCTCTCAGAGCAATTGCTTGAGGATCTCTCCAATGCAAGAGACACTTATGCTATAGTGGAAGTTCTAAAATGATAAGTCGAGGACCGAAATAATCACTTTGCTAAAGAAAATGATCTCAAGAAAAGCCTCCTCAACTTAGATCACTTTGAAATCGCCGTAAGAAACCGAGAAATTTAAAATTCTCGGGTTAAAGCTTCGATCAGAGAAGCGATCAAAGATCACCGGCAATTAACAAACAAAGAAGTCGATGACTTCAAAATCCTCGCAAGCAAAATTCGATGAGCCGCTCCAAAAGCATGAAAGTTTAAAATCATCTCGAGGATAATCTGCGTAAGAAAATAGAGGTTTTTTCAAAATCATCTAAAACCGCTTCAAGACATGAACGCCTATTTTCGAACAACGATTAACAAGAAGGGACTTGGGTATGAGAACCCTTCCACATCCTCAAAAGCCCCTACCGATTCATCTCAAAAAAGGTGTAATCGGACGAGTTTAAACAAAAGATACACCAAAAGCCAAACATGTATCTAATAAGGAAAAAAGACCACTTAAGCGGTGTAAAGCAGTGCCTAACCGCAAGGGGAAACGTAAATGGACCCCAATCGGTAAAGCATCGATCGAGAATCAACAGAAGAACCCGTTTCTTCCGAAGAGACCTCAACTCGATCAACAGATCGTGAATCGAAAAAGACAACCTCGTAAAGGGAAGTCCAATCGAGACCCAATCAAGGTCACCGCCTAATAAGCATGCTTCGTAAACCGCAAAAAACCACCTATGCCGAAAAAGATATGAATCTTTTGATGGTAGCAATCGTATTCTACCCCTATAATCGAAATCTAGGGTCACTGAACCACACCGGATGAAAAGAAGACAAACAGAAAAAGATAAATCTCAAGTCTTCTAAGTCACCCAAAGTTCACACTAATAATCATACTAATCGAAAAGATATAAAGAGACGTATGATTATGTTGATAGGTATGGGAGACAAATCAGCCTTCGATCTAACCGATCACAATAGAAGTGCTCGCTTTTTGTATGGATCCCCAAAACTAATCCTAACCCCTCGGGACCAATCCAAAAGGGGTACCTAAAGCCCCGATTTGGTCAGCAGGATCGCGCGGGTCCGCCAACAAAGGAGGTGTGCAAGCAACTATCCGGTACATCGATAGTGGATGTTCAAGGCACATGACAGAAGCAAGCACCTCCTCACTCATAAATAGAAACGTAAAGGCCCAGCGTGTACTCTTCGGTGATGATAACTTTGGTTATACCAAATGATTCTAACCTTAGAGAATGATGATGTACAAGTAACTTGAGTCTCAGATGTCGAAGGTCCGCAAGCACAACCTACTATCGGTTTCACAATTCTCAAGACAACGGATTCAAGGTTGAGTTCTCGACCGACCAATGCACTATCAAGAATCGAGCCACTCAACGTGATTTTGCTAACCGGTTCAAGGAAAGGGACGATCTACACACGGTGATTGGAACAGGTTGCCCAAGAAATGCATGCTCGATTGTCAAGAGTTCCAAAAGTAGCGAGTGAGTTCGCACAAAAGAATGAGCCATCCGAACTTTAAAACTCTTAATAAGATAAAGAAGGATGTCTCTAGTGGAAGGACTTCCAATGAAGTATTTTTCAAAGGATCGGACATGTACTTTGCATGTCGGAAGGGAAAATAGGTCAAAGCTTCATTCAAGGGAATTCCGGACCGCATCCAAAGCAGAGTATCGCTTGCTAAATGCTTCATATGGATCTATTTGGACCGCCACACCAAGAAGTCTCAATGGACGAATACACTCCGTAATCGTGGATGACTATTCCAAGTTTACCCCGGTTATATTCTTACATAAGAAGAATGAGATGACAACGAAGATACTCGAGCCGCTAAAAAGATTACAAAATGAGAAGGGTGCCGCCAGAGTAAAAATCGGATCGATAAAGGTATGCAATTTACAACTCCTTTATTACCGATTTTTGCTCTAAGTTTGGTATACAACTTGAAACATCACCGCAAGAACGCCACAAATGTAATGGAGTAGCGAATCCGGAGGAACAGTAACTCAAAGAAGCCGCCGCGACGATGTTAGTTGAATATGCAATACCAAGCCGTTTCGCGTATAATCAACATCGCACGCCACACTCGTAATGATGTCTTCGACTAAGACTCACTACAAAACACCCTATGAACTGTGGAAGGACGTAAAACCTCGTGTTTCCTACTTCCATGTTTTTTTGGTGTGTAAGTGTTTCATACACAACAATGGGAGAGTCGGGTTGAAAACCTTTGAGGCCAAGTCGATGAGGGTATATTCTTAGATATTCCTCATCTAGCAAGGCTTTCGTGGTTTACAACAGCATTTAACCCTACTTGTGGAAGAAACACCCCATGTAGTCTTTGATGAAGCATCTTCAACAAGAGAAATCACCCTCGAGAACAAGATGTACCGATCAACAAGTACCGATGCTCGTAAAATGGATCACCTAATGATCAAGGAAAAGAATCGAAACCGTATAAAGATACATTCCAGATCTAGTGATTCACCGATCATTCAGATCCTAAGGTATGAAAAAACTCGCTTGAAGAAGAAGTTCGATACAACCGAGATAAGATCAATCGAACTATCCGGTTCAGGGGAACATCCGGTTCCCATTTAACGTATACATCGCCATACGATGAGTCCAACATCACCGAGACTTGTTCTTATCAAGTGGATCATAACTCGCACCACTCCCAATCGCTAGTAATGAAATTTTATCGAAACGGACGATGTTCTCCAAACCGACGCAAATCGTAATGTATGACTGGATAACCACCATCCAACCGACCGATAATCAAGACCCATCCGATAAAGTTAAAACTAGACATCGATGGTGAAAGTGCCATGTATTGTCGTTATCCGCCTATGAAGGAACCAACAACAATAGAGGAAGTTTCTACAAGACGCAAGCCGGATTCTAATGGCGCAGGAGGAGCCGAAATAGTTTCGAGAGAAAATCAAGTTTGGGAACTAGTGACGCACTAAGTCATCAAGACGTTATTGGCACGGTGGGTATTCAAGAACAAGAGAGATGAGAAAAACGCTATCACCGTAAATAAGGCAAGACTTGTTGCTAAGGGGTATTCACAATCGGAAGAATTGATTATGATGAGACCTTTGCACCGCCGCCGCCTAGAAGCCATTCGGGTCAAGCGCATATGCTTCCCACAAAGGGTTCACCGTGGTATCGATGGACGTAAAGAGTGCTTTCTTAAACGGGTACTAGCAGAGGGAAGTTTATGTCGAACAACCTCCGTGCTTTGAAAAGGGGCAAACTGTGTGTACCGGTTTAAGAAAAGCTCTCTATGGCCCAAACAGGCTCCTCGAGCTTGGTATGATACACTCTCTCGCCTCTTGATCGAAAAGTGGGTTCACTAAAGGAACAAAGGACAAAACCTTATTCGAGAATAGAAGATGGAAAAGATATTCGATGGTTCGATTTACGTGGATCGACATCATCTTCTGGATCTCCCAACAAAAGTCTATGTGAAAGATTCAAAAACCGATGCAAGGGAAATTCGAGATGTCCATGATGGGTCGATAAATTACTTTCTCTCGGTCTTCAAGTAAAGCAAAGTACGTATGGGATATTCATCTCGCTAAGCAAAGTACACTAGGAATTTATTGCTAAGTTTGGAGTTCAAAATTGTAAGGAAGCCAAAATTCCTATGATGACCGGATTCAAGATGGATCCGATGAGGATGGTCGAAAAACAAATCGTATGAATATATAGGGCTCTCATTGATCACTACTATACCGATCGCCAAATAGACCGTGATATAACCTTCGCATGGGTGTATGTGCTTTATTTCGTGCAAATCCAATGATAAGTCACCTAGAAGCGAGCTAAGCGGATTCTTAATTATCCGAAGGGACAAGAAACCTTGGTTTATTTTACCCATCGATGATAATCTAGAGCTTAGTGGGTATTCGATTCGATTATGGAGGTTGCAAGATTGACAGAAAAAATCCACCTCGAGAACTTGTCGGTTCTTAGGAAGTAAAAAAAATCATCTCGTGGTTTTCAAAAAGGCACATCGGTTGCAACATCTACTATCAAGGTAATATATGGTCAGTGAGGAAGTTTGTTCCCAACCGCTCGCTTAGTCAAGAAATGAGGGATTATAACATTGAAACTAAGAATGTACCTATTTTTACGTGATGTAATAAGTGCTTATTGCAATCACTCGTAATCCTCGTTTCTACATACAAGATGCAAGCATGTGGATGTCGACACCATTTTATAAGAGATCATGTTGAAAAAGAAGAATATCAAAATGGAAAAAGATTCATATCGATATACGTAAAAGTCGATATTCTAACCAAGCCACTAGCCGAGATCGATTCGCAGAATTATGCAATGAGCTAGGGCTTCGGATCTTGGAGAAAATGCACCTAAAATGTTTGATGGAATGATCTCCAAACCACCGTTAAGTTAAAAACTAATCGGGCCAAGAGAAATCATTGAATTTGGTATCTCAATCGATCGTAAGATCACCAAGGAACCGATATGAGAAGGTAATCGACGATTTAAAGTTTATCGATTAAATGAACTCGATCGCTTAAAGGATTATCCGATTAAATCTGTTAAGTTATACTTTGTAAGTCGATTAAAATTTTCAAAAATCAACAAGATTTTACAAGATTAAAGCTTAAAATCGCATAAGGATACTGAATTTTTACACAACAATGAAATAACGTAAATTTTCATTAATAAAGACCAAGGTCGTTACATTACAAGATACAAGTACAAGAGGACCCGAGGTCAAGACATAAACCCTAAACCCGAAAAACCTTAACACTAAACCCTCATCCTAACCCTTGAAGAAGTGGAGAAAGAGAGATTTTAAATCGATGCTCTCATTTTCCCCCACTTAACAAGGGTGAGAGAGCCTTTAAAATAATCCTAAAGCCGATCATTGAAGCTAAAACCAAAGGAGCGAGAGCGTGTTGATAGATTTTTTAAGCCGCGAGCCCTAAGAAAGAGTCGATGGGCTCTCCAACAGAAATGGTGAAGTTGATATACGGGCATCACCAAGTTGTTATGGATGCACTGCACATCAAACTCATGTTCATTTTCGACCGAGTCCGATGATGCGGTTACGCTATCTCGATAGACACACAAGGTGCATACGGTTAGGAGAAGTGTCTTCTCGCCATGATAGCGAACCGCCGCCTCTAAGTGGGTAGAGAAGCTTGGCAACGATTGTATGTGAAATCTTTGATGACACGAAGACATGGGATAAGGACACACAGGGTTGATTTGAGAAGTCGAAATCATTGAAAAAAGGGTAAAGGTGTTTGCGGAAGTTTCACCGAAATAAGGGTTCACCGAAAAGCATGATTTTACAAAGAAAGATAAGTATGGTGAATGGGTTATGTTGTGTAAAACGTTGGTCCAATTTATAGAGGCCAAGCGAGGGTGCAAATGCAAATTCGATTTCAAAAAAGCCTTTTGAGAAATCAAGACCAAAAAGGACAAATGTAGAAATCACGCTGACCGATAATTGGAGAAATTTACTGAGGATTGACATATCGAAAGATTCGCATTTATAATTATGCATGTCAAATCGCTACCAACTTAGGGAATAGAAGCTACTATTCTAGACTAAGTTTTGGCGTAACACTTATCCCAAGAATTGGCTTGATCCGAGAAGAATCGATTAGGTCAACTAAAATCGATTACATACGGTCGATCGATGAGGAAGATCACCGAGCTTGAAACTCCAACAAATCGATACATCGCCTATGGGAAAAACAAAAATATCGGTTGAAGGGGAACTTCAACCCATCAAGAGGATCGGAAGGAAAATCGACGATTCAAGGAAGATCAACAGCTTGAAACTTCAACAAATCGATGCAAGTGAAGAAGATCGCTTAAAAGGATCGGTTAGGGAAATTTTAAGGCTTAGGCGAATACTAAGATAAACAAGTGAAATCAACATGGACAAGTGGTATTGACCGACATAAATATCGACCAACCGAATCACGCCTTTTTTTCTCTTGTTCTTTGCTTATTTATCGAATCTTATCCGATATTATTTGCCTTTTACCGCACCCCATATCCTTGTGACGTATTCCCCGCAAATCATTTAATGCGGACGGGGGAACATGTATTAACCGCTACTAAATGTGCTTTTAAATCCAAAAAGGTTTTCAATGACGTCTTTTTCCCGACCCTAAGATCAAAACCGCTTAATCCGGAGCGTTTAATCTTTTCAAACGGTTGATCTTCCAAATCTTGTCTTTTTTTCCCTCCTTGTCATTATAAAAATCATCAAAAACCATACCGAGTTTTCCATTTCACAAACTTGCGATTTATTCTCTCAAAACTCCAGATTACTTCTCTCGATTCAAAGTGTTTTTCCTAAGTTTCAAAATCATCCTTCCAAAAAACGTAATCTGGTAATTTATGTTTATTTGATGTATTTTTTTTTAATCCATTGATCTTAAATGTTTTTATCCCGTGTTATGCTTTTTTTGTTTCTTGGTTTCCGCGATATGTGATGTTCTTATATATATATGCACAACTTTAATCGGTCCATCCCTTTGTAGATGGCCACCCACGGAATGGGAAAGATAATGTGCAATTATGCGAATCGCAACAAAGATTGTGGATGATAAGTTCGACAGCTTCAATATCACTCAGATCCTAATCCATGGAGGTCGAAAGCAAATTTCGCGCGCGCGTGCCTTGAGAAATTTTATACCGCTTCATCGCAATCCAAAGATGCAAAGATGAAGCACTAGAATTCCTAAGGAATTTAAGAGTGGATACGACGTTCCAGAAATGAACCGCTCTCGACAAATAACGGAGAAGAAATCGACCGACGAATGATGATATAACCCGGCGTGCTCAAATTCTACCAAAAGGACGGATCTCGCCCGCTCATTACAGGAGAACGAAGATGAGCCGATCGTAAAAGAGTTTCTTCGCAGAGGCCGACAAACATCATACGCCGTTTTTGTTGCCAATGCTCAAGAGGAAATACCGATTGTTGTTCGACATATTGTCAAAAACAATTATGGGTATTGCATTCAGCCCGATGCTCTTACATCCGCTCAAAATGTACAAAGATGGTCGCAATAATTGATGGCCAAGAACATCAATTGGGCACGGTTCCCAAGGCCATTCTCGCCCAAGAACATGAGAAATTTGGAGTAAATGAACCGAGGCGTATATCTCAAGAAAAGATCAAGAATCTCAACAAGGTTGCAGCTTATTCGAAAGATAAACCGCTTAATGTCAATGGGAACAGATTGATCAAGTCCTATAAGGCCTTTCACACAACACACTTCAAACATCTTTGGGCCACCAGACGATGATATGCCAACCCCCCAAAGTCAAAGAAAGGAAAAAGGAGGAAGCAACTTCGCTTCCTACACCAGATGCCCCCGTAAGAAGAAAAGAAAATCGGGTGAAGGCCCAGTGAGAAGAGGCCGGCAGAAGGGAAGTAAAGCCTCCATGACTCGATGCTTGAAGATGAGTCGATGAAGAAAGAGCGCCAGATCAGTCAAGCTGGTAAACACAAAATCAGTGAAAAATCGACGGGTGCTTCAAGCCGAGCTCGCCAGATCATTCTCGGCGGAAGAAGCACGTTCCTATCGATCTCTTCCTCAAGCTCGAAATGATTCACCACTCGCACTAACGGGCTAATCGAGCATGTCTCTCCTATTCTTCCACCTGCCAACCCCGAAATCGCACGTCACAACTGCAAGTTTACCTCGATGGGAACCGTATATTCGCCTCCACGTTACAGTCCTCTCGCAGTCGAACCGATCAGCCAACTGGCTTACTCAAGCACAACCAGAACCTTCCACATCTCATCAAACCGACCGACAGATAATTCCCGAGTCCAGATCAACAAAGATCATAACCGGGAAATTGATCAATGCTAATCGAAAAGAGAAATTGATGAGTTGTATCCAGAATCGGTCGCCCATCCCGCCATAAGAGAGGGAAGTTATGGAGATCCTCACCGAGAGATCTTCGATTAAAAAGCTTCTCGACTTTTATAATAATTATTGAACAGATGGGCGGGTGCATGAGTTTGCGCACTTCGATTTCGATAATGAGGAAATCGCTAAAGTGGGATCACCACCGAAAGCCGATAATCGCTAAATCCAAAGCTCGATCCAAAGGAAGCTAGGGTGTTTAACAAGACGAATCGAGATCACGACAAAGCTCCCCGGGCGATGCCATCATGAAGGATGCAGAGTCTGCCGATGATAGTGGAGCCGGTGTCGCAGCTTCATGACCAACCACCGAGGCACAAACAACCGGTCCGCATCAAGTGACACCCAACATTCCAACATCACACGCCACTATCGATCAACCTCGGGAGATCAAATCTTGTCTCAAAGATCTCCCGAAAGAAGAAGTTGAGGGACCGATAGTGATCAAAGGCGATGCCATCAAAGAAATAACAGATCAAAGGGAATTGGCTATTTCCCAGATTAGGGCAATCAAAGATCGCTTCTCCCCCAAATCAGGTCTCATCAAGGCTACCGAATCGATAAAGACCGTTGATGCCAAATCGACTCGTAGATCAACAACAAGTTTTTTTTTCGATGCTCAACGACAAGCTAGAATCGACAGAAGAGAAACTTGACAAACCGATTAAAACACTCTCTACCGCCATGGAATCACAAGATCGAGCCGATATCGAAGATTCAAAATCTAACCGCCAAACTCAAGGCATATCTATTGCAGATCTCAACAGGCGATCGCAGCCAATCTTTGGTTCTCGACCTCCCACCTCACTACTCTTTTTTTGATCAAACCAAAAGGGGAAGGACGAATGAGAAACCAACCGACATAACAAAAAAGTCTTGGACATCACAAACTCGGATCATTGAAAAGATGTCCAAAGAGCGTGTTGAAGAAGCCCTAAAAAGCCAAGAAGAAAGAAGGGGCGTAAAAAAAAAAGAGGCGTAAAAATCAAGAAGAAATTCAGATCGAGAGCGAAAAGAAAGCGGTCGAAAATCCGTATCGTAACCTAAGCCGCCGCCAAAGAAGAGTTGATGAGATCATCCCAAAAACCACCAAGATGCTAAGAAATTTGAGGAATGGAATAAGATCGTGAGTGAATGGCTTCGATGCCTTTGTTCTTAATCTTGTTCCATAAGAAGAATCTCCGATGAAGAATTCCTCAACCGTTAGAAAATAAATACCCGGATTTTCAAGTATCCGGAAAATGAGGCCAAGCTTATCAATGTAAAAATATCTCGCCAAGAGTATGATCCGATGGATTACTCAAGAAGGCAGATGGCTCATTTGACAGATTAGCATTTTAAAGATTCTATTTTGACATCCTCGCAGAACGCATATAACCGATCCTCGCCAGATTGATGATGTCAAAAGGAAACTTTATCGATTTTCAACGCACCTCAAGATCAAAGAGAGATGCCAAGGGATACAAGCCTAAAGAGTGAAGAATCGTAAGACTACTCAGATCATCGTTTTTCTTTTACAAACTTTTCCGATGTAACATGTAATCAACATTTATTAATGAGAAAAGTTTATTTTCCGATCCTAAGACAAAGTCTCATTGTGTCTTACGATTATATGCTCTTAATCGCTTCTATTTTTTATCAACTCAGATTTGGTTTCTCAAAGTGTTTTGGTTTCATCAAAAAGTGTTGGGAAATTTATAGTTTTGATGAAAGTTCCAAAAACACATGTAATAGACCACGACCGGACACACCGATGGTTATATTACCCGCTATAGGAGACCAGTTGATAATGATTGTATAGAACAACCGATGAAATAGATAGGTCACATATTGAGGGGGAAACTCAATATGTATAAGTCGATCTGAAATCCAAAGAAAAGCCGATATCCCACGCCGAATGCTAGAGAAGAAATGTAAGATCGATCGATCCGATCTAGTCGATATCTCACCAAGTCATAAAGCTCAAACTCGTAATACTTGAAGATCGATGACTTCCAAGATCGTACCGTAAGACCTACATCACCGAAGTCCGCTAGTTGAAGCTAAGTCAACCCAAGACCGAAGACTCCATCAATAGATCGATCGATTTCGACCGATCGTCACCACCGTGAAAAAATCGATGTTTCACCTAATCATACGCCTATGATCTCAACAAGAAGAATGTCAACCTTAGTTGGAAGAACAAACACCGAAAAAGTGCCCTGTTAACCAATAAGAACAAGACACGATGATCGGGAGCCGATAATTAAGGATTTGATGCCGCTTCTAACGGATATAAAATACAAGTTCACGCTGTCGCCATACCGCCTCAAGCACGCCACATCAATCCCGAAACTACCTAATATAGCCCGAAATTTAAATTGCTTCCAACGGCTCTTTGATTTCAAGGTCTATAAATATGGGATCACACTTCGAGAGTGAAACAACGGAAACGCCGAACAATCAAGAAGCTCAAGCTAATATCGATTTCCGCACAAGAACACGAACAAGAAGATTAATTTTTTATTAAGTGTTCATCCCATAAGTTCTTAACATAGAAATCTTTTCATCTAGTCAAATTAGGGTCGCTTATACGCAAGAAAAAAGATTTCATAGTTGGAACCAAAAACAATCTTACCCAAACCCCAAGTTAGGTTAAGTTGTTTAGCAAGATTTCATTAGGGTTTCTAGTTCGATCTCCGGGATCGGTTGAGTGTGAACTCCTTAAACATCTAGTTGGTGTAATGTGTTGGACTTACACATAAAACAAAGTCCAAATTGGTTAAGTAGGTGCCCTTTGTGATAGGGAAGAGTGGACGTAGGACCGGTTTGTCCAACCACTATAAATCTTGTGTGCCTTTACCGCTTTGATTAACCGATTACACAATCGCACACAACCTTTAAAGCGCATACATATTCCAAGTTGAGATCGCCATAGCACCAAGCTTCGATCCGATCAAACTTGACACTTCACCAACCGATTAAAAGATTAACTTTGGAATCGATTTATCAAAACCGGTTTTTCACACGGATAAAACTTAAGCTTCCGCGACACATCGCTTAAACCGATAGTTATATCAATCGATTCTTTCAAAGGACAAGAAGTTGGTTATCACCAAACCGATTCATTTTGACTCGACAAAGTTAATCGCCTCACACTTTGTCAAGACAAAAAGTTTTCAAGTCTATTCACCCTCCCCTCTAGACTTCGCCTCACTAAACCCGCTTCGGACCTACAGAACAATTGTCCAAGAAATGATGCTGATTGTTAAGAGTTCCAAAGGCGCTTTGGCTCGCACAAGAGAATGAAAACATCCGAACTTTTAAAACTCTTAACAAGATAGCAAGGATGTCCTTGGTTGAGGGTCTTCCTAATGAGGTATTCTCTAAGGATCGGATATGTGTCGCATGTCATAAGGAAAATAGGTAAAAGCCTCATTCAAGGGAATTCCGTGACCAAAGATTCGAAAGAGTAATCGCAAATCGCCCCATATGGATTTATTCTAACCCGCCACACCACTAAGTCTCAGCGGATGCAAGTACACTTTGGTGATCGTGGATGATTACTCCAAGTTTACCTGGGTGGTTTTCTTATATAAGAAGAATGAGACAACAACAAAGATACCCGAGCTGCTCAAGAAATTACAAAATGAGAAGGGTGTCAGTATAGTGAAAATCAGATCCGATAAAGGTAAAAAATTTCTGAACTCTTTTATTACTGACTTTTGCACTAAGTTTAGAATACAAAGATGAAACATCGCTTGCAAGAACACCACAAATGTAATGGAGTAAGCGAATCGGAGAAAACAGTAACACTCAAAGAAGTCGCCGAACTATGTTAAATTTAACATGCCACTCCAAACCGTTTCTGGGCAAAAGCCATCAACACTGCATGCCACACTCAGAACAAATGTTCTCTGACTAAGGCTCACTTCAAAACACCCTATGAACTGTGGAAGGGCAGAAAACCTCGTGTTTCTTACTTCCATGTTTTTGGGTGCAAGTGTTTCATACACAATAATGGGAAGAGCCAGTTGAAAACCTTTGAGGCCAAGTCAGATGAGGGTATATTCTTAGGATATTCCTCAACTAGCAAGACTTTCAGGGTGTTCAACAAAGTAACCCTAGTTGTGGAAGAAACACCTCATGTGGTCTTTTGACGAGACATCTTCTGAACAAGAGAAATCTACCTCGTAACAAGCAAAGATCAGATCAACCTGCACTGATGCACATAAAATAGATCAGCTAAGTATCAAAGACAAGGGATCAGATCACGTAACAGTGTATGTCCCAAAGCTTAATCTTATTGATTCACCAGGTCAATCGCACCTAAAGGCACGCATAACCGTCAATGAAGAAGCTGGGCACAACCGAGATAAGAATAACCAAACCATCTGGTTCGTGGGGAACACCGATGTTCCTATAGACGCACATCGCATATGATGATTCCAACATCTGCTGAGATTTGTCCATGTCAAGTGGATCCTATTACTGCACCACTCCCACCTGCTAGTGACTCAATATCAGATGAGGTTGATGACATCCAAACTGATATACATTAGAAAAGAAGGAATTGGTTATCCACCATCCAACTAATATGATAATTGGCACCAATGCCCGAGTCCGCATTGACATCGATTGGTGAAAATGTATTGTTGTTATTTGTCTTTGAAGGAACCAACCGAAATAGAAGAAGCTCTACAAGATGCTAACCGGATTCTAGCCATGCAAGAAGAATTAGAGCAACTTTTGAAAGGAATCAAGTTTGGAACCGGGCGGACAAACCAACTCATCAAGATGTGATAGGAACTAAGGGGTATTCAAGAAAAAGAGAGATGAGAATAATGTCATAACTGAAATAAGGCAAGACTTGTTTGCTAAGGGGTATTCACAATCGGAAGAATTGATTATGATGAGACCTTTGCACCGCCGCCGCCGGAAGCCATTCGGTCAAGCTTTCGCATATAAGTCGCCCACGAGGGGGTTTATTGTGTATCGATGGATGTAAAGAGTGCATTATTAAACGGGTACTAGCCGAGGAAGTTTATGTTGAACAACCTCCGTGCTTCGAAAAGAGGCAAACCAGTGTACCGCTTAAGAAAAGCTCTTTATGGTTCAAAACAAGCTCCTCGAGCTTGGTATGATACACTATCTCGGCCTGATAGACATGTGGATTCACTAAAGGAATAAAGTGATAGAACCTTATTCGTAATAGAAGATGGAGAAGATATTCGATGGTTCAGATTATGTGGATGACATCATTTTCGGATCTCCCAACAAGACCTTATGTGAAAGATTCAAAGAACCGATGCAAGGGAAGTTCGAGATGTCCATGATGGGTCGATGAATTACTTTACGGGTCTACAAGTTAAGCAAAGTACGTATGGATATTCATCTACCAGCAAAGTACACTAGGAATTGCTCGCTAAGTTTGGAGTTCAAAACCGTAAGGAAGCCAAAATTCCTATGATGATCGGATTCAAGATGGATCCGTATGAGAATGGTCGAAAACTAATCGAAAGAATACAGGCTGGCTCTTGGATCTCTACTATACCGACCGCCAAAGACCATATATAACTTTTGGCAAGAGGTGTATGTGCGATTTCAGCAAATCCAATGCAAAGCCACCGGAAGCAGCCTAAGTTTATTCTTAAGTATCCGAAGGGGACAAGAATCTTGGTTTATTCTACCCATCGATGATAATCTAGAGCTTAGTGGGTATTCTGATTCGGATTATTGAGGTTGCAGAATAGATAGAAAATCAACCTCATGTACATACATGTCAGTTCTTAGGTAGTAAACTGATCTCTTGGTTTTCAAAGTAGCGTACATCGCTTGCAACATCTACTACCGGGGCGTAATATACGGTACGGAAGTCGTTGTTCCCAACTTCTCCGGATTAGTCAAGAAATGAGGGATTACAACATTATAACTACGAACGTACCTATATTCTCAGTGACAAGAATAAAGGTTATTGCAATAACTCGTAATCCTCGCTTTTACATACAAGATGCAAGCATGTGGATGTCAGACATCATTTTATAAGAGATCATGTTGAAAAGAAGAACATCAGAATGGAAAAGATCAATACTGATAAGCAAAGTGCTGATATCTTAACCAAGCCACTAGCTGAAGTCAGATTCAGAGAACTCTATAATGAGCTAGGGCTTCTGGATCTTGGAGAAAGTGCACCGTAAATGTTTGGTGGATCGTCTCCGTAACCAATTGGTTAAGAGATCGACTGAGAGAAAGAATCGGTTTAGTATAGTACCTCAACCGATCGATCCGACGTAAAAGAAATATCGATTTGGGGGAACTGATCAGATTAACAAGTTGCATATATATTAAGACAACAAGGACAAGGCAAAATTCGCATAAGGAAATCAAGTCAACACACAATGGAATAAAAGAGAATTTCATTGACAAAGACCCGGAGGTCGAAATTTTCATTACAATAATCTTGAGGTAGAAAGAAAACCCTAAACCCCAAAACCCTAAACCCAATGAGACTTCCTCGCTTTAAATGAACACGAAAGTGTCATACATGTGGTGCAAAAACATCTAGGGCAACTTTGGCTTGATCAAGTTCGATATTACATGTCGGGTTGCTCCTAAATCCATATTACATGTCGGTTGCTCATCATCGCTAACCACGCCATCTCGACGGAGCCTACAGGCATAGACGACCACCTCCATGTTGTTTGGGTAGATCTCGCAACCCAGCTGGCAAATAAGCTTGGCAATGGCCGTATGATCATTCTCCGATGAAGATGAAATCAGGAACAGGGGAAGCACAGGGTTGAACTGAGAACCAGAGGTCATTTGTGTAGAGTAGAAGGAGCCTATTGCCGGAGGACTCGCCGGAATTAAGGACTCGCCAAAAATTTTCATGTGCAAGCTTGAGAACGATAAATATGGTTAATGGGTTGTGTTGTGTGTCTATAACCCCAGTCTTATTTATAGAGGAAAAACAGGGGTGGAATTGCAATTGTGATTTCTCGAGGCCCTTCAGAGAAATTGGCGTTCCGGATAAATAGCGAGGTGATACGCTGTCGATGGATAGGTTAGTTCGTGATGTGTGACGCCAGCCATCATTACGGACCGCCACATCATGCCGACTTAGGGGAATCAAGGGACTCTTCCGACTCCCAAGGATAAGGCTTTTGGCGAGAGATCGCACACATCCCAAGACCGACTTGATCAAAGTGGATCAAGAGATTGAATCCTTCGATAGTAGTTTGATCAAGCTGAAATCTTGATCGATTGATCGCCAAAACCGATCGATAAATGGGTGATTGTTGAGATATACTAAGAGTTAGGGTACCATCAAGAAGGGTCAACAAAGAATCGTGCCAACCGCATCGTAAATACGTAACAAGAAACTAAGATAAAAAAAAGATCACCAAGAACCGATCGTGAAAGGATATCGACGGAAGGGAACATATCAGTTAAGTGGGACATTGTTGGGAAATAATAAGGATTAGACAGAGACTAAGATCAACAGAAATCAGTCAGACTTCATGTGGTATTGGCTGATTATAATATCAGTCAAACAAATACACATTTCTGATCTTTGTCTTCACTGATTAATCATATGTTTTACCTAAACCTTATTTGCTTTTACTGTACACATACTTACAATGACGCAAGTCATGCAGAGCATTTAATGCGGACGCAAGGAATATGTATTAAATACATTAAATGCGGTGTTTTAAATCCAAAAAACTGCTATCTTTTGTTTTATCACCGCACGATTTCAAATTATTAAATCTGACCGCTCATCTAGATTAAGCGGCGATCTTGCCCTTTTTCAAAACCCTTCATCTTTCCCTCTTCTTTCTAAAAAACTTCATTTGCACGATTACACATACTCTAAAATTTCTCTGCAAATTTCTCAAAGCGTTCAAATCTTCTGCAAATCAATACACTTATCTTGTTATTATCTCTTGCGTATCAATATCTGGTAATTTGCGTAGCATTTCCTCTTGAATATGATAATTATTATATGCTAGGGTTACAGATTTCATATTGATGTTTAATTTGGGACATGGCCATAGATTATCTGAAAATTCTGCAAAATTGTGTTTCAACGCTTACTCTAAACATCGATTTGTGGAATTTGTTTCAGAAATGGCTCCCAAAGTACGATAAAGTTGCGAAAACCGCCAATCTCATCCCACGCTTCAACCGAACCCAAGATCCAATCTTCCGTAATCCTTGCCGGCGAAGTTGTTGAGAAAGGTGTGTCGATTTCCGGACCACCACAAATCTAGAGTCCCTTGAGATCCTCAAATTGCTTAAAGAGTGCGGCCTCAAGACCTATTGCTCAACAAGTGCCGACTCAATCTTGTTATATGGGGCTTTATAATTTATCTACAATCTTCGAGATCACGGGCGAGTTTTTGTATTTCGGCGTACAGGTGAACGCCTAGAAATCACCGATGACGATCTATTCGTAATCTTTTCGACTTCCTCGCATTGGATGGCATCATGCCCGATGCTTATTCGCCTCCAAGAGAGCGCTATCAAGAATCTTCTTCGCCGGATGCTCATCATTCAAAAGCCTTCAAAAACCTTCTCTCAAAAAGGAAATTTCGACTTTTGTTCGATATTGTCCGTAGTTATTGTAGGCATCACCTACATTGATGCGGTCACGAGGAGAAAGCTCAAATCATGACTGCAATCATCCACAATGCGAGGATAAAGTGGTTAGAGTTCTTGAAGAGGAGGTTGTTGGAGGAGTCTGATAAATTTGTGGTGAAGGAAGGAAAGTGATTCTTTCAAGAAAGATCACTTAATCGCATAAGGTCTCTTTAATTCGATAGACCATGAGGGACAGTGGATTGGAGTGAAGACGAGATGATCCTTATAAGCTCGCATTACACAAGAAAAACGCCGATCATCAACCGCCGCCACCGCCCACCGATGACTTTTGTTGAACCCATCGTTAAACCAAATCGAAGTTCGAAGGCGTGAAAGGGTGGTCAAGAGAAAGACAACCTCCGTGAAGCCGTAAAAGGGAGTTGTCATCAAGAACCAAGCAACAAGAAATCAAATCTACATCCGCTGGCCGAGGTTGCCAGTGGGGAAGCGTATGATTTTCACCGGTGGATGAAGTTATCCGACTCGATGATGATCACATCATCTCAAAGAAACTACCTCCCGTAGGAACCGCCAAATATCCAAGTTCTGCCGATTGAGCCCTTGCAACAGCATCGCCAGCCCACTTCAGATTCATCGAAGTCCCGAAAGCATACGGATACTTCGCCATCGCTTGTAAGATCCAGAGCTAATTTCTATCAGGTTTTTCTCTTTCTATCGCCTCGAGCCCCGAACTAGAAAACTCTCATTCATCGGAAGATTATCCGACGGCCGCTTAGAGAAAATGCTTCGAGGACGATATCCCCGAAATGGGTACTTAATGCAATGTTAAGGCCACTATTCTTGATGTTCTCACCTGGAGAGACATCCGATTAAAGAAATTTGAAGATTTTGGCACTCGGCCGGAGCAAGCGAGGGTTTCGTTTTTTCGACTATGAGCCGAGATCGAAAGATTGCCGAGTAGAGACCGCCTTAACCGATCTCTGATGATGAAGTTGCCGGGTTGATTAATCGACACCGGAATGCCGATACCCCCATGCACAGGGAAATGACTCATAAAATGGTCAGATACAGTCGAGTAATGCGGCAAATGAAGGATTCTGATAAAGATGAATACATCGCTGATGTCAGCCCAATAGAGATTGAAGAGATATTTGAAATGTATGGCCGATACGTAATGCATAAAGAAACAAATAGAAATTATTGAAGAGCCCAAGAAGCCGCCGATGAAGCTGCCAGAGAGATGCGGCATGCTTCCATCACCGAGGCTCAATCACCGATAATGTGATTGACTTGATCGGCGGAGGAAGTCAAGCGGAAGAGATGGAAGTGGAAGGTACATCAACTCCAGCAGATCAGGTAACACAAGTTTTACAAACATCTCTAGAATTCGAAGCAAATATGATGAAGTACATCAAGAACTCCTTCAGAGCGAACATGGCTCAAATGTTTCGTGATGATGTGAGCTTCTTTGTACCAAGACAACTAGAGAAGGCCATCAGGACTGAACGTGAACTTGTATCCTCTCACTGCACTCGAATTTCTGAAGAATTGAGAGATACAACAGCTGATAAGATGGTGGAGGTAAATGAGAAGCTGGCCAAGGTTGAGGATAATATAAATCAACAATTCACGCTGATGATGAACGAGAAGATGGCAGAATTGACCAAATTACAAAAAGATCTTGCTGGTGCTACGAACCGGGTCAATTTTGCTGCTGATAAGTTTGAGAATCTGTTCGACAAGGTCAGTCCTATTGTGGATAAAGCTCATTCTTCCATGCTGAGCCTGATGAACAAGTTAGCCCTTCTAGTGACTCTTCTGCCCTGAGTATTCTGAAGAATGATCTATCAAAGCAGATCGGTGACCTCAGTTCTGAGTTGAAAGCTCTTTTGAGGGAACCAAAAAGGGGGAAGAAGAGAAGAATGCTGACACTATTCAAAGGCTAAATCAGGTGGAAAACTATGTAGCAGGGATCCAGATAACTCTGGAACAGAAGAGAATAAAAGAAAGACGCGAAGGCTGCTGCAGAGTTTGAAGAAGTCATCTCTTCATCATCCACTGAGTCAGCTGAGCATGCCAGAGAAGGGAAGAAACCAGTTGCTGTCCCTACAAAGAAAAAGAAATCTTCAGAAGCAGATATGAGAAAATCAGAAGAATTGAAGAAGGCAGAGCAGAACAGGCAGAAAAGGATGGAAGAAGCCGCAAGCCTTGACATGTCTTATCGTTTGAGGAAGAAGAAAGGGCTTGTTGCTGAATCCGGAGAAGGCGCACATGTTACAGAGCCAATCCTCCCTGCTGATGTGGATGTCATTGTGAAGCCAGATAAAAATATGGTTAAGGAATGACGACTGATCAAGGGGGAATGGTATATCTCGGCCCATATCAATCAAGTTATTCCAACCAACGTGGATAAAGATGAAATCTTTAGGGATTGGTTGAATAACAAGCATCCAATTTTCTACAACAACATCATGAGAGAAGCCAAAATGCTGAGTTGCATCCCAGTTGTTCCAGATGTTGAGGTCATGGACTACAAGAAGACTTCAGATGGGAAGATTGACAAGATTGCCTTCAATGCAGTACTTAACAAATGCCTTGCAGAAGATGACATCTTTGAAGAAAGTAGAGCTGCAGAAGTCAAGGCAAGGTTGTTCGAGATGTGTGCTGTCCCGGAGGAAGAGAGATTCTGAATCAGAAGACTTATCTTTTGTAAGATCAGAATAGAATTTGATGTACTTGTAAAATTTTTTATCATTAATGAAAATTCTACGTTTTTGATCTTAAGACAAACTCTCATTGTCTTCTGATTCTCTGTTTTTTTTTTCTTATGTTTAATTTTGTTCAGCATTCTTTCTGGGAAATGTTTTGGTTCCATCAAAAAGGGGGAAATTGTTGGGAAATTTATAGTTTTGATGGAAGTTCCAAAAAAATAATAGACCACGAACTCGTTAGTCGATCGATGATATGATAGGAAACCAGCTGAACATGTTAGACAGCTGATGTATTAGACTAGGTCATTCTTAAAGAAGAACTCAAGTTGCACAAGTCAAGTGAAGATCAATAGCGGAAGATCAGTAGTGAAGATCAGTAGCGAAGATCAGTAGCGGAAGATCAGTAGCGGAAGATCAGTAGTGAAGATCAGTAGCGAAGATCAGTAGCAAAATTTTAGAAGACTTTACTTGAAGACCAGAAGACCTACTCTATGAAGACATCAGCAGAGTCGAATTGGTTGAAGCTAAGGCAACCATATTAGTAGACTCCAAATGACCGTCGAGGAAGAAGTGGTGATCGGTTCGACCAAATCAAAGAAAATGATAAGCTTAACTACTTATCGTAAAAACATACGGTAACCTAACCGCACTGGAAGAATGTCAACTTTAGTTGGTGAACAAACGCCGAATAAGTGTCCTTGTTAGCCAACTGGGATTGACACGCATGTACCAGGTCGACACTACGGATTCAAGGCAGGTTAAGTCAAACTACTATAAAGGACTAATACATTTTCGGCCATGCCGCCCTCAAGCATGCATGTCACATCAATCCTCAACCTACAAAAAGTAGCTTGAAATTCAAATTGCTTCCAACGGCTCTTTTGATTTCGAGGTCTATAAATATGGATTGTTTCTTTTTAGAGTGAAGACACGTAAATTATCATCAAGCTCAAGCCATAAGCAAATTTCCGCATCGAAGAACACTAAATTCAAGTTTATTTTATAAGTGTTCATCCCATTAGTTCTTAGCATAGAATTCTTATCCTCTAGTTTTTGGCTACTTCAAAACTAGGATAGAATTCCAGTTGGAACAAACAACAAATCTTACCCAAACCCAAAGTTAGGTTAAGTTTGTTTAGCAAGATTTCGCATCAGGGTTTCTAGTTCGATTTCGATCGGGCCGAGTGAGAACTCTTGAAACATTTGTTGGTTGTACTGTGTTGGACTAACACAATAAACTAAGTCCAGTTGGTTAAGTTGGTTTCCCTTGTGATAGGGAAGAGTGGACGTGTTGGTTGTCCGAACCACTATAAAAATCTTGTGTGCATTTACTTGTTCTTAACTGCTTTACACTATTGCACACAACTTTGCTTAAAACGGCATACATATTCTAAGTTAGGATCGATGCACTAAAGCAACCGATCCGACCCGGGCCGACCGATTTAGTCACCGATTGAAAACAATTTCGAATCCGATTTGATAAATATGGTTTTTCACACGGTTAAAACTAGCTTCCGACATCGCTTAAACCGATAGACCGAAATCGATCGCTATCGATGATCAAGAAGTTGATATCACCAAACCGATTCACTCGCCTCGATCGTGCAACCCGCCATCACACCGATCTTGCACGAAAAGTTTTCGTGTCTATTCACCCTCCTCTAGACTTCGCCCACGAAAACCCGTCGACCTACAAGTGGTATCGAGCAAAGGGTTCTATGGACCACTGACTTTGAGTATCATCGGTTCTTGAGGAAGAACCATTGTGGTCACTTGAACAGATCTTGAAAAACCGTTTTTTTTTTTTTAAAACTTTATCTGTTTTCAAAACACACTAAGCATGGATAATACATCTGGTATGTATCATGATCTACCCAAGTTTTCTATTGATGAGTATGCAGATATGGTCTTACTCATGAGCAATCATCTGGGAGCTATAAGCAACAGAATGATGGAAGTTCTTGAACAAGGACCAATCATTATCTACCACTACAATCAAGATGAAGGAGGTGATCCAGAATTTCCAGTTGGAAGCAGAATCAGAAAGAGTCCTTCTCTGATGGATGCTGAGGAAAGAAAATTGTCCAATCTGGATACTGTGGCCAGACACATCATCATGAAGACGATGGACAAGATAACTAGAGAAAAGATCAAATACCTCAAGACTGCGAAGCAGATGTCGGACACTCTAGCTGAGATATGCTAAGGAAACAATCAGATAAAGGACAACAGATTACAGGCCGAACTGGTTAAGTTCGAGAAACTCAAGATGCTGCCCAACGAGAAAATCAACGAGCTAGATGGAAGGATTATCATGTCAATCAACAAGCTCAGAGAATTAGGACGAGAAATGACCGACAAAGATATCAACTACAAGATTCTGAGATCTCTACCGAAGAAATGGGATATGAAGGTCACCGTGATCAAGGATTGCCAAGATATAGCGAAGATGAAGCCTAGCAGTTTGTTCTTAAACCTGAAAGCCCATGAATTCGACCGAATTGAGAGAGGGCAAGAGGAAGATGATGAGTCATCTGCCGAAACCACACCTGCAATAACTAAAGCAGTAGCATTCAAAGTAGGCGCCAGCTGCTCAAAATCTTCTGAGCCAATTGGAAACATTGTTAGTCAAGCTGAACAGATTGCTCTACTCACCAGAAATCTTGAAAGATCAAATATTCAATTAGGAAAGTACAGGAGATTTCACAAAGACTATCATAATAGCAGATGAAGAGAAAGAAGATCGTCTGATAGATCACAAGAAAGAAACAGAACTGATGACAGAAGAGACGACCAAAGAGAAAAGAAAAGAGATGATCGTGCTGAAGATCATAAATCAGAAAGGAGAAATACGTGATCAAAGGCAACGAAGTCACCGACAGATCATATACAAGACATGACTCACCCGCCGAAGAAGTTCAAAGGAGAGAGGAGTCTGCCAATTGCCGTAAACCCAGTCACTACAAGCAGCAGATCGCCTCGACCGGGACGCCCAGAGAAAGAGAAGATAAGAAGAACAGAAGAGAGCAACGATACAGAGACAGAAAAACTATGGTTGTTGACACTACAGGAATAGACAACTCTTATCTGCCATCAGAAGATTTTGGTTACTCATATGTGGAAGACTTCTGCCTGATGAGCAATGCTGATGATTTCAATGACTTTGATGATCTGATGTTCTCATCTGATGATGATATCTGCCTCATGGCCAAGGAAGAAGATCAATCTGATGTATCTTCTAAACCATCTGTTTTTGTTTCACACCAACAGGTTGAGCACACACCGGCAAGAGATTGACTGCAACTTACAAAGGAGCAATTGCTTGATGATCTCTCCAATGCAGTAGACACTTATACTATAGTGGAAGCTGAGAATGACAAGCTAAGGATAGAAAACATTCAGCTTGTTAAAGAAAATGTTGTAAGAAAAGCTGCTGAACTAAAATCAGCTGAAACTGTTCAGAAGATGACTACAGAACTGGAAGTTCTGAAAATTAGCTCTTCTGATCAGGATAAACTGATTAAGGAACAACTAGCCATTAACAAACAGCAAGCTGATGATTTCAAAATCCTTCAAACTAAGTTTGATGAACTCTTCCGACTGCATGAGAGTCTAAAAATAAGTGAGGATAGTTTGTGTAAGGGAGATAAGTTCCGTTGAGTGAGAGCTCCATAAATATCTATTTGGTGGTGTGCCTAACATCGTAAACTAAGGTTTCCTTTGGATTAAGGAAGTGCCCCATGAAGGGAAGAGTGGGTGTAGGAGTTGGACTCCGAACCGCTATAAAAATACATGTGTTCTTATTTGCTTTCATATTATTTGTCATACATACTTTTAACAAATCTGCATAACACATTCGGAAAAAATTTAAAGTCACCTCCCATTGAGATTTTTTGGGTTTTAACTGGGTATTTTTTGGGACCAACAATTGGTATCAGAGCATGAGTTCAAAAGTTCACTAGCTTTTAATGTGACCACCTGAATTGATCTTTTTTGTTAAAACCCATTTAGTTTAAAATGCATAAATTTTATAAAATTCATGGAGGTTGACAATCATCTTATCATTTTTTTAATGCATCAAATCCTCATCATTTCACTTGTTTAAATAACATCGTTTTTCTCGTATATTTTTTTGTTAGTTAGTTTTGACATCATGATAAAAAAGGGGGAAATTGTTGGGATAATTTTAGTTTTGATTATTATGCCAAAACACCTTGTAATAGGACAAACTAAGTTGTATAGAAAGTTTGCTTTTCTAGACTTAGTTATATTTTACAAGTAACAAGTTGAGGGGGAACTGATCAAGATAAGACGAGACTGATGATTTCCTGACCGGGTCGAAAACACGCTGGATGGACCGACACGGATGATGATGCCGTGATGATCTCTTGTCTTGATGTCGTCTTGATCTCATTGTGATGCAGATCGAGATCAAAGGTTGATCTAATCAGCGTGATCGATCAAAAGAAAAAGACGGGAATCGCTACCGTGATCGTGACCAGAATCGAAGAGTCGACTGATCGCAATTGACCGATGTCTTTACGCGATGATGCCGTCTTCGCCTTTATGCAAAAAACCGATGTTTATCTTTGCCGCTCGATGTCAGAAAACCGCTCGATGCAAATGACCGATGATGATCTGGCCGATGTCAGATGCCGTCTTACCGATGCAAATTGACACGATCTTTGTGATGTCGATGTCGTCGTGTTGCTCGATGCTTTGGATGATCTCATCAATGAGCCGATCCGACAAAGCCAGCCGATCTGATCCTGCAAACTGATCTGATCCGTTAGACACACAAAAAAGCAAAGCATAAGAAGATGACAACACATATATGGATGTGACATAAAGCTCGCAAAGAAAAAGGTAAAAGGACAAAGAAAAGCTGGAACACTATTAATATGGATTTGAATTTACTCTCCAAAGGTAATATTCAAATCCACACTATAAGTACATTGCACTATCTTCAAAAGAAGAAAATGGAGGATGCTGCAAAGTGAAGATTAAAGCAAAATATTTAAGCATCTCTATTCAAGAACACAGAGCATTAAATATCCAAATTTACCCAAGAGCGTTCTTCATTATATCTAAGCATAAATGCCATATCCTAAGCTTAGAGAGATTTTCCCAACCTTAGCTTAAAGGCTAAAACAATGTAAGGGAAAATCTCACCTAATTGGAAATAACACCAAACTCAAACTCGTGAGGTAGTTAAGTCCCGAGAGAGTGAGAACTCATTAAACATCTATAGGCGATCCCGTGAGGGAGATAAGTCCCATTGAGTGAGAGCTCCATAAATATTTGTATGGTGGTGTGCCTAACACCGTAAACTAAGGTTTCCTTTGGATTAAGGAAGTGCCCCATGAAGGGAATAGTGGATGTAGGAGTTGGACTCCGAACCACTATAAAAATACGTGTGTTCTTATTTGCTTTCATATTATCTGTCATACATACTTTAGAAAATCTGCATAACACATTCGAAAAAAATTTAAAGTCACCTCCCATTGAGATTTTTTGGGTTTTAACTGGGTATTTTTCGGGATCAACAAAATCTATTTGAGGCCAAAATTATGGGACCATTTGTGATTCAAACTTTCAAAAATGATTTATTTTTCCATTTTAAATGTAATAATCCCTCCATCCACCTAAAAGTCCGCCTTTCCTTTTTCTATCCGCTCAAAGAAAAAAATTATTCATTTCCTTTATGGACACATTAACTTTATCTTCACCCTACAATCATCACTTAATTATTCAAATTATCATTATACTTTACACAAAAAAATCACTTTATTCATAAATGAATTCAAAAATACCCTATAATACACTTTACTTTTTATAATTTATCTACTTTTACTTAAAACTTATGTCTAAAACAAATAAGCACAATTTTTGTTGACAAGAGGATTATATTATATTTATTTTTTTTTTCTAATTTTTGATCTTGGAATTGGTACTAGAGGTTAAGTTAATTTATTCCTATGGTTAGAGAAAGAAGGGATATTGAATGAAAGAATTTGCAAATAAAATTGGGGAGCGTAGACGCCGCTACCAAAACGACGCCGTTTTGGACAATTTTGGGCGACCTCCCATGGTTTTAAGACTAAATTGGAAATAATTGAATACATATGGGACTAAATTGGAAAATTGATAATTATGGGACTATTTCAATAAAGGTACAAAATTATGGGACTATTTTGGTTTAATTCCCATGATTTCCTATACCACTATTAGTGTTTTACATTACATACGAAGTTTTTCTTGTAATATCGTGAGTTTCGTACGGGAGTGATACTTATGTACATCAATTGCAATTGTATATGGTGCAATTGGATTCAATTTTAATTTGAATTAACCACACATTAAAATTTGAGTAATTTCACCCTCCATTTCTTTTTCCATTCCCGAACCATGAATCATAAACCCTGAACCCTGAATCCCGAACCCTGAACACCGAACCCGAACTCTAAACTCTGAACCAAGAAACCCGAACCCTGAACCATGAACTCGAACCCAAACCCTGAACCATTTGGGTTGGGTCCGGGTCGGGTCAGTCGAGTCGGGTAGGGTTGGGTTTGGGTCTTGTTCGAAAGTTGAAATATAGTAAAAAAAAAATCCCTGAAATCCAATTGCACAAATTCTAAATTGTTGCAAAGGGACACAAGTATTTGCCAAAAAAAAAAAACCCTAAAACCAATTGCATGAATTTTAAATTGGTGCAAAGAGTGCATACAAGTATTTACCTTCGTACGGTGAAGCTTTGCTTGTAACTTATAAGTATGATATTATTTTCTATCTAGTGTAGCTACATTTGCCAGAAAATATAAAAGATATTTCATAATTAAGAAATGTTTGTGCTAGACCGTCTCATTTTTTACTCATTTTCACTTGCAAACATTGTTCCACTTGATTTGACCTTATGAAATAATATGTTTCATGGAATGGTATATGACACGGATTTTGCAGGTGAATAAACAAGAAATCATGTAAGACGTTCTCATGCATGAGACGGGGTACAACTTAGCACAAATTACACCCATCCTTTCTGTTGGGAAATTTATAGTTTTGATGAAAGTTCCGAAAACACATGTAATAGGACCAAATCGGACACATTAGTAATGATCGATGTTTATATTACTCGCATAGGAGACCAGCTTGATAATTATCAGATAGAACAACCGATGTAATAGATAGGTCACATATTGAGGGGAACTCAATATGTATAGGTCGATCCAAGACTCAAAGAACAAATGATATCCCGATGTGCCGTAACGCTAGAAAAGAACAGAAGATCGATCGATCCGATCCAAAGATTACTCACCAAGTCATGAAGCTCAAACTCGTAATACTTGAAGATCAAATGACTTCCGTAAGATCGCACTGTAAGACCTACATCGCCCAAGTCTCGCTAGTTGAAGCTAAGTCAACCAAATACGAAGACTTACAGTAGACCGACAAACTCAGATCGACAAATACCACCAGAAATGATGTTTCACCTAATCATACGCCGATGATCCTAACAAGAAGAATGTCAAGCTCGGGCTGGAAGAACAAAGACCAAAAGTGAGTCCGCTATCCAATAAGAACAAGACACGTATGATCGGAGCCGCAATTCTGGGATTTGATATTACCTCTCAAATGGCTACAAAGTACAAATTCAGTTTTCGCCATGCCGCTCCTCGGTTAGTCACATCAAGCTCGAAGTTCACCAAATATAGCCCCAAATTCAAATTGCTTCCAAATCTTTGATTTCAAGGTCTATATATATGGGATTACACTTTTTAGAGTGAAACACGGAAAGAACGAAACGAAAACGCCGAACAATCAAGAAGCTCAAGCTAATTTCAGATTTCCGCACAAGAACACGATCAAGAAGATTAATCTTTATTAAGTGTTCATCCCATAAGTTCTTAAGCATAGAAATCTTTTCATCTAGTCAAGTTAGGTCATATATGCTAAGAAAAGATTTCATAGTTGGAACCAAACAATCTTATCCAAACCCTCAAGTTAGGTTAAGTTGTTTTTAGCAAGATTTCGCATCAGGTTTCTAGTTCCGATTTCGGGATCGGTTGAGGTGAACTCTTTAAACATCTAGTCGGTGTAATCGTGGTTGGACTAACACATAAAACTAAGTCCAGGCCAAGTTAAGTCGATGCCCTTTGTGATAGGGAAGAGTGACGTAGGGACCGGTTTGTCCAACCACTATAAATCTTGTGTGCCTCTACCGCTTTGATTAATCAAGCTTACACGATTGCACACAACCTTTAAAGAGCATACATATTCCAAGTTGAGATCATCTAGCACCAAGCTTCGATCCGATCATACTTGACACTTCACCAACCGATTAAAAGATTAACTTTGAATCGATTTATCAAACCGGTTTTTCACACCGTAAAACTTAAGCTTCGCATACATCGCTTAAACCGATATACCGAACCGACCGCTTCAGCGACAAGAAAGTTGGTTATCACCAAACCGATTCACTTCAGACTCGGAAAGCTAACCGCCTCACACCCCATCAAGACAAAGTTTTCAAGTCTATTCACCCTCCCCTCTAGACTTCGCCTCACTAAACCCGCTCGACCTACAAGTGGTATCGTCGAGTTGTTGGTTCTACACCATCGACTACGGTATCATCGATTCTTGAGGAAGAATCTTTGTGGTCAATCAATCGATCTTGAAAAACCGCTTTCTAAAACTCATTCATTTTCCAAAATCACTCAAAGATGGATAACACCTCGTATGTATCATGATCCGCCGAAGTTCTCAATCGATGAGTATGCAGATTGTGCCATATATATGTCCAACCATCTAAAGCTCAATCAAGGGGAGAAAGATGGAAGTCATCGAAAGAGGACCCATCATCGCTTATTACGACAACCCCGCAATGGAGGAGATCCGCACTTTGCACCGAAGTCGTAAAGTAAAAAGCCCAAATTTGATGGATGCGTAAGAAAGGAAATCGATACTCTAGATACTATTGCAAGGCATATTATCATGAAAACAATGGATAAGGTCACTAAAGAAAGATTAAGTATCTCAAATCATGCGAAAGCAATGCGATACTCGCCAAATATGCGAGGGAAATGAATGATAAAGGACACCGCCTACAAGTTTAACCGGTGAAGTTCAAAAATCAAGATGTCGCCAACGAAACCATCAACGAACTCGATGGAAGAATTACAATGTCTATAAACAAGCTTCGAGAACTTGGTAGAGAGATGACCGATAAAGATATTAACTACAAAAATCCTAAGGTCTCTCACCAAGAAGTGGGATATGAAGGTCACGGGATCAAGGATTGCCAAGACATTTAAAAAATGGGCCAAGTAGCTTGTTCTTGAGCCTTAAAGCTCACGAGTTCGATTTGGATTGAGAGAGGACAAGCCGATGAAGATGAGGTGCCCGCCAAGCCTCAATCTCAAAAAATCGGGCTGTTTAAGGCAAACAACAGCAGAACGAAGGCCAACGAACTGTTGGGGAATATAATGAGTCGTGCGAGCACAGACGCTCGCTTACGTGTAAAGCTTGAGAAGTCAAACGTCCAACTTGGTAAGTATCGAAGATTTTATAAGGACTATCAACATAGCCGAGGGAAAGATAGGAGATCGTTACCAACGATCTCCGTGAAGAACCGTGATCCGATGATCGGCGGATCACAGAGATGAAAGGACTAGAGATAATCGACCGGCGGGCGAAGAGATAACCAATCGCATGTAGAAGCTCGACTACTATCGAAAAGTTAAATCACCGATAGGTCATACAGACGCGAGTGATTCACCCGAAGGAAAGGTTCGTGGATCAAGGAACGCAAGCAACCGTGGAGAAGCCCAGTCACTATAGCGCAGACCGCCTGCACTGACGCCAAGAGGAAGGGAAGAAAAGAGGAACAAAAGAGAGAGCAACGCGATAGGGACAAAAGAGCTATGGTTGCCGACACGGCGAAATCGATTTATTCCTATTCCGCCTCTCGAGGACTCCGGATACTCCTCAGAGAAGACTTCTGACAAGACGCCAAGGTTGTTGACTTCTATGAAAACGAAGATCCGATATTCTCTTCGACGATGATGAGATCTCGCCGGCGGCCTGGGGGACCAACTGGCAGAACCTCCAAACCTCGCTTCGCTTCGCTTCTACACCGCTATCATTAGCACCTCGCTGGGAGATTGACTTGGCAGCAGCTACTTCCGAGCAATTGCTTGAGGATCTCTCCAATGCAAAGAGACACTTATGCTATAGTGGAAGTTTGAAAATGATAAGTCGAGGACCGTAAATAATCGCCTTGCTAAAAGAAAATGATCTATGTAAAGCCTCGAACTTAGATTAGCTAAAACCGCCGTAAGCAAATCGAGAATTTAAAATTCTCGGTTAAAGCTTCGATCGGAGAAGCGATCAAAGATCACCGGCAATTAACAAAACAAAGAAGTTGATGACTTCAAAATCCTACAAGCAAAATTCGGCGAAAGCTGCTCCAAAAGCATGAAAGTCTAAAATCATCTCGAGGATAATCTGCGTAGAAGAAAATGGAGGTTTTTCAAAATCATCTAAAACCGCTCAAGACATGAACACCTATTTTCAACAACGATTAATAAGAAGGGACTTGGCTATGACAACCTTCCACATCCTCAAAAAGCCCCGGGTGATTCATCTAAAAAGGTGTAATCGCATTTGAGTTTCAACAAAGATACACCAAAAAGCCAAATATGTATCTAATAAGGAAAAGGACCAGTTGAAGCGTAAGGCGGTGCCTAACCGTAAGGGGAACATAAATGGACCCCAACTGGTAAAGCATCACCGAAATCAACAAAGAACCCAGTTCTTCCAAGAAATCTCAACCTAATCAACAGATCATGAATCGAAAAGACAACCCAGAAAAAAGTAAGATAACGAGACCCAATCAAGGTCACCGCCTAATAAGCATGCTTCGTGTAAACCGCAAAAACCACCTATGCCTAAAAGATATGAATCTTTTAATGGTAGCGATCGTCTACCCCTATAATCGTAAATCTAGAAATTTCTTTTTAACCACAATCGGATAAGAAGAAGACAAAAAGAAAAGAAAAATCCCAAATCTTCTAATTCATCCAAGGTTCACACTAATAATCATACAAAAATGTAGGAGGTGTGCAAGCAACTATCCGGGTACATCGATAGTGGATGCTCAAGGCACATGATCGAAGCAAACATCTCCTCGACTCTTACATAGAACGTAAAGGCCCGCGTGTACTCTTTCTATGATGATAACTTTGGTTATACCAAAGGATTCTAACCCTAGAGAATGATGATGTACAAGTAACTCGAGTCTCGATGTCGAAGGTCCGAAGCACAACCTACTATCTCGGTTTCACAATTTTGCGACAATGGATTCAATGTTGAGTTCTCGATCGATCAATGCACTATCAAGAATCGAGCCACTCAATAGATTTTGCTAACGGTTCAAGGAAAGGGACGATCTACACAAATGATTGGAACAGTTTGCCCAAGAAATGCATGCCTAATTGTCAAGAGTTCCAAAAGTAGCGGTTGGCTCGCACAAAAGAATGAGCCATCCGAACTTTAAAACTCTTAACAAAATAAAAGGATGTCTCTAGTAGAAGGACTTCCGAATGAAGTATTTTCAAAGGATCGCATATGTAACGATGTCGAAAAGGAAAACAAGTCAAAGCTTCATTCAAGGAATTCCGATTCGCATCCAAATAGAAAGTCTGCAATTTGCTTATATGGATCTATTTGGACCAGCTTACACCAAATAAGTCTCAACGGACGAAATATACTCGTAATCGTGATGACTATTCCAAGTTTACCCGGGTTATTTTCTTACATAAGAAGAATGAGACGACAACGAAGATACCCGAGTCGCTAAAACGATTACAAAATGAGATGGGTGTCGGTAAGTAAAAATCGGACGATAAAAGGCATGCAATTTCAACTCTTTTATTACCGATTTTGCTTTAAGTTTGGTATACAAAGATGAAACATCACCGCAAGGACGCCACAACAAAATGGAGAAATTAAATGAGGAACAGAACTCTCAAAGAAGTTCGCCGCACAATGTTAGATTTAACATGCAATACCAAGCCGCTTACAGGCGTAAGAATCAACACCGCATGCCATACTCGTAACGTATGTCTTCGACTAAGGCTCACTACAAAAAACACCCTATGAACCGTGGAAGGACGTAAAACCTCGTGGTCTCTTACTTCCATGTTTTTGGGTGTAAGTGCTTCATACACAACAATGGGGAAGAGTCGGTTGAAGACTTTTGAGGCCAAGTCGATGAGGGTATATTTCAGATATTCCTCATCTAGCAAGGCTTTCGTGGTCTACAATGCATTTAACCCTACTTGTGGAAGAAACACCCCATGTAGTCTTTGATGAAGCATCTTCTGAACAAGAGAAATCAGCCGCAGAACAAGAAGTACCTGATCAACAAGAACCTGATGTTCAGAAAATGGATCAGCTAAAGATCAAGGAAAAGGAATCAGAAACTATAACAATATACATTCCAGATCTAGCTGATTCACCAGATCATTCGCATCCTAAGGTACGATCAATCGTCAATGAAGAAGCCGATATACCGAGATAAGATCAATCGAACCATCCGGTTCGGGAACACCTAAAGTTCCCACGAACGTACATCGCACATGATGAGTCCAACATCAGCTGAGACTTGTTCTTATCAAGTGGATCATAACTCTGCACCACTCCCAATCACTAGTAATGAAATTTTATCAGAAACGGACGATGTTCTCCAAAACGCAAATCATAACAGAAGGACCTGGATAACCACTCATCCAACTGATCTGATAATCGGAGACCCATCTGATAAAGTTAAAACTAGATATCGACAGTGAAAGTGCCATGTATTGTCATTATGCGCTGGAAGGAACCAACAACAATAGAGGAAGTTTCTACAAGACGCAAGCCGGATTCTACCATGCAGAAGAGCCGAAACAGCTCGACCCGAATCAAGTTTGGGAACTGCAGTGATGCACTAAGTCATCAAGACGTTATTGGCACGGTGGGTATTCAAGAACAAGAGAGATGAGAAAAATGTCATCACCGTAAATAAGGCAAGACTTGTTGCTAAGGGGTATTCACAATCGAAGAATTGATTATGATGAGACCTTTGCACCGGTCGCCGCTTATAAGCCATTCGGTATTTACGGCATATCTTCCCACGAGAGGGTTCATCGTATCGGATGGATGTAAAGAGTGCTTTCTTAAAACGGAGTACTAGCAGAGGAAGTTTATGTCGAACAACCTCCGTGCTTTGAAAAGGGCAACCAAGTGTACCGCTTAAGAAAAGCTCTATATGGCCCGAAACAAACTCCTCGAGCTTGGTATGATACACTCTCCGCTTCTTGATCGACAAAGGTTCACTAAAGGAACAAAGGGGACGTAACCTTATTCGAATAGAAGATGGAAAAGATATTACGATGGTTCGGATTCTACGTGGATGACATCATCTTCGGATCCCCTAACAAGAGTCTATGTGAAAGATTCAAAGAACCGATGCAAGGGAAGTTCGAGATGTCCATGATGGGTCGATGAATTACTTTACGGGTCTTCAAGTGAAGCAAAGTGCGTAAGGATATTCATCGCCAAGAAAGTACACTAGAATTTATTGGCTAAGTTTGGAGTTCAAAATTGTAGCGAAGCCAAAATTCCTATGATGACCGGATTCAAGATGGATCCGCATGAGGATGGTCGAAAAAACAAATCGGCGAATATAGGGCCCTCATTGATCTCTACTATACCTAACCGCCAAATAGACCCTGACGATATAACCTTCGCAGAGGGGTATGTGCGAATTTCATCCAAATCCAATGATAAGCCACCTAGAAGGCGCTAAAACGGATTCTTAAGTATCCGGGCGGACGGTGAAATCTTGGTTTATTTTACCCATCGATGATAATCTAGAGCTTAGTGGGTATTCTCGATTTCGACATGGAGGTTGCAAGATTGACGTAAAAATCCACCTCGTCGAGCCACGCTTCTTAGGAAGTAAACCGATCTCGTGGTTTTCAAAGAAGCGCACATCGGGCCATTCGACATCTACTATCGGGCGTAATATACGGTCGCGAAGTCAAGTTGTTCCTAAATCGCTTCCTCGCTTAGTCGTGAATGAGGATTATAACATTGAAGCCAACAATGTACCTATCTTCGTGACGATAATAGTGCTATTGCAATCACTCGTATCCCCGTTTCTACATACAAGATGCAAGCATGTGGATGTCGACACCATTTTATAAGAGATCATGTTGAAAAAGAAGAATATCGTAATGGAAAAGATTCATACCGATATACGTAAAAGTCGATATTCTAACTAAGCCACTAGCCGAGATCGATTCGTGAGAATTATGCAATGAGCTAGGCTTCGGATCTTGGAGAAAAATGCACCTAAAATGTTTGATGGAATGATCTCGAACCACCGGGTTAAGAGACTAACCAGTCGAATGGAATCGGGTTGAGTTTGGTATCTCAATCGATCGTAAGATCGGAACTAGAACTCGATGGAGAAATCGATCGATTTAAGGTTTATCAGATTAAAGGAAATGCTCATTTTAAAGGGAATATCTGATTAAATCAGTTGGGTTATTTTACATCTTTGTAAGTCGATTAAGCTGATATTCAAACAAGCAAGTGGTATTCACAAGATTAAAGCTTAATATCGCATAAAGATACAAGAATTTTACACAACAATGGAATAATAGAACTTTTCATTGATAAAGACCCGAAGGTCGTTACATTACAAGATACAAGTACAAAGGACCCTGAGGTCAAGACATAAGTAATAACCAAAAACCCTAAACCTATAACCCTAAACCCTCATCCTAACCCAAGTGGAGCAGGGAGAGAGAGAGATTTTAAATCTGATGCTCTCATTTTCCCCCACTTAACAAGGGTGAGAGAGGCTTTAAAGAGAAAAATCCCAAGGCGCTCGCTGAAGCTGAAGATCAAGAAAAATGGAGCGAGAGCGGCCTTGATAGGATTATTAAGCCAGGAGCCCTAAGAAAGAGTCAGTGGGCTCTCCAACTGTTAAATGGTGAGTTGATATAGGAAGATCAGTTTTTGGCTGATCAAGATCGCATATCAAACTCACGTTCATTTTCAGACTAAGTCTGTTGATGGTAGTCACGTCATAACGATAGACACACAAGGTGCATACTAGGGAGAAGTGTCTTCTCGGTTAAAATGTGAGAACGCCGCCGTGGTGGTAGAGAAGCTTTGCAACAATCGTATGTGAAATCTTTGACGATGACCTAAAACAAATGATAAGGACAAAAAATGGTTGATTTGAGAAGCTGAAATCATTGAAAAAGGGGTAAAGGTATTTGCCGGAAGTTTAACCGGAAATAAGGGTTCACCAGGATACATGATTCTACAAAGAAGATAAGTATGGTGAATGGGTTATGTTGTGTAAAGCAATTGGTCCAATTTATAGAGGCCAAGCAAGGGTGCAAATGCAAATACAAGTTCTCAAAACCTTTAGAGAAATCGCACCAAAAAGGACAAATGCGGTAGGAATCACGCCGATCGATAATTGGATAAATTTACTACGGATTGACATATCGAAAAGATTCGGGCGATAATTACGCATGTCAAATCAACCAACTTAGGGAATAGAGACTACTATTCTAGACTAAGTTTTGGCGGTAACACTTATCCCAAGAATTGACTTGATCCGAGAAGAATCGATTAGGTCAACCAAAATCGATACATTCGGTTTATCGATGAGGAAGATCACCGAGCTTAAAACTCCAAAAATCGGATGCATCATCTATGGGAAAATAGAAAAATATCGGTTGAAGGGGGAACTTCAACCGATAAAGGAGGATCGAAGGAAATCGACGATTCAAGGAAGATCGATTGAGCTTGAAACCTCAACAAATCGATGCAAGTGAAGAAGATCGGTTAAAAAGGATCGGTTAGGGAAATTTTAAGGCTTAGGCAGATACTAAGATCAACAAGTGAAATCAACATGGACAAGTGGTATTGACCGATTACAATATCGACCAACCGTGATATCGCTTTTTCTTTGTTCTTTGCTTATTTATCGGATCTTATCGGATATTATTTGCCTTACTGTACCCATTATCCGTGTGACGTATTCTCTGCAAATCATTTAATGCGGACGTGGGGGACATGTATTAACTTCTACTAAACGTGCTTTTAAATCCAAAAGGTTTTCGTACGTGCCTTTCCTGACCCTACGATCAAAACCGCTTAATCTGGAGCGTTTAATCCTTTCAAACGGTTGATCTTCCAAATCGTGTCTTCTCTTTCCCTCCTCGCCTTTATAAACTGCATCAAAAACCATTCCAGAGTTTTCAATTTCACAAATTTGCGATTTATTCTCTGAAAACTCCAGATTACTTCTCTCAGATTCAAAGTTTTTTTTTTTTTTTTTCAAAATCATCTTTTCAAAAAGCGTAATCCGTAATATATGTTTATTTGATGCATCTTTTAAATCCATTGATCTTAAATGTTTTTACTATGTTATGCTTTATTGCTTCTTAGTTTCCGCTTTGTGTGATATTCTTTGTATTAATGCACAACTTTTTAACCTAATCTATCTTATCTCGTAGATTGTGAATGATCACTACCAGTATGGGCAAAATTATGTGCAACTATCGCGAATCGCAACAAGAATCGTGGATGATAAGTTCGCATAGTTCAATATCACTCGGATCCTAATCCATGGAGGTCGAGCAAATTCTTCAGCGTGCCTTGAGAAATTACTCATACGCTCAATCCAATCCAAAGGATGCAAAGATGAAGCACTAGAATTCCTAAAAGGATTTAAGAGTGATATGGATACTCCAGAGACGAACTACTTTCGGCGATCATCGGGCGAAGAAATCGATCGTCGAATGATGATATAACCCGCCTGCTCAAATTTACCCAAAGGACGGATCTCGCCGCTTCATTACAAAGGGAGAACGAAGACGAAATGATCGAAAAAAGTTTCTTCGAGAGGTCGACAAACATCATACTTCCAGATTTGTCGCCAATGCTCAAGAGAAAATACCGATTGTTGTTTGACATATTGTCAAAAACAATAATGGGTATTGATTCAAACCAGATGCTATTACATCCGGCCAAACCGCATAAAGATGGGCCGCAATAATTGATGGCTAAGAACATCAATGCACGGTTCCCGAAGGCCATCCCGCTCCAAGAACATGAGAAATTTGGAGTTGATGAGTGGAGGCAGTATATATCTCGAAGAAGAAGATCAAGAATCTCAACAAGGTTGCGCTTATCCTTCAAGATAAAATGCCAAAGGCCAAATGGGAATGTAATGGACCGAAGCCTATATAAGGCTTTTCTCACAGCCACTTCAACATTTTTCGGCCACCAGATGATGATACGCCAACCCCCCCAAAGTCCAAGAAAGGAAAAAGGCAAGAAGGCAACTTCTTCGCACCAGATGCGGGCGAATCGGGCCTAAGTCGGTGAAGGACCCCCAGAAGGCCCACCACTGCCCCTCAAGAAGAAAAAAGAAAACCGGTGAAGGCCCAGAGAAGAGGTCAAGAAGCGCGAAGCAAGCCCCATGACTCGATGCTTGAAGATGAGTCGATGAAGAAGGAGCCCAGAACGTCTGCTGCACCACAAAAATCGTGAAGCATCGACAGCAGTGTCGCCTTTCCGAGAGCTCGCCAGATCACTCGAGGAAGAAGCACGTTCGATCAATCCCCTTCTCCTCAAGCTCCAACTAATTCACCGCTTCAATAACGGCCCGAAAGCATGTCTCTCCTATCCTTCTACCGCCCCCGAACACCAGAATCGCATCGAACCATGAAAGCTTACCTCGTTGTGAAAATGAAGCACTGCTTCCATAAAGTTATAACCTCTCGCAGTCGAACCGATCGTACCGTCTTCTTCCCCGACTCAAACACAACCGGAACCTTCTATACCTCATCAAATTGAATCACCGACAATCCTCGAGTCCGCATCAACAAAGATCATAACCTGAAATTGATCGAATCGCGAATCGAAAAGAGAGATTGATGAGTTGTACCCGCACTGGTCGCCCAACCCGCCATAAGAGAAGAAGAAATGGAGATCCTCACCGAGAGATCTTCGATTAAAAAGCTTCTCGACTTTATAATCATTATTGAACGATGGGCGGTGCAGATGAAGTTGTGCAGACTTCGATTTTGACATGAGGAAATTTGCAAAAGTGGGATCACCAAATCGATAATCGCTTAAATTGCTAAAGCTCGATTCACGCGAAGCTAGGGTTGCCTAACAGACGAATCGAGATCGGCGACAAAGCTCCCCGGCAGATGCCACCATGAAGGATGCAGAGTCGCCGATGATAGTGGAACTGTGCCGCAGCTCATGACCAACCACCGAGGCACAAAAACAATCGAACCGCATCAAGTGACACCTAACATTCCAACATTCCAACAAGTCACTACTGATCAACTTCAGGAGATCAGATCTTGTCTCAAAGATCTCCTGAAAGAAGAAGTTGAGGGACTGATAACTGATCAAAGGAAGATTGCCATCAAGGAAATAAAAGATGAAAGGAAAATGGCTATCTCCCCTTACAAGTAATCAAAGATCAGCTTCTCCCTAATCAGATCCATCCGCTACCGAATCGAGCAAAAGACCGTTGATGCCAAACTAACTCAAGTGGATAAACAACAAGTCTCTTTTCTGATGCTCACTGACAAGCTAGAATTGACAGAAGAGAAACTTGACAAGCCGACATAAACACTCTCTACCGCTATGGAATCTCGCCAAGACGGAGCCGATATCAACAATTCAAAATATATCCGCCAAACACAAGGCATATCTCAAGGTTGATCTCAACAAGGCGATCTCAATCAACTTTGGTTCTCTGACCTCCCACCTCACTACTCTTTATGATCAAACCAAAAAGGGGGAAGGACAGAGTGAGAAACCAACTGATGCAGGGACATCACAAACTCGGAGAAGAATGACCCGACAGATACGATAGGATAAAATATCGGGCCAAAAGATGTCCAAAGAGCGAGATAGCGTAGAAGTTCCGAAAAAGCCAAGAAGAAAGAAGGCGTAAAAAATGGCAGAGGCGTAAGATCCGAACAAGAAATTCGGATCGAGAATGAAGAAGGGGGAATCGGAAAATCCGCATTGTAACCTAAGCCGCCAAAGAAGAATTGATGAGATCATCCCAAAACCGACATCTTAAGAAATTTGAGGAATGGAACAAGATCGAAGTGAATGGCTTCGATGCCTTTTGTTCTTAATCTTGTTCCACAAGAAGAATCTCCTGATGAAGAATTCCTAAACTGGTTAGAAAATAAATACCCGGATTTTCTGAAGTATCTGGAGAATGAGGCCAAGCTGATCAATATAAAAATAACTCGCCAAGAGTATGATCATCTGGAGTACTCGAAGAAGGCAGATGGCTCATTCGACAGATGGCATTTCAAAGATTCTACTTTGACATCCCGAAAGCGTAACGAATAATCGATCCTCAAAGAACCGATGATGTCAAATGGAAACTTTATCAGATTTTCAACGTTCCTCAAGATCAAAGAGAAATGCCAGAAGGATACAAGCCCAAAGAGTGAAGAATCAGAGGACTACTCAGGATCAGCTGTTATTAATTTTCAAACTTTTCTGATGTAACATGTAATCATCATTCTTTAATGAGAAAAGTTTATTTTTCTGATCCTAAGACAAAGTCTCATTGTCTTCTGATTATATGCTCTTAACTGTTCTATTTTTTATCAACTGTTTTGGTTTCTCAAGTGTTTTGGTTTCATCAAAAAGGGGGAAATTGTTGGGAAATTTATAGTTTTGATGAAAGTTCCGAAAACACATGTAATAGGACCAGTCAGACCTGTTAGCTGACTGATGTTTATATTACCTGCATAGGAGACCAGTTGATAATTACTGTATAGAACAACTGATGTAATAGATAGGTCACATATTGAGGGGGAACTCAATATGTATAGGTCAGATCTGAAGACTCAAAGAACAAATGATATCCCCATGGCCGTAACGCTAGAAAAGAACGAAGATCGATTGATCCGATCCAAATGACATACTCACCAAGTCATGAAGCTCAAACTTCGTAATACTTGAAGATCAAATGACTTCCGAAGATCGTACGGAAAGACCTACATCAGCCAAGTCTCGCTAGTTGAAGCTAAGTCAACCAAATACCGAAGACTCTACCAGTAGATTGATCGCCTCGATCGATCAAAGTCAAATTTCACCGTGAAATTGATGTTTCACCCAATCATACGCCGATGATCCGAACAAGAAGAATGTCGCTTCCGGAAGAACAAAGATCAAAAAGAGTCTCGCTATCCAATAAGAACAAGACACGATGATCGGAGCCGCAATTGCGGATTTGATATTACCTCTCAAAACGGCTACAAAGTACACGCTGCCATGCCGCTCTCGGTTAGTCACATCAAGCTCGCGAAGTCTACTAAATATAGCCCGAATTCAAATTGCTTCCAACGGCTTTTTTGATTTCAAGGTCTATATATATGGGATTACACTTTAGAGTGAAACACGGAAAGAACGAACTAAAAACGCTGAACAATCAAGAAGCTCAAGCTAATTTCAGATTTCAAGACAAGAAATCACATCAAGAAGATTAATCTTTGCTGTGTTCATCCCATAAGTTTCTTAGCATAGAAATCTTTTCATCTAAATTGTTAGGGCTGCTTATACACAAGAAAAAGATTTCATAGTTGGAACCAAACAATCTTATCGTAACCCTCAAATTAGGTTAAGTTGTTTAGCAAGATTTCGCATCAGGTTTCTAGTTCTCGATTTACGGGGATCGGTTGAGTGTGAACTCTTTAAACATCTAGTCGATTATCTTTGTGTTGGACTAACACATAAAACTAAGTCCAGTTGGTTAAGTCGGTGCCCCTTGTGATAGGGAAGAGTGGACGTAGGACTGGTTTGTCCGAACCACTATAAATCTTGTGTGCCTCTACTGCTTTGATTAATTGTTTACACGATTGCACACAACCTTTAAAGAGCATACATATTCCAAGTTGAGATCAGCTAGCACCAAGCTTCTGATCTGATCATACTTGACACTTCAGTCAACTGATTAAAAGATTAACTTTGGAATCTGATTTATCAAAACTGGTTTTTCACACGGGTAAAACTTAAGCTTCCGCATACATCAGTTAAACTGATAGTTACCGAACTGATCTGCTTCAGGCGATCAGTAAGTTGGTTATCAGCTCAAACTGATTCACTCAAGACTCTGATCAAAGCTAATCGCCCTCACACCTGATTTGCACAAAAAGTTTTCAGAAGTCTATTCACCCCTCCCCTCTAGACTTCTGCCCTCACTAAAACCCGTTCGGGACCTACACTTTCAAAGTGTTAAAATGATAATGTCCAACTTATGTCTACTGTCCCACCATGAGATCGTCTCATGCAAGTGTGCCTCAATTAGGAGGCACACTTGTATGAGACCATCTCACGGTGAGACGGGCATAAGTTGGACATTGATGCTTTAACACTTTGGGAGGAAAGTGTGTGATTTGTGCTAGGTTGTACCCCGTCTCATGCATGAGACCGTTTCATATGAGTTTTTATCATTAATTAGTATCTTGTTTTCTTAATTACGTACATAAACGAAGGAACATTGAAAATGGTTGCGATAATCGAAAATTGGTGCGCATGTATATGGATTAGAAATTATGATGTATCTTCCCTTGAATGTGTGCAATCTTTACAAACTGTTTGCAAAGATTGGCTCCAACTTATTAGGAGCTCCTACTTTGTTAGGCTTCATCTTTCCAGGTGTAATGGAAGACGTATCCGAGTACTTGTGGCAAGACATTATACCTCCCCCATGGTAGAGTACAACAATTATTACTAATGCACTGCGGATAATTGCTTATCCGCCGCAAATTGCTTGCCCAATCGCAAGCCTCGGCCACAAAAAAATCCTCGGCTCTGCAGATGGTCTGATGTGTATGTTGGGCGCAATGCCTGCTATTCTCAAGACCTAGCGTGTTTAACCCATCCACGTGTGTGTTGGCGCAATGTTGAGCTATTATGCCTCCCTTAGTGTTTAACCCATCCACGGGAAAGTGTTCTGTTTTACAATTTTGGCCACACCCACCTCATTTCCCCTACTTCATATGTTCCTAGTTCGGTAATTTAGCCGATGGAGAGTATGTTATGGTTATAACAATATTTCTCAGTGCGAGAGATTTTGAAATTTGGGTTTATAAGTTCACTCAAAGCTCTAATATCTTAAATCGAATTTGCTCCACCAAGCTCATTTATGTGAATTTTTTGACACTCTCAAGAATTGTGGTACCTTGGTACAAGGAGTTTTACACTGGACAATTAAAATTGATGAACCAGATAGTTCTATCCATTACGAAATTCTCGCATATCATCTTGGCAAGAATGAACACCGGGTGATTTCACCCCCCGCTCAATATAATTTTAGACTGGGATTATTTGTAGATGGATGCAACTTGATTGCCATCTCAAAAAAGAATCATGTTTCTGTAGTTGAGGTTTGGATAATGAAAGAAGATCGTTGGACTAAATATGCTAACATTCGGGGATCAAACTACTTCTTAATGCCAAATCCTTTGGGATTTCTCACCAACTGTGATGTCATCATGGATCTCGGTATGTCCCGGTTGATAAGATACTCCTTCAATCAAGAGGAGCCTACGCTTCTTATGGAGTATGATCGTACCGGAGATGGAGTAATTATATGTGTTGATACTTTGATGTCTCCATGTTGCTAATCGGTCACTCTCTCAAATGCAACCTATATTGATTATGGAATTGCTTGATGAAGAATTAGCAGTCAGTTGAACTACTGGTAATTAATTAAATTAAACGGGCCTTAATTTTTTATGAGATTCCACCAATCATTTAATTTATATTCTAGAAGGAAGAAAATAAAAAAATGGCAGAAAATATTAGTATCTTGGAGATTTACAAGATTAAGGAAATATTAGGATTTGATTTGATTTATTAGGATTTAAATTGATATTATCAGATTTGATTTTTCTTGTTACACAAGAATATGAGCCCATGAGCTTAGGGTTTAGAATCCCAGAGTTTATTATTTAATACCGTAGATGTACTACAGAATTATTATCAAAGAAATATAGAACTTTTCACAGCGTTTTGCTACTTTTTCTAGTTATTTTGTGCATTCATTCGGTGTCGCTAGTTTTCCTAGTATTGAAATTTCATCAATTGGTATCAGAGACGGTTTGTTATCATACGATATTCCGCTAGCAATGGTGACTAACAAGGAATAGTTCAAAAATTTGGAAACTTCCATGGCTGAACAGTTGGGGTTATACGTGAAAGTATGCTTTTACGTAATAACAGACTAATGTATTATTATTTACTGAATATAAATTGTTTTATCACTGTTGCTTTAAATATAAATGAATGTTATTTATTTACTGTAAATCGTTCAATATTAGTACATATTACATTGTAGTTAGTGTGGTGATACCCGATCACAGAAGATCACATTAACAGTCCCTTGTAAATAAGTACATCTTAACAACATAGATGGAACGGAACACTCCATTGGTAGAGGTTGAAGTGTAAATGCTCAGATTGGTCTGTCTTGACCAAGAGATTGCACTAGCACATTGTGGTGTGTTGAAGAGGACCTACAGAGAGGATAAATTCTTCCGTACTGACTTATGGGATGAAGAATTAGACCTCAGTTGTTATTGATTTCTTAACCTCTGTCACTTAAATAGGTTTGTGTGTAATTAGTATTTATTTCTTTGATCTGCTTTGGGTTTAGAGTCAGATAGCGATTATATACTTTGCAGTTTGGGCAATATTATTAATTACATGACAATTGCTAAGATGTAATACAGAGCAACGTGTGCAAGGAAAGTCTTGTATGATTTGTCCCCTTGGTGGGCTCAGAAGTTTTATCATACCAATCTTGCAAGTGAAATTAGTTTCCAGTATGGATAATAATGTTGAGCTGTCTTTACTCCAAGGAAAAAGATATTAATTAATATAAAGTTTTTCAGTGGCTTAATTAATTAATGGACTAAATAATCTTAAACACGGGAAATAATAACCGGGAGCCATATTTTCGTAATATGGATTAAGATGGATAGTGCAATATTAATTTTATAGTGAAGTAAATTAATATTAATGGACTAAATAATATTGTGGCTCAATATTAAGAACTTCAGAGCCCATTGGAGGTCCAATCTTAATTCTCTCAAAGGCCCCTCAAATAGCCCAATATAAGTCCAATTAATGAAAAGGAGAAGAAAATATTATTGCCTAATTTTGTCCTATTATTTTCGAAAATTTAGGAAAAGAAGAGGAAAAAAATTTCTTGATTTTTTGGAAAGATTTTATGGAAAGAGACAAGTATTCTTGGAATACAAGATTATCCCATAAATTCAAGAAATAATATCTTGTTTCTTGTTCCTTGATATTTTCGAAAAAAATACATAGATAAGGGAGGAAAATATTTTTTGTGATTATTAATATATGAGATATATTCAAGATTGTATCTTGGGAAGATACAAAGAAATTTCCCATAACCCTAATTAGGGCTCAAATTTTCGCCCACCTCCTCATCTATAATAGGGGATGGAGTTTTCATCCCAAACACAATTCCAGTCTTGGAAAAATTAGAAATCTACAAAGGTGGTGCAATATATTTTTATGTTTTCTCCTTTGTTAAAATTGTTCGTGAGAATCCTTCCACCGGATTACGGACGAGGACGTGGGACATATTTGAGAAGGTGTTTTGGGTTGATCCATCTACTCAATGGTTGTCACTCCAAGTGGTATGTTTCGCGTAACTCCTAGATTTTGCATGTATAGGATTTACGTGAAATTAATTGTACGCGTGATGTTGTTGGCTTTTAATTGTTATTTGAATTAATATAGGATTAATTCATGCTAGTAATAATTAAAATAATTTAAATATGTATTTAATTGAACCTTGAATAGATCCGGGCACCTTATTCCCCAACAACTGGTATCAGAGCCTTGGTTTCGAGCTTTGTGATTTAAATTGTTAACCATTAAATTTAAAATTGAATAGTAGAATTACTAGATCTTTTTTGCAGGTATCCAATTGTCATGATATTTAATGTTTGTTTATGTTCATGCGCATGAATTGTTTTTAATTCGACTCGTTTGGATTTGTTTTTCTCGTGAGAAAATCCACGAGTAGGTTAGGCTATTTTGATTTATTCAATGTAATAGACTAGTTTAGATTTTAGGTCTATTTATCTTTTTTGTAAAATAAATTGTAACCGAATCGATGACGAAGAAGGAGACGGGATTAAAGATGGATCCAAATCGCACACGACATGGGGCCAGGTGTCGCGCGTAAACGCAGTAAAGGGGAGCACGACGCCGACGCGGACGCCGGGTAAGCACGCCAAAGCGCGGGCAAGACTCAGGTGGCCGAGCACCAAAGTGATCAACTGGCGGGCGCCGCGACGACGCTGGCGGCATAGGCGGGCGAAAGCAAATGCTCATAACAAGAAGCAGTAATGATACGCCAGCGAGGCGCGCACAACAATGGCTCGTGGAGGGACGACACGCTGGCCGCAAGACAAAGGTATGAGCGCCACGAGGTCATTGACCGATACGGGGCGGCATCCCGCCGCGCTATTTTCAAGCCGCCGAATGACGGGCGAGGCACGGCGTGATGAAACGTGATGAATTTTTTTTCGAGACGAACGAGTGGGAGAAATTCAAGACGTTATTTCTTCAAGATCAAGACGAGAAAATTAAACCATGACAATTAGATAATTGGTGCCCAATTTGTTTAATTTTTTGTTTTGTTTTGATATTTATTTTTTCTTGTGCTTCTGTTTAATTTGTTTAATGTGTTTGCATGAGAAATTATATGTGAAAATCTCAACCTCAAAAGTACTAAGTATGTTTTAAATAATTAATTTGTTTTTTTGAAAAATTAAATTAATTTTGACCTCCATGATTTATTTATTTGTGAAATTTTTTGGAGAAATTTCCCCCACGGAACGGTCAAAAGATAGCTATCACATGAATAAATTCCTAACGGATGATTGTGAATTATTATTAGTGGCGACAATGACCCTCCCCACAAGGCTTATTAAAAACGAAGTAATAATTCTGTATTTAATCATGGTTATTACTTAGGTATAAAATATATATGCATATACTTCCCCGAAGTCCCTGTCAATTTTATATGGTCAAATGGGAGCCAACTATTAATTATGAATTAAAGGTTTGTAACTGTCTGTGTTTGTAACATGCTTAAATGTGTTTAAATAGACAGTTCACCCCACGTAACCTATTTAAATTGTTTTGAGATGTTGGCTGATGCATGTTCATATTCTTTTGAGATTTTGATATGTTACATGTGATCGAATTATGTGATAAATTTTGTGCTTAATCCGGATATTAACATAAAAATGTATGTTTATTTTTAGTTCAGCATGTCGCAACCTTTTAATCCACTGTTTAATATACTGAAAGATCATCAATTGACTGGTGAAAACTATGTCGATTGGAATCAGAAATTATCAATTGTCCTAACTGCACAACATCATAACTAGGTTCTCTATGTCCCTAAACCCGAAAAACCTGCTGAGGATGCCGACGAAACAAATAAGAGGGGGTATAATGAGTGGGAGCAGTCCAATGAAATGGTGAAGAGCATCATCCTGATTTCACTATCAGATTTGTTGAGGCATCTTCATCAGGACATTGAAACTGCTGCAGGCATTATGCAATCTCTTAAAGAGATGTTTTCACATCCGACCCAAATGGCTAGGCAGAACACCAAGCAAGACATGGTCATGCTAAAAATGGTGGAGGGAACGCCCGTAAGGGAGTAAGTTCTCAAAGTATTGGCTTATTTTAACAAACTTGAGATTCTTGGTGAAAAGTGTGATATCGAAACTAAAATCGAGTTCATCCTCCATTCTCTACCGAAAAGCTTTGATAACTTTTATCTGGACTCCCTGATGAACGGTCAGGAGTACACTTTGCATGAACTAATGCAAGCTCTAGACTCGGTTGAGAAGAAAATGGAGCACCAAAATCAGTACTTAGAGACAAAAGGTCAAGACCAAGACATATCAAGTGTTGCTCAGAGCAAAGTTAAAATAATTCAAAGATTGGGTGTTGAGAGACTCAGTAAGAAAAAATGTTGCAGGTGCGGTGAGAGAGGACATCGGAGGTCAGCTTGTTCCAAACCTAAAGGGGATGGAAAGAAAGGTAATTCTCATGCACTAGTTGTTGAAACTTGTTTAGTGGCGTATGCCTCCCATTCGTGGGTAGTGGATACAGGAGCCACTGATCATGTTTGTTTCACTTTAGAGAGGTTCCAGCTAACCCGACAACTTAGTGGGAGTGAGATCCTCATCACATTGGGCGATGCTACGAGAGTGGCAACTGAAGCAGTGGGAGAAGTGAAGCTATCTTTTGAAGATAGAGTTTTAGTTTTGAGAGATGTTCTTTACGTTCCTAGTTTTAGAAAGACTCTTATTTCAGTTTCTAAACTTTTTATGGATGGATATTCAGTTTATTTTTCTAAACACATTACTATTTTTCAAAATAATCTATTTATCTATCATGGAACGTTGTTAAACAATCTCTACACTATTAACTGTTCACGCCACTCACAAAATGTATCCTATAACACATCGACTGTTTTGCATAAAAGAAAGCGTTCTTCAGACATGAACGAAACACTTCTGTGGCATCTAAGATTAGGTCATATCAATCTAAAAAGGATACAAAGGTTGGTACAAGATGGATCATTGGAGTCTCTCCGGGTTGAATCGTTTCCAACTTGCGAATCCTGTTTAGAGGGTAAGATGACCAAGAGGGCATTTGAAGTCAAGGGGAATAGAGCCACTGAAGTGTTAGAAATTGTTCATACTGACGTATGTGGTCCTATGTCAATCAAAGCAAGGAGAGGTTATGAGTATTTTGTTATGTTTATCGATGATTACTCAAGATGGATACATTTTCCTCATGAAGCATAAGTCCGAAACCTTTGATAAGTTCAAAGTGTTTAAGGCTGAAGCAGAAAAACATAGGGAAAAAAGTATCAAGTTTCTATGATCTAATCGTGGAGGCGAATACCTCAGCGATGGTTTTCTGAACTACTTATCAGACGAAGGGATTGTATCCCAGTTAACTGCTCTCAGAACCCCTCAACAAAATGGGTTAGCAGAACGAAGAAACATAACTCTTTTAGAAATGGTCAGATCCATGATGAGTTATTCGGATCTTCCCAAGTCATTTTGGGGACACGCTTTGGAAACAACGACTTACATTCTAAACATGGTACCATCCAAATCGGTTCCTAAAACCCCAAAAGAATTGTGGACCGAGCGCAAGTCCAGTCTAAGACACATGAGAATTTGGGGTTGTCCGGCTTACGTGTTGGATAAGAAAGCCAATAAGTTGGACCCACGTTCGGAATTAGGTTGTTCATTGGGTATCCCGAGGGAACAAAAGGGTGTATGTTCTATGGTCCCGATGATCAAAAGGTTGTAATAAGTACACACTTTAGATTTTGGAAGAAGACTATATGAACAATAGGAAGCCCAACAGTGAGATTACCTTAGACAAATTAAGAGGGCCAACTCCATGACCAACTATACAAGTTGATATACCAAACGTCACACCTACACAAATGGAACCTCATCGCAGTGGGAGGGTTGTTAGACAACCCGAGAGATTCTTAGGGATAGGAGAGTCTTCGGACTTGATCTCAAGAGAAGAATCGGACCCATGGTCTTACAACGAGGCGATCCAAGATAAGGATGCAGATTCTTAGCAAACTGCAATAAAGGCCGAGATGGATTCTATGGATCATAATCAAGTGTGGGAGCTTATCGAACCACCCAATGGGGTAAAACCCATTGGATGCAAGTGGGTATACAAGAGAAAAAAGGGACTAGATGGGAAGGTTGAGACCTTCAAGGCTAGACTTGTGGCAAAATGATACACTCAGAAAGAAGGGATCGATTATGAGGAAACCTTTTCACCTGTAGCCATGCTAAAGTCCATCTGCATTCTCTTATCGATAGCTGCACATCTAGATTTTGAGATCTGGCAAATGGGTGTCAAGACAACTTTCCTAAACAGAAGTCTTGAAGAGGAAATCTATACGCGCTAACCCGAAGGCTTCATTGCGAAAGGCAAAGAGCATCTAGTTTGCAAGTTTAAGAAGTCCATCTAAGGACTTAAGCAAGCATTCCGAGCTTGGAACCAATATTTTGATAAGGTGATAAAATCATACGGTTTCAATCAAAATAAGTTCGAGAGTTGTGTATACAGAAAGTATGACGGAACTGCATTGGTATTCTTAGTACTATATGTAGACGACATTCTGTTCATCGAAAACGATGTAAAGATGTTGTTAGATGTAAGGGTGTGACTATCAAATCAGTTTGATATGAAGGACTTAGGAGAAGCCGGTCATATCCTAGAGATCAAGATTACTCGAGATCGCAGGAAAATGATGATTGGCTTATCCCAAACTTCATACATAGATACTGTTTTGAAGCGATTCAGCATGCAGGATTCCAAGAAGGGTTTCTTACCCTTCAGACATGGCATCCATCTGTCAAAATAAATGTGTCCAAAGACACAAAAAGAGATAGATGATATGAGGGGAATTCCATATGCTTTGGCAGTTGAAGTGTAAATGCTCAGATTGGCCTGTCTTGACCAAGAGATTGCACTAGCACATTGTGGTGTGCTAAAGAGGACCTACAGAGGGGATAAATTTTTCCGTACTGACTTATGGGATGAAGAATTAGACCTCAGTTGTTATTGATTTCTTAACCTCTGTCACTTAAATAAGATTGTGTGTAATTAATATTTATTGCTTTGACCTGCATTGGGTTTAGAGTGAGATAGCGATTCTATACTTTGCATTTTGGGCAATATTATTAATTATATGACAATTGCTAAGATTTAATACATAGCAACGTGTGCAAGGAAAGTCTTGTATGATTTGTCTCCTTGGTAGGCTCAGAAGTTTTATCATACCAATCTTGCAAGTGGAATTAGTTTCCGGTATGTATAATAATGTTGAGTTGTCTTTACTCCAAGGAAAAAAATATTAATTAATATAAAGTTTTTCAGAGGCTTAATTAATTAATGAACTAAATAATTTTAAACACGAAAAATAATAATCGGGAGCCATATTGTCGTAATATGGATTATGATGGATAGTGCAATATTAATTTTATAGTGGAGTAAATTAATATTAATGGGCTGAATAATATTGTGGCTCAATATTAAGAAATTCAGAGCCCATTGGAGGTCCAATCTTAATTCTCCCAAAGGCCCCTCAAATAGCCCAATATAAGTCCAATTAATAAAAAGGAGAAGAAAATATTATTGCCTAATTTTGTCCTATTATTTTCGAAAATTTAGGAAAAAGAAGAGGAAAAGTTTCTTGATTTTCTTGGAAAGATTTTATGGAAAGAGACAAGTATTCTTGGAATACAAGATTATCCCATAAATTCAAGAAATAAAATCTTGTTTCTTGTTCCTTGATATTTTCGAAAAATACATAGATAAGGGAGGAAAGGATTTTTTGAGATTATTATGGAAATAGAATATATGAGATATATTCAAGATTGTATCTTGGGAAGATACAAAGAAATTTCCCATAACCCTAATTAGGGCTCAAATTTTTTCCCACCTCCTCATCTATAAATAGGGGATGAAGTTTTCATCCCAAAAATAATTACAGTCTTGGAAAAATTAGAAATCCATACAGGTGGTGCAATATATTTTTCGGTTTTCTCATTTGTTAAAATTGTTCATGAGAATCCTTCCACAGGATTACGGACGAGGACGTGGGACATATCTGAGAAGGTGTTTTGGGTTGATCCATCTACTCAACGGTTGTCGCTCTAAGAGATATGTTTTTTGTTACTCCTAGATTCCGCATGTATAGGATTTACGTGAAATTAATTGTACGCATAATGTTGTTGGCTTTTAATTGTTATTTGAATTAATATAGGATTAATTCATGCTAGTAATAATTAAAATAATTTAAATATGTATTTAATTGCACCTCGAATAGATCCGGACACCCTATTCCCCAACATGAACTGAGCAACGCGGTGCGTTCGTTGACGATGCAACATGGAGAATGCTCAACGAGTGGTGGACGTCGGGATAGACGTTACGAGGGGACCACTCGGATGCCTGAAATAATCGATCATCAATAGGGATTGCGAAGGTTTCGACGTCGTGAGAATGACGAATCCAGATTCTCGAACGCGCGAAAGGAAAAATTCCATCAGTCGGGAATCATCTCGGCCACAATAACAGGCGACACCATCACAACGGTTGCAAATAAAGAGGTGGACGACATGCCACCAAGAACAACTGTTGGGATATTTTTAGTTTTAATTATTATGCCAAAACACCTTGTAATAGGACAAACTAAGTTGTATAGAAAGCTTGTGTTTCTAGACTTAGATTTATTCTTACAGGTAACAAGTTGAGGGGTAACTCATCAAGAGAAAACAAGGCTAATCAGAACAAGATGAGACTGATGAGTTCCATGTAAATTGATGAGCTGAACAAGAAGAAGCATGTTGATGTAGTGCTGATGTAGTGTACTGATCATCAGACCAGATTTCAGCAGACCATATTTCAGCAGATCAGAAATCAGCAGACCAGATTTCAGCAGACCAGATTTCAGCAGATCATATTTCAGCAGATCAGAAATTAGCATACCAGATTTCAGCAGATCAGAAATCAGCAGACCAGATTTCAGCAGACCAGAAATCAGGCGAGCTGATCAGATTCGTTAAACACACAAAAAATTGGCCAATGAGAAGATGACAACACATATATGGATGTGACATAAAGCTGCAAGCAACAGTGCAAAACGACAAAGAAAAGCTGAAAGATTATTAGTATGGATTTGAATTTACTCTCCAACGGTAATATTCAAATCCACACTATAAATACATTGCACTATCTTCAAAAGAAGATAATGGAGGATGCTGCAATGTGAAGATTAAAGCTAAATATTCAAGCATCTCCATTCAAGAACACAGAGCATTAAATATTCAAATCTACCCAAGAGTGTTCTTTATTATATCTAAGCATAAATGTCATATCCTAAGCTTAGAGAGATTTTTCCAACCTTAGCTTAAAGGCTAAAATAATGTAAGGAAAAATCTCACCTAGTTGGAAATAACACCAAACCCAAACCCTTTCTTGAGAGAAAATTAGTGGTTAAGTGAGGTAGTTAATTACGCAATCTCCTGAGGAAGATAAGTCCCGAGAGAGTGAGAACTCATTAAACATCTATAGGCGATCCCGTGAGGGAGATAAATCCCGTTGAGTGAGAGCTCCATAAATATCTGTATGGTGGTGTGCCTAACACCGTAAACTAAGGTTTCCTTTGGATTAAGGAAGTGCCCCATGAAGGGAAGAGTGGATGTAGGAGTTGGACTCCGAACCACTATAAAAATACGTGTGTTCTTATTTTCTTTCATATTAACTGTTATACATACTTTAGCAAATCAGCATAACACATTCGCAAAATTTTAAAGTCACCTCCCATTAAGATTTTACGAGTTTTAAATCGGGTTTTTCGGGTCCAACAATAACCACGAAAGGGAAGAGTCGCATTCGCCAATAAATAGGGGAAGAAATGAAAATCAATTAGCTGAAATTCCGGGGTTTCACCGCGATGGGTCGGGCAAAGAATCGGAAGAAGAAAGTGGGGAAAGTGACAAGTCAGACGACAAAGGTCATAAATATGATGAAGAACTGGAAGATTGGTTCGAACAGGTTATTGATGGTCTTAAATACGATGAAGAACCGGAAGAGTGGTTCGAACAGATTAACGAGGGTCCTAAATACGATGAAGAACCGGAAGAAGAACTAACCAAGAGAAGTACAAAGGTCAAGATTGGGTTTAATCAACTAGAGAGTTTCAATTCATCTGTGAAATTGGAATTCGAATTGCAATCGAGTCGGATTATTCCAATAACTACAGATGTTGAAGGGGCTACTGTTCATTCAAAAAAATTTCTTAGACATAAACATCTTTTTTTTTTCTAACCTGGAAAACGAGAAGAGTTGGATTTGGGCACCGTTTGCAGACATCAGATGTGAATACATCGAGGATCCCCAGAGAGGAAATTTGCCAAAAATTGAATCCTGTAGTAGCTACACTGCAGAATTCATGCCTCCTAAAGTGAATTTTGATAAGAGGGCTAATCCCCCAACCTCTTTTGGAACAGTATTAGCTCTCAAGCAACAGCCTAAAGATAGAGATGCTTATTCATATGCCATGGTGGACTGGTGCTCTCAAGATGATACAGTTTCTGATGTAGTACCTCAGGGGCCACCTAAGGAGAACAAATACATCTTAAGCAGTTTGGAGATCGATGAATCAATGACACAAGGTTTTTGTGAAATCAATTTAGGCGAAAGTGCTTCTAAAGTTTATGGGTTGGCTACCATTGACCAGCATGTTACTAAAGGTGTATCGACAAAAGATTTAACACCTCTCGGGACTGAAGTTTCTAGTAACGTGGGAGACGATCCACTTGAATAGGTAGATAACACGGAAAAATATTTTGTTCTACAAGAAATCCATTTGAAAGATTGTTATGCGAATCGCCTTATTATTTAGAGGAGAGGCGCAATGAGAGGTGAGATGGTTCGAGAGCAAGTGGCGGGAACAAAAAGATGAGACGTAGGAATCGACTATGGAGATGGTTTTAGGGGTTATACGTGAAAGTATGCTTTTACTTTGTATAACCCATGTATTAAGCACTTATTTACTGAAATAAATTATTTATCATTGTTGCATTAAATATGAATGAATGTTATATATATTTACTGCAAACTGTTCATAAAAAAACACGTGTTACATTGTAGTTAATGTGGTGATACCAGATCACAGAAGATCACATTAACAGTCCCTTGTAAACTAGTGCATGTTTCACAACTTAGATAGATCTGAACAATCTGGTAAAGGTTGATGTGTAAGGCTCAGATTGACTTGACTTGACCGAGAGATTACACTAGTGCATTTGTTGCACTGAAGTGGACCTACAAAGAGGATAAAATCTTCCGTACTGACTTATGGGATGAAGAGTTAGACCTCATTGGTTGTTGATTTATTAATCTATGTTACTTAATAAGGATTGTGTGTGATTAATAATTATTGCTTTGACTTATGCTGGGAAGAGAATCATTGCGACTTCGATACCTTATATCTTGGGCAATAATATTAATTACATGATAATTGCTAAATTAATACAGAGAATCTTGTGCTTGGAAAGACTTGTATGATTTTTCCCCTTGGTGGGCTCAGAACCTTTATCATACCAAATCTTGCAAGTGGAATTAATTTTCCGGTATGGATAATAATGTTGAGTTGTCCTTACTCCAAGGATAAAGATATTAATTAATATAAAGCTTTTCAGTGGCTTAATTAATTAATGGACTAAATAATTTTAAACACGAGAAATAATAATCGGGAGTCATATTACCGTAATATGGGTTAAGATGGATAGTGCAATATTAATTATATAGTGTAATTAATTAATATTAATTGGTTGAATAATATTATGGCTAAATATTGGAATTCAGAGCCCATTGGGAGGTCCATCTTAATTCTCCTAAAGGCCGTTCAAGTAGCCCAATTAAAGTCCATTAAATAAAAAGGTGTTTAAAATAAATTAAATATTATTGTTGCATATTTTTCCTTAATTTTTGAATTTATTAAAGAAAAGAAGGTGAAAGATTTTCTTGGAAAGATTTTATGGAAAGGAGATAAGTATTCTTGGAATACAAGATTATCCCATAAATTCAAGAAATCTCCTACTTGGTTTCTTTATGGGCAATTTTCGAAAATTAGAGAATAAGAAGGAAGAAAAAAATTTCTTGATTTTCTTGGAAAGATTTTATGGAGAAAGATATGTATTCTTGGAATACAAGATTATCTCATAAATTCAAGAAAGATCCAATCTTGCAAATCTCCTTCATTATTTTCGAAAAAAAGAAGGTTATATAAGGTGTGAGATTTTTGTGGAAAATTATACATGGAAAGAAGAATATATGGGATATATTCAAGATTTCTTAGAGATCAAGAAATGATCTTTCCATACACTAATTAAACCTAAAAAATTTGACACCCCTTAGTGTTGTGTTCGATATAATTAATCAGCATTAATCAAACACGTAAGAGACACGTGTAATATTTATTAAAATAATCATGCCCGATGGACAAGTGTGCTCGCCGCTCGCCGACCAAACAAGTTTTGTTCGCCAGCTTACCATTCACCAACTAAGGTTGTTCAACCACTGACCGAGCAAAATGATCCTGAAAAGAACATGACAAAGTCAGTCAAACGGATCAGATCAGGGAAGAAGGAATCAAATAAAGCTGAGTCAATTCTGAGGACTCAGACAAGTCTGAGGACTCGACAACCTCGATTGCTCGTGACATCCCGGGGTCAAGATGCTCTAATCCCGAACATCCCGAGGGGCTCGCACATCCCGAGGGTCAAGATGCTCGGTGCTGTTCGACATCCTGAGGGGCTCAGACATCCTGAAGGCTCAGACGACCTGAGGGATCAGTATGCTCGATGATCAGATATCCTGAGGGCTCAGATATTCTGAAGGCTCAGACGACCTGAGGGGTCAGTATGCTCGATGATCAGATATCCTGAGGGCACAGACATCCCCAAGGCTCATATGACCTGAAAGCTCAGACAACCTGAAGAACTCAGATATGCTCGATGAGGGCAATATTTCCACATAAGATTGACATGGTTAAAGGGGCGAACAAAGCATCCAGCCAAGCAAAAGATTGATTTGGACGATCAAAAGAGTGCCTTACAGACAAGCAAGTGCAAAGATCAATCTGGAAGACGAAGTTGGGAACGTGGCAATATTACATGAATTCTTGCATGGCCCAAAATCTACAGCTCATACTTGCCAACCCAGCTCATGCTTGTCGAAGTACGATAAATAGAAGAAAAAACAGCAAGGAGGGGGGTGACAAAAAATTTCAAAAGAAAGGTGAGGTACAGAAAAATACGAGAGTTCATGCACATCAAAACCCTAGCACTTAGATATCAATTCTTCAAATCATCTTCATCCATAACGATTCATCTTCAGAAGATGTATCAAATATTGTAGGTGTAAAAGTCGCAATACCACATCCCTGGCTTGGAATGCCTCCAGAGTAGTCATTTCTTGACGAACTGGGTCAACAAATTCTTGTTATTTACAGTCTATTTTACACGTGCATGTTTTGTTTGTGAGTCGTTACCGAATTAGCGACATCATATTCCTCAAATAAAATGACTCGCGACAACTGGTGCTAGAAGGAGGGTATCAAAAAACCAACCCATACACAAACTCAGAAGGAGCCGAAAAGCGTAAAATGAAATATAATGCCTCAATCTAGGAACACAAAAACAGAGAGGTCGGGACAAAGTCGACCGCACGACCGGAAAGAGGCTCAGCGCCAGCCTCACAAAGATCAGATAGTGGAGACCACTAATCTTGAGGATATTGCCAATGATCCGGGCGGTTACAAAAAGGCCATCACTTTCTTGCTACGAAAGCGTAAAGAGAGAGGACCGGAAAAAGAGTTAGCCAAGTTAAAACCTCAAGATGATGAAGAACGATGCTCGCGATACACCCGATAAGAAAGCAAGTTAAAATGAAAGCGCGAAGCGATGTCAAAAAAAAAAAAAGGATGACACGCTCGATGATGAAACGACCTCGAAGTCAAACCATCGGCGTTTGGGCGTTTGAGGCTCTCCACCAAAGACCGAATCGGCAATAATAGGCGGCATGGATCCGAGAAGGAACAACCAATGAATAAGCCCGCATTCTTCGGATCCCCATGATCATCCGCATGCCGAACAAAAATCGGCGGGAACAAAATTGTCTATCCATCATCGATTGGGTGGTCAAGAACAAACTTGGAAAGGGGGACTGCCCCATCACGAGCATGACCCACTGGGTCCTCATGATGGGAAACAGCCCCGATCCAAGTCTGTTAGTTCCACAAAATTTGTGGAAATGCAAAAACCATCAAGGGTTTACAAGACCGATCTGCCGCGACCAAGAACACCCCGAGGCGAAAGCACAATACCTTGCTCGCCACTATCACCGGCGATCATGGCAGCCGAAATACAAGAGAAAGTGACGAAGACCCGACCACCAATCCCCATGTTCGATGCTGAGTTGGACCCTCATGACCATCTCAGCAAATATTCAGACTTTATGATTGCCATGGGTGCCACAGACGCGACGCAATGCCGATCATTCCCCATGACTTTGGGTGATCGGGCACATAGATGGTTCTCTACTTTACCCGCCGCGTCTATCACATCTTTCGCTCAATTGGGACAACAATTCCTGTCCCATTTCTCATCCATGTGTGCTCGTCCGGCGCCAAAACAAAGGTTGGCGCATTTTTCCCAACTAAGAGGTGAGTCTGATCGAGCATACATCGAAAGATTTGATAAATGTTTGTATGATGGGGCCCCATTTGAAGAGGATGCCAAGATCCTCGTGGTGGTCGGAGGCCTGACTTTGAATACTGACATGTGGAAAGCCATGCACCAAGACTGGCCGAACACATATTCAGAATTTCGGGAGCGAGCAGCCAAAATCATAGCCATGCAAGATTTGCTCGCCCAATCACGATTGGGTCAGGAAGTGCCAACTAAGAAAGTTTTTGGGAAGAAAGTGATGAATGAAGGGGGGAACCCCCAGGCTCTTTCAAACCTTTCGAAGAAAGAGTAGAAGCAAACGCCCTACGAAGTCTTCTGGGCATTTCAGCAGAAACAATTTTTAACCAAATCAAAGATCGGGACATGTTAGATAGACCTCGAAGAATCATAATGGACAAGCATCGACTTAATGCTTCCAAATATTGTAACTATCACGAGTACATCGGGCACAATACAGAAGATTGTCGCGATCTACTTCGACAACTTTGGAAGTTATAAGAAGATAATCGTCTTACCCAATTCCTAAAAAAGCCGGCGAGCAGAGGCTCTTGAACAGAAAAAACAGAAGATCAAAGGGGTAAGCGTAAAGCCGAACAAACATCTGACAGTGATCCCGAAGAATCACGTAAGAGGTCTGAATTACCTAAAAGAGGGCCTCCTACTGTGGGAAGAGGTCGAGAAAGTCAAGAGATCCATATGATACGGCCTGAATATGGTCCAGTGGGTGGATGTTATCAGGCACCAACATTATCAAACAGACGAAAGAAAATGGAGATGCGTGCCATGCAAAGCATCCACCAGGTGAAGGTGGCGAGCACATCAGCTAGCACGCCACCCTCTCACCAATTTATGTTTTCGGAAGACGATCTCGACGGTATAATCACTCCCCACAATGACTCCTTAACCATCAGTGCTCGTCTCCTCGGGTTGAAGGTGCACCGCCTCCTGGTCGATACCGGAGCATATGCGAACATTTTGTTCGTCAACACTCGCACTGTATGGAAAAACAAGTTGGGGACTTGAGTAGCTATATTGAACCATGTGATCATACCATTATGGGTTTTGGGGAATCTGTAACCCGACCCTATGGTATGATTAGGTTAGGAGTCGAGTTAGAATCAACTCTAAATCCGAAGATCCGACGAACTAGAATGCTAGATTTTGTAATCATCGATGCTCCGTCTACTTATAACTAGTTCCTAGGTCACTCATTTATTCAGGAATTTAAAGCGGTCTGTTCTACTTATTACTATTGTGTCAAATTTCTAACCCAAGATGGAACCGGTATCGTAAAAGGAGATCAGAAGAAAGCTCGAGATTATTTGCTATCATGTGCACCAGAAAAACAAAACATCGTTAACATGATGGAGCAAACATGGGAGATCGGTGAGTCAAACCAACAGGCAAATACGCAGCCAAAGTGTCCCTTGACGAACACAAAGTAAATCCGAAGACAACTCCCATGCGAACATAGAACGCGCGAACACTGTATCCGGGATGGCAACTCATGTCCCAAATCTCCCAGATCTAATGAGTATTGATCCATCAAACGAGCAGCCAGACCTAGAGCCTCGAGTAGGTTTTGAACCTATGGAGGTTGATGACGAACACCGGGGGTCAATTCAAGATCCTCGGTGGAAACAAAAAAGAAAGCGAGCAACACCTGTCGAACAACTGGAGTCTATCAACATCGACCCGAATAGACCTGAGTTAGAAGTGTTCATTGGTTCGGAATTACCTGAACCAATTCGAACAGAAATGATTGCTTACCTTCAAGCAAACTTGGATGTGTTCGCCTGGTCGCACGAGGACATGGTTGGCATTAATCTAGAACATGCATGCCACTCCCTCAACCTTGATCCAACACAAACTCCAGTAATCCAGAAGCTCAGAAAGTTCAGTCCGGAGAAATATGCGGCTATGAATAGTGAAATCAAAAAGTTGCTCGACAACAAACTGATTCGAGAGGTAAAATGCCGAGATGGCTTGCGAACCCCCAGTATTTGTTCGCAAGTCCAATGGATCTTGGAGATTATGTATTAATTTCACCGATTTTAAATAAGGCATGCCCGAAAGATAATTTCCGATGCCGCATATCGACTATTTGTCGATAATCTGAGAAGGCGAGCTCATGACTTTCATGGATGCATTTGCTGGTTATCACCAAATACCCATGCATCCTGACAATCAAAAGAATATGGCATTCTGCAGTGAAAAGAATATGTATTGTTGGCAACGCATGCCATTTGGATTAAAGAATGCCGGAGCAACATATCAGCGTTTGGTGAACAAAATGTTCGACGAACACATCGGCCGAACAGTTGAGGTATATATTAACGATATTGTGGTAAAGAGCGAACACAAGGAAGACCACATCACCCACCTCGCACAAACGTTTGATATACTCAGGGAGTACAACATGAAGCTAAATCCGAAAAAATGCAGCTTTGGGGCTTACTCAGGAAAATTCCTCGGACATATGGTCAGTCAAAGGGGGATTGAAGCAAACCCATCAAAGATTCAAGCCATGCTCGATATGCAGGCCCCTAGAAGTGTGAAAGAGGTTCAAAAATTAACCGGACGTTTAGCTTCCGTAAGCCGGTTTATATCACGAACTGGGGACAAATGCAAACCTTTCTTTGATGCATTAAAGAAATGGAAATTCCAGTGGACCGAGCATTGCCAAAATGCATTTGAATCATTGAAGCAGTACCTTGCAGATACTCAGACATTGTCTAAGCCTGTCCCAGGCGAACAACTCTATCTGTATCTTGCTGCATCCGAACATGCAATAAGCGTCGTGCTCATTCGAATAGAAGGGACGACACACTTGCCCGTTTACTATGTAATCCAAGTGCTCAAAGAAGCCGAGCTCCGGTACCCCCCACTGGAAAAACTTGCATATGCTCTCGTAATGAGTGTTCGAAAATTGCGACCATACTTTTTCGATCACTCAGTCGAGGTACTGACCACATTTCCATTGCGACAAGTCCTCCACCGACCAGACACTGCAGGTAGATTACTCAAATGGGCGGTGGAGTTAGGACAATTTGGCATTACGTTCGCCCTGCGAACAGCAATGAAGGGCCAAGCCATGGCCGATTTTATGGTCGAGTTGACATATCCACAAATGCCCGAAAAAGCTATCGACCAACCATGACATATGTACGTTGATGGCTCATCAACAAGTTCAAGAGCCAGAGCAGGCGTAGTTCTCATCAGCCCAACTAGATAAACATTCACAACAGCCATCCGTTTTGACTTCCCAGCCACAAATAATGAAGCCGAAAGTACGGCTTTGATCATTTGGACTACGATGGCTATGACAATGGGAATTCAAAGGCTGATGATTTACAGTGATTCTCAGATAATCGTTTATCAAGTAACAGGAGAGTACGAGGCCCGAGGCGAACATATGACATAGTATCAGCAACTAGCAAAAGAGTTGCTCGAGCATTTCGAACAAGTTTTCATAGAACAATTACCACGATTGGGTAATTCGTTCGCTGATGCTTTGGAACGCCTGGCAATAGCAGAAGGAGTAATGAACACAAACGACATTGTGGTCGCCACAACTTGTTCGCCATCGCCTCTAGACTTTTGCTCGCCTAAGTAATGCGCGAAGCAAAGAAAACCTCGATGACTCAATCTCGAAAGTTATTTACAAAAAGGATTTCTCCTCGAGAATAAGGCACGAGCTACTGCCTCGGATTACAATCTGCCGCTATACTATCTTAGACGAGCATTTGTACAAAAGAAGCTTCTCACTTCCACTATTGAAGTGTATTACTCCTGAAGAGGGTCGTGTACTTTTGGAGCAAATCCATGATGGAGTATCACGAAACCATACGGTGGGTTAGCTACGGCGCACAAAATAATCGCACAAGGTTATTCTTGCCAACCCTCAAAAAAAGATTCACTCACAGTATGCTCATGCGCGTGCCACAAGTGTGCAGTACATGCCCCACTTATTCATAGCCCACCTGAAGAATTAGTGTCAGTTTATAGCCCATGGCCATTTGCTAAATGGGGGATCGATTTGATCGGCCCATTTCCTACTGGCACTTCGGGAGTAAAATTTGTTGTGGTAGCCGTTGATTACTATACTAAATGGGCGGAAGCCGAAGCCATTGTCAAAATCACCGAACAAAGAATGTGGAACTTTGTTTGGAAAAATATCATTTGTCGATTCGGGCTTCCTCAGTCATTAGTAACGGATAACGGCAAACAGTTTGATGGAAGTGAATTCCGACAACATTGTGCTCGCTGGGGCATAAAAAAACATTACTCAACTCCGTATTATCCCCAATCAAATGGACAAGTTGAAGCCGTTAATAAAATTATCAAGCATACCCTCAAGGCTAGACTTGATAATTCCAAGGGGGGAGGATGGGCTGAAGAGTTGCCCGAAATATTATGGGCCTATCGAATAACTTTCAGAACATCAACTGCGGAGACCCCATTTGCCCTAGCATTTGGTGCGGAAGCTATTATACCCGCAGAAATCAAGATTCCGAGTCATCAAACAATGACTTTTGGAGAGCGCATCAATGACCAGGCCCTCGCCCTGAGTGCAGACCTGTTAGAAGAAAGAAGGACGGAGGCTGATTTCAAAAATGCCATGTATAAAAAGAGATCAGAGAAGTTCTACAACTCCAAAGTCCAAACACGCAGGTTCAATGTGGGCGAGCTGGTTTTAAGACGAGCAACGGGGGTATCAGGTGGTGTGTTCGGCCGAGCATGGGAAGGTCCATTCAGAGTTACAGAACGTTTGCTAAACGGGGCGTATGACTTGGAAGATCTGAATGGAGTCCCATTGTCCTACTCGTGGAATGCGTCAAATTTGAAAAAATATTATCAATAATGACGGGCATAACCGACCGAACAAAGTTAGCCACATAGCTAAAACGAGCACAAATGGCCGAACATAATCAGCCATTCAACTAGGACGAGCAGGACAATCCTGAAGGAAGAACACATTGTGTTCGACACATATCTTCTAGAAAGAAATGCTGGCCAGCACTATCGAAAGACAGAAGATACGTGTCAGAACGAGTTGACAAGTGGTGGCAACCAAGAAAGGAACGAGTCAATCTTTGAACAAGAGCTGACAAAAAGCCGAACAGATGTCAAAAAGAGGAACAAAAGTAAGAGGGTCAGCACCAACTAGCTATGCCAGCACTAGCTTGGGATAGTTCTATAAATAGAGGCATATTGATAGCTAAAAAAAAAAGCAGAGAAAAAAAACAGATGAAGAAGAAAAAAAGAAAAATACTACAGTTATCAGAAGAAAGTTGGTTCGGTATGCCTCCAGACGAAGAATCCAGCACTCGATTCAGCTATCATTCTGCTGAATCGAGCATCTGGCCTAGTATGAGATTTATACCCCATATGACACTCCGAGCACAGGTTGAAGCTCATTGCGGACTCAAGATGCTCGGCAGAGTCATGGTTGCCACTCCACGTTACTCACTGCTTATGCAGTAGTAAATCACTAGTCCCCTATGCATCCCCAAAATCTCCTCCGAAGGAGGGGGATGTCATGGTGTCCGCTCGAAGCAATATGCGGACGCTGATGCTCAGGCATCTACTGAAGGGGACAGAATGGTGCGAGCTGAAGATTTTGTTCGCACCTGATATAGGCGAGCAGGCGTGCTCGCCACATGCTCATGTCTGCGGCTGCTCGCATAATCACAACTTGTCCAGGAGGGACAAATTCTTATGTTGCTGCTGCTTGAGCATGTTATTAAAGAAGGGTAGACAGAATGATGTGCCACATGCTTGTCAACATCAATTCCGCGGACAAGGTGAGGCCAGTTCGTGTCTGCTCAAGACAAGGTTTGAATCCAAAACCATAGTCTGATGTATATAGTTGTGTAATAGATAGTCTTCTTCAAATGTAAAGGTTGTAATATAATACAATGTGTTGCAAAAAAATATTTTTGTTCGCTAAGATTTTCTAGTTAAAGCCTATTTGAGGTCGCACCTAAGCCGGACGGCCCGAACAAAGACGAACGAGCCCAAGTCTATGTTCACCTGACTAACGAGTTCGTACTCTGATTCCTCAGCAAAAAGCGAGTAATGGGTACGCAGTCGCAAAAGACGACTCGTACTTACAGATACCCGTAGCGCAAGCGGGTGATGAGTGCGGGGTCACAGCTAAATAAGACGGCCCTAGTACGAAGTGATCACACCTAAATAAGATGATCGCGAACCAAGAAAGGGGGGGTTCATAAAGTAACCCATCTGGTCGCACCTAAATAAGACGATCAACCGATTGCAACGTCAATAAGACAATCAAAAACAAAAAAAGTCAGGAGCGGGCATAGGCAAACCCAATGTTCGAATTCATTCAGAAGAAAATAGGCATAAACTAGAAAACAACAAAGCGAATATCAAGCAACACAAGTATCAATCGTTCATCAGCAACAACATTCATCCTCAACAAACAGGTTAGAGAAAACAATTCAATATGCAATTCAACCATTCAAATTCCAAGTTGTTCGAACAAAACAGAAGAAAGCAAAAATTTACACAAGTATGGAAGACACTGTTCGAACAAAAAATGAAGAAGATAAAAAAATACACAACATATGTTCGGCAAAGCAAAAATTACACTAAGGAGCAAATTCATAATTGGGGTGGACGGAAGAGAAATGTCGAACAAAACATGCTCGGCCCCCTCAGCAATGGCTCCTTCAGCATGGTCAGGTCCAGTATGCTCGCCAGGAGGTACATTTTGCTCGGCCACAGGAGGTCCCCTTTGCTCGGCCTGCACCTGATCGGACCCGGACTCAGTTCGGAGATTTTGACCAGCAACCTCAGCAGTATTCACGTCTGAGCCATCTTCCTCATCCAAGATAAGATCATCAACTTCGATCCCTTCAGGAAGAATGGAGAAATCACACAGATCGTTCAAATCTGACATCGGAAGGTTGCGTTCTGGTGGGTTGTCGATCGAATCTTGTTGGAAACTAGAAATGAAGGGGGGCAATTTGCTTCGCCAAAGGAGTGTAAGCGGCGCAATCGGATCGGGATGGCATCGTCGAAAGCGCATATATATAGGAGAAGTTTGACATAGAATCAACATATTCTTCATTGTGCAGCCTTGAATTTTCGAGACCCAAACGAGTGTTGGTCTCCTCAGCAATGATAAGTTGTTGGCCAAGCACATTCCTCTCACTTTCCATGGCCTCGGCCTTGACTTCGAGTCCACGGCTTCGACATTCATCTCCTCTGAGCTCTCCATTATCTTGACCACCTCCTCCCGGAATGATTTAGCTCTTTCTTTGCTTGCCAGCATCTTCCTGAGCTGGCGAGCATTTATTTGACTTGGCGAGGCATCCTCACAGCTGGCGAAAATCCTTTGTGCCGAAGACACGCCCTTGAGCCAACCTCAGTTCATCCTGAGTTCTGTTCAGCTCGCCCACCTTTTCCTTGAAACTTCTGATCAGAGCCAAGTAGTTAGCATGAAGGTTGGCGGACTCAGCATAAACCTTCTCAAGGACGACCATAGATTGGCCTGAAATGCCGTGCCAAGTCATATATTTTCCAAAGGTGTGGGACCCGTGAGTAGACTCCTCCAAATCAAGAGTCCATGCTCGAGCGAGGGTCCGACCGACATTTTGAACATGCTCGAATGCGGGACCTTCTGCGAGCAATTGCGAGCAATAGTAGTTTTGATTGGGCATCAAAATAACCCGCTTCAACCTACACATGCACCCAAGCAAATAAACATGATAAAACCGAATAGAATTAACCAAAAGGAAGTAAAGTTTAACAAAATGTACTGTCATACCCGAGCCGGATCCCATCCCAAGAATGATTTATCCTCAAGGGATCGAAGCTCAGGGTTCAAAGGAGTCCATGATCGGGGTCCAGCAGGAGGTGGAGAAGATGTGCCAACCTCCATTTCAACAATTTGCGAGACCGGACCGACCACGGAGGCAGCCATCCTGATCGCTTCGGCAGAAGGAGTCTGGCTCACCCTAACAGCATTAGTGCTCATCTGAGCTTGTTCTTTTGGTATGCTCGTCCGAGCCGGGTTCGCCGCCCTTGCTCACGGGCCTCCATCCTTAGTCTTTTGGGCGTTTATTCGGGCCGTCCCTACTCGGCCGAATCAGTAGTCCTTTTTGGTCGCTCGATTCTCCAGGTCGGGGCCTTGAATGTTTCGCTCGCCCGCTCGCTTCTCCTCGATTGCTCAACAGCCTCCCGCTTCGGCTTGAATTGACGAGCTCCCCGAGATCTTTTTCTTCGAGCCATCTCAGTATGTTCGGATGTACTCACGGCCACAGTCACAGTAGGGAAAGCTATTAACAAAACAATTCATTATACAGAAAAGGGAAAGAGCGAGCAAAAAGTACAAAACATATGCAAATGCAAAAAAGCAATCCTTACCAGCAGGATTAACAGAAACAAGATGGTGAGGGGGAACGAACAAGCCTCCTTTCTTCCTTTATTCGGCGGTATTCAGGGTCCTCACAGATCCTTCCGAGCGAGACTCGAGGTCAATTTGCCAAAAGCTGCTAAAATAGCCGTCGTTTGTCTCCTTGTCCGTCCGCAATTTGGGATTCCCCGAAATAAAGAGTAAGTTAAAATCAGTCCAAATTGAAGAACAAAAGACACAAAATTACTTACTTCGGTACACCCCGAAGTCAGTAGGGATGTCTAATCGAGCATCTGGTTCGCTTCCAGAAGTCGGGCTCTTCCAATCGCCCCCAACGAACCAGAACTTCTCTTTCCAATCACTGATTTTGTTCGGCACGTCCTCAATGATCTTGCATTTGGCATTTGCCTGCATGAATAGCCATCCATGTTCGCCCTTCGGACGGGTCAAATGCACCAATCGAGCAAGTTCAAATTTCTTTGAGGATAATATCTAGGCTTCATTTTGCCGAACAAAGTCAGGAAGCTCATGATCATATGCCACCTGTTCGGCTTCAGCTGCGTGTTGGTGATATTCCACTCCACGAGCAAACGAGTGATAGCCGGATGAAGGGGGAATCGAAGGCCAGCTTCCATCGTGTCCAAATTCACGGCGACACAACCCTCAGGGGGCTGGTCTGCTCGCTCATCAGGCCCCGGCACCCAGAAAAAGACATCTTTGGGGGGGGTTTCGTAATTTCTATGCAGCTGAGCGAGCATATCAACATCAATTATGCTCGCTATCTTGCTCGCTGGGTACTCATTTTCAACCCTAGTCCTATGAGGTTGCTCGGGCCAATCAAAACTATAACGAGCATTATACTCGTTATATGTTGGACTATGAGGGACACCAACAGGTATACCAAGCTCAGAATTTTGCTCGCCGCCTATCCCTATGTTCGATTCATCGACATTCACAGCTATTAAAATTTCCCCCCTCACAATATCATCGCCTCTATTTACATCAACATTATCTACAGCCCTAGACCTAATTTGAGGTTGGGGCAAAGAATCCTCATCCTCATCCGAAAAAAAATCACTACGGACCAAGTCCCTATCTAATTCGTTTAAGGCCTCGCTTTTAATCGGAGGACGAGAATGGCAAACAATTTTTTAACTTGCCAACGAAACTCCGAACCCAAGACATTCATCTCCGGCGCATTAGCGTCGCTACGGGGGATTCTACCGACAGAGGGGGAAGAGGAACTACGGTGGTCCGATTCAATTGAAGCAGAAGAGTTTGAGCAAGAAGTCATAATCGCAATGAGAGAAAGAATGCAGTGGTTACCTGAGTAAGATCCTTCGCCGGAATAATGAAGCCCTCGCCGGAAATTTTCAGACGCGAAAAAGATTAAAGATAGAGGCAAAGAGAAGAAGGAAAGAGAAAAGGGATTAAGGCAGTGAAGTGAGGTATTTATAGATACCGGATTCAATTTTGAAAATCTGGCACAGAATACGAAACGACATCAACTATGGCCCAATCGGATTATAACAGCCGGGCCCCATGATGAATACAAAGCGACCCGGCTGGGGGGTATTGTTGTGTTCGATATAATTAATCAGCATTAATCAAACACGTAAGAGACACGTGTAATATTTATTAAAATAATCATGCCCGATGGACAAGTGTGCTCGCCGCTCGCCGACCAAACAAGTTTTGTTCGCCAACTTACCATTCACCAACTAAGGTTGTTCAACCACTGACCGAGCAAAATGATCCTGAAAAGAACATGACAAAGTCAGTCAAACGGATCAGATCAGGGAAGAAGGAATCAAATAAAGCTGAGTCAATTCTGAGGACTCGGACAAGTCTGAGGACTCAGACAACCTGAATGCTCAGACATCCTGAGAGGTTAGTATGCTCGGTGCTCAGACATCCTGAGGGGCTCAGACATCCTGAGGGGTCAAAGATGCCCGGTGCTCGTACATCCTAAGGGGCCTCGTGACATCCCGAAGGCTCGAACATCCCGAGGGATCGGTATGCCGATGATCGATATCCCGAGGCCTCGATATCCTCAAGGCTCGCATTTACGACCGAGGGGTCAAGATGCTCGATGATCAGATATCCTGAGGGCACAGACATCCCCAAGGCTCAGATGACCTGAAAGCTCAGACAACCTAAAGAACTCAGATATGCTCGATGAGGGCAATATTTCCACATAAGATTGACATGGTTAAAGGGGAGAACAAAGCATCCAGCCGAGCAAAAGATTGATTTGGACGATCAAAAGAGTGCCTTACAGACAAGCAAGTGCAAAGATCAATCTAGAAGACGAAGTTGGGAACGTGGCAATATTACATGAATTCTTGCATGGCCCGAAATCTACAGCTCATGCTTGCCAACCTAGCTCATGCTTGTCGAAGTACGATAAATAGAAGAAAAATAGCAAGGAGGGGGGTGACAAAAAATTTCAAAAGAGAGGTGAGGTACAGAAAAATACGAGAGTTCATGCACATCAAAACCCTAGCACTTAGATATCAATTCTTCAAATCATCTTCATCCATAACGATTCATCTTCAGAAGATGTATCAAATATTGTAGGTGTAAAAGTCGCAATACCACATCCCTGGCTTGGAATGCCTCCAGAGTAGTCATTTCTTGACGAACTGGGTCAACAAATTCTTCTTATTTACAGTCTATTTTACACGTGCATGTTTTGTTTGTGAGTCATTACCGAATTAGCCACATCATATTCCTCAAACAAAACGACTCGCGACACCTAGTATTATGTATAGGGGATGAATTTTTCATCCTAAACACAATTCCAGTCTTGAAAAAAATAGAAATCCACAAAGGTGGTGCAACAAAATATTTATTTTCCTTTGTTTATAATTGTTCATCGGAGAACCTCCCACCAAGGTTATTGAACGAGGGCTAGGAAATACTTGAGAAGGACTTTCGGTTGGTAGCCAGATACTTGATCTTGTCTGTCTCAGAAACTGTCACTCCAACCGGTAAATTTACGTAAACTCCTAGAAATTCCGCATGCTAGGATTTTTACGTGATTATTGTTTGCATGATGTTGTTGGTATGATTATTATGTGAATTAATATAGGATTATTTCATGTTAGTAATAATCGGTAATTTAAATTTGTGTTTTAAGTTCATCCCGAATAGATCCTAGCATAACGTATCCCAACAACTGGTATTAGAGCCCTGGTTTCGGGCTCTGATCTTTTAAACTGTAATTTAAATTGTTGTTCATTAAATTTGAAATTGGATAGTAGAGTTGTTAAATTTGTTTTGCGGGTATCCAATTGTCATGGTATTTTAATGAATATTTGTTTACATGCAAATAATTATTGGTTTTAATTCGATTCGTTCGAATTTGTTTTTCTCGTGAAAAAATTCACGAGTAGATTAGGCTATTTATTTTATTCAATGTAATAGACTAGTCTAGATCGTAGATTTATTTATTTTTGTAATAAATTATAATGGGATCAAAGACGAAGAAGGAAGACGAAGAATTAAAAACCTGTACGTAAGCATGTTGGGACGCATGCATGCATATGTATGGACAACATCGGGGACGTCGGTTAGGGGCGGCTTGGGTGAGGGTGGGCGACGTCGAGTCCATGCTGCGACGCGAGGCGCCGAGCAGCATGGGCCGACGACCATGCACGACGTGGAGGCGGGGCGCGGGCGTGCACCGGCGTGCGCACGCTGGGACTCAACCCCTTGTCCTCTCGGCCACCTTGCTCGGTATTGCCCCGGGTGATGAGCAACCTACACCCGGAGCCTTTGGGCGTAGGTGTAATCTGCTAGACGTCGTCCCGACCCTAGACGGAGGACATTTTTTAAAGAATTATTGTGGTCGAGTGGGAGCCTTTCGAGACGAACGATGAAAGCTACAAAGAGGACGATTTCTCAATACCGAGGCATAAAATTTGAACCATGACAGTTGGATATATGTGTCCAACTTGATTTATTTTTGTCTTGATGGATGTTTTAATTTCATGCATTATTATTTGTTAATGTGTTTGCATGTTATTTGAATTGTCTAAAGAAAATCTCACTTTCGAAAATTACTAAGTATGTTTTGTTAATTGATAATTTTATTCCGGATAATAAAATTAAGTCAATTTTGACCTCCATGATTTATTTATTTGTGAATTATTTTGGAGAAATTTCCCCCTCGGAACGGCCAAAAGATAGATTTCACATGAATAAATTCTCAAAAAGATGATTGTGGATTATTACTAAGTAGCGGTATTGACCCTCCCCACGAGTGGCTTGCTAAAAATGAACTAGTAATCATGTATTTAATCATAGTTATTACTTAGGTATAAAAATTGATATTAACGCACTCCACCGGGGTCCCTGTCAATTTTTATACGGTCAAGTGAGAGCTGACTATTAATTTTGTATTAAAGGTTTGTAATTGTTCCTGTTTGTAACCTGCTTGAATGTGTTTAAATAGATAGTTCACCCATGTGACCTATTTAAACTTTTTTGAGATGTCGACTGATACATATTCATATTGTTTTGAGATTTTGATATGAATAATGTAATCAAAATTATGTGATATTTTATGCTTATATAATTGTTATTTATTTTAGTTCAGCATGTCGCAACCTTTTAATCCACTGTATGCTATACTTAAAGATAATAAACTATCTGGTGAAAATTATGCCATTTGGAAACGTAATATGAAATTTGTCCTCACTGCACAAGAACACAATTGGGTTCTTGGCGTAACCAAACCTGATAAGCCTACTGAAAGATCAAGTAATGCGGAGAGACTGTTGTATGATGACTGAGAGCGTGCCAATGAGCCTATGAAATGTATAATCTTGACTTTTGTTGGTCCCAAAAAATAATTTAATTTTATAAAAAAAAGGGGAGGGAGAGAAATGGTGATTTTAAATTTTTTTCTTTCTTACAGAATTGTTTTGCTTGTTAGTAAACATTTGCATATGATAAGAACATAAAGCAATAAAGAACACAACAAAGTATAGTGGTTCGGAGACTCAAGCTCCTACGTCCACTCTCCCTTATCCGCAGGGAAATTCCTTCAACTCACTCGACTAGTTTATTGTGTTAGTCAACACAGTACAATCAAATATTTATAGAGCTCTCACTCAAACGGGACTTATCTCCCTCCACGGGATTGCCTACAGATGTTTAATGAGTTCTCACTCAACTGGATTTATCACCCTCACGGGTTCGCCTCTGGACTTATCACCCTCCACTGGATTGCCTCTTCAACTACCTCACTTCACCACTAATTCTCTCTCAAGAATGGGGTTTGGGTTTGGTGTTGTCTCTAGCTAGGTTGAGATTTTCCCTTACAATGGTTTAGCCTTTTATGCTAAGGTTAGGAAAATCTCTCTAAGCTTAGGATATATCATTGGTTGCTTAGATTAAGTTTAGAACACTCTTGAATATATTTTGGATATCTACAGATTTGTGTTCTATGGTGGGAATGCTTGAGTATACGGCTCTTAGCTTGATAGCATTTTTCCACACTTAATTTGATGGAAGAGCTTGTATTTATAGTGTGGATTTGAATGTTACCGTTGGAGAAAGTCACATTCAAATCCATACTATTCTGTAATTTCTGCAGCTTTTTGTTAGGCTTTTTGACCGCCTCTGATTGGTCCACGTTAGCATTCAGACCTTCTGAAATCAGCATTCAACACTCAGAATTCCTGCGTTCAGCGTTCAGATTTTTAAGATTCGAAGACTCAAAGACTCAAAGATTCAACACTCAAAGACTCGGCTTTTCAAAGATTCAAAGACTCAAGAGACTCAGATTTCAAAGATTACCGAGATTCGATTCCAAAGACTCGAGATTCAGATTCCAAAGATTCGAGATTTAAGCATTTCAGCATTCAACACTTCTCGTTCGAGCCATTCGACATTCAAATGGTTTTGGACTTCACTTTTTCTTCCATTCGGGCCACTTTTCCTCGTGCCTATTTTCCATTCGCACCACTTATCTTCGTGCCTATTTTCTCGAAACTTGGATCGCCTCCTCTCAACTTGTTCACTTCCCCCTCAACTTGTTACCTGTAGAAATGAACTTAAACAATACAAGTTGACAAATACATAATGTTTTGGCATAAATAATCAAAACTAAAATATCCCAACAACTTCCTTGTCTGATGATTTGAGATACATTCATGAATGTATTGAATCTGCAGCGGAAATCATGCAAAGTCTTGAGGAAATATTTTTACAAGAAAACTGCATGATTAATCGGTTTAACTATGATGACGCCAAGCAAAATTAAAGATGACGGGAGGGACACCCGTGGGATCATGTTCTCAAAGTCAAATGCCATTTTGACAAGCTTGCTTTTCTTGGCACTAAACATAGTAATGGGGCACAAATCTATTTCTTGTTCCTAACTCTTCCAAAATGTTTCGATGAGTTTTACTGTAGTTTTGTGATGAGCGATCACATGTTCATTATGGATACTCTGAAGAAGTTTTGGAAACAATAGAGAAGCATTTGGGACAAGAGGATGAAGCCTTGATGACTAAAAATCCTCTCTCGAATTCTAGGCCAATGGAGGGTAAGATTGATCAGAAGGAAAACAATCAAGACCAAAGAAACCCAACTACTAAGAAAAGTAAGAGAAAAGCAGTCAAATGGAATGGTGTCAGGAAGAAACCTAAGGGGAAGTGCTTTAACTGCGGTGAAAAAGAACACTGGAGATCTGCCTGTTCTAAACCCAAAAAGGTTGGAAAGAAAGGTAATTCTCATGCACTAGTTGTTAAAACTTGTTTAGCAGTGTATGCTTCCCATTCGTGGGTAGTTGATACGGGATCCACTGATCATGTTTGTTTCACGTTACAGGGGTTCAAGCTGACCCGACAACTTAGTGGGACTGAGATCCTCATCACACTGGCGATTCTACGAGAGTTGCAACTGAAGTAGTGGGAGACGTGCACCTGTCTTTTGAAGACAAAATTTTAATTTTGAGAGATGTTCTTTATGTTCTTGTTTTTTGGAAAAACCTGATTTTTGTTTCTAAACTATTTTCTGATGGATATTTTGTTCGTTTTAATGAACAAATTACTATTTTTCGTAATGATGTATTTATTAGTCATGGAACTTTGCAGAACAATTTCTATATTATTAATTGTGCGCACCACTCACAAAATGCATCTTATAACACATCGATTATTTCGAGCAATAAAAGGAAACGTTCAGAAAACGTGAACAAAACACTTCTTTGGCATCTCAGATTAGGTCATATTAATCTGAATAGGATTCAAAGGTTGGTGAAAGATGGTTCACTGGAGGACCTAGAGCCAGAACCATTTCCAACTTGCGAATCATGTTTAGAGGGTAAAATGACCAAGAGGGCATTTGGAGACAAGGGGAATACAGCCACATAAGTGTTAGAAATCATTCACACTGATGTGTGTGGTCCAATGTCAACCAAATCTAGAGGTGGCTATGAGTATTTCATAACTTTTATCGATGATTACTCAAGGTTCAGGTACATTTTCCTTATGAAGCATAAGTCAGAAACCTTTGATTAGTTCAAGGAGTTCAAAGCCGAAGGTGAGAAACATAGGGAAAAGAGTATCAAGTTTCTATGATCTGATCGTTGAGGCGAATACCTCAGCGATGAGTTTTTGAACTACCTATCAGACGAGAAAATTGTATCCTAGTTGACTGCACCCGGAACCCCTCAACAAAACGGGTTGGAAGAACGAAGAAACAGAACGCTGTTAGAGATGGTCAGGTCAATGATGAGTTAATCAGATCTACTCAAGTCATTTTGGGGTCACGCCTTGGAAACAGTGGCTTATATTCTAAACTTAGTGCCATCCAAATCAATTCCTAAAACCCCGAAAGAATTTTGGACCGGACGCAAGCCCAGTCTGAGACACTTGAGAATCTGGGGGTGTCCAACATACGTGCTAGACAAGGAAGCCGGTAAGTTGGATGCACGTTCAGAGTTAAGGTTGTTTATAGGATATCCCATGGGAACAAAAGGGAGTATATTTTATGGTCCCGAAGATCAAAAGGTTGTAATTAGTACACACTTTAGATTTTTGGAAGAAGACTATATGAACAATATAAAGCCTAAAAGTGAGATTACCTTAGATGAATTAAGAGGGCAAACTCCAATACCAACTGTACAAGTTGACATACCAAGCGTCACACCGACACAACCGGAACCTCGTTGTAGTGGGAGGGTTGTCCGACAACCTGAGAGATTCATGGGGATAGGAGAATCTTTGGATTTAGTCCCCGTGGATAATGAATCAGACCTCTGGTCCTATAAGGAGGCGGTCCAAGACAAGGATGCAGAATCCTGGCAAACTGCAATGGAAGTCGAGATGGGCTCGATGGATCATAATCAAGTATGGGAGCTGGTTGAACCACATAATGGAGTAAAACCCATTGGATGCAAGTGGGTCTACAAGAGGAAAAGAAGACCGGATGGAAAGGTTGAAACCTTTAAAGCTAGGCTAGTGGCAAAGGGATATACTCAGAAAGAGGGTATCGATTATGAGGAAACATTTTTGCCTGTAGTTATGCTTAAGTCCATTCGTATTCTCTTGCCAATAGCTGCACATCTAGATTTTGAGATCTGGCAAATGGATGTCAAGACAGATTTCCTGAATGGAAGTCTTGATGAGAAAATCTATATGTTGTTGCCCAAAGGTTTTATTGCGAAAGGGCAAGAATATCCTGTTTGCAAGCTCAAGAAGTCTATTTACGGACTGAAGCAAGCATCTCGTGCATGGAACCAATGTTTTGATCAGTTAATTAAATCTTATGGGTTTGATCAAAACAAGTTCAAAAGTTATGTGTATAAGAAGTGTGACGGAACTGCCTTGGTATTCGTAGTACTATACGTAGATGATGTTCTGCTCATCGGAAACGATGTAAAGGTTTTGTCAGACGTAAGGGTATGGCTGTCAAAACAGTTTGATATGAAGAACTTAGGGAAGCCGGGCACATCCTTGGGATCAAGATCACTCGAGATCGCAAGAAAATAATGATAGGCTTATCGCAAGCTTCATACATAGATATAGTTTTGAAGCATTTCAGTATGCAGGATTCCAAGAAAGGTTTTGTACCTTTCAGACATGGAATCCATCTATCCAAAGATTTGTGCCCTAAGACACAGAAAGAGATAGATGACATGAGAGACATTCTTTATGCATCGGCAGTAGGAAGCCTTATGTATACAATGCTATGTACGAGGCCAAATATTCGCTAAGTCGTAGGCATGGTAGCAAGATATCAAAGTAACCCAGGAAATCAACACTGGACTACTGTTAAAAACATTCTGAAGTATCTGAAGAGAACTCGGGATAGAATGTTGGTTTATCAGTCAGACAGTTTATTTCCAGTGGGATACACGGACTCAGATTTCCAATCGGACCTAGATTCCAGAAAATCTACCTCAGGTAGTGTGTTTTTTCTGGGAGGAAGAGTTGTAACATAGAGAAGCGTTAAGCAGAAGTGCATCACAGATTCTACCATGGAAGCCGAATATGTAGCTGCTTGTGAAGCAGCGAAAGAAGCAGTGTGGCTCAAGAACTTCTTAGTGGACTTGGACGTAGTTCCGAATTTGCCCAGCACTATCACGGTGTTCTGTGATAATGCCAGAGCAGTTGCGAATTCAAGGGAACCAAGAGCCCACAAGGCCAGCAAACACATTGAAAGAAAATACCATCTTATACGAGAAATCGTTAAGAGAGGAGATATAGAGGTGGCAAAGATCGCATCGGAGGACAACTTAGCTAATCCATTCACAAAGGGTCTACCTCAGTGTACATTCGAGAGACATGTGGAAGGAATGGGTGTCAAGTGCATTGTCAATCTGCTTTGAGTATACGTGAGAGAAAAGTTATTAGGTTGGTGTAGGTGACATTTGATGTCACGTAGTAATACTTAAAAGCAGACTTTGAGTATAAGTGGGAGATTGTTGGGGTTATACGTGAAAGTATGCTTTTACTTTGTATGACCTATGTATTAAACACTTATTTACTAAAATAAATTATTTATCACTGTTGCATTAAATATGAATGAATGTTATATATATTTACTGCAAATTGTTCATAAAAAAGCACGTGTTACATTGTAGTTAATGTGGTGATACCAGATAACAGAAGATCACATTAACAGTCCCTTGTAAATGAGTGCATGTTTCACAACTTAGATAGATCTGAACAATCTATTGGTAAAGATTGATGTGTAAGACTTAGATTGACTTGTCTTGACCGAGAGATTACACTAGTGCATTTGTTGCACTGAAGCAGACCTACAGAGAGGATAAACTCTTCCGTACTAACTTATGGGATGAAGAGTTAAACCTCAGTGGTTGTTGATTTCTTAATCTCTATCACTTAATAAGGATTGTGTGTGATTAATAATTATTGCTTTGACTTATGCTGGGAAGAGAATCATTGCGACTTCGATACCTTATATCTTGGGCAATAATATTAATTACATGACAATTGCTAAATTAATACAGAGAATCGTGTGCTTGGAATGTCTTGTATGATTTGTCCCCTTGGTGGGCTCAGAACCTTTATCAAACCAAATCTTGCAAGTGGAATTAATTTTCCGGTATGGATAATAATGTTGAGTTGTCCTTACTCCAAGAATAAATATATTAATTAATATAAAGCTTTTCAGTGGCTTAATTAATTAATGGACTAAATAATCTTAAACACGGGAAATAATAACCGGGAGTCATATTACCGTAATATGGGTTAAGATGGATAGTGCAATATTAATTATATAGTGTAATTAATTAATATTAATGGGTTGAATAATATTGTGGCTCAATATTGGAATTCAGAGCCCATTGGGAGGTCCATCTTAATTCTCCTAAAGGCCCCTCAAGTAGCCCATTTAAAGTCCATTAAATGAAAAGGTGTTTAAAATAAATTAAATATTATTGTTGCATATTTTTCCTTAATTTTCGAATTTATTAAAGAAAAGAAGGAGAAAGATTTTCTTGGAAAGATTTTATGGAAAGGAGATAAGTATTCTTGGAATACAAGATTATCCCATAAATTCAAGAAATCTCCTACTTGGTTTCTTTATGGGCAATTTTTGAAAATTAGAGAATAAGAAGGAAGAAAAGATTTTCTTGATTTTCTTGGAAAAATTTTATGGAGAAAGATATGTATTATTGGAATACAAGATTATCTCATAAATTCAAGAAAGATTCAATCTTGCAAATCTCCTTCATTATTTTCGAAAAAAAAGGGTTATATAAGGTGTAAGATTTTTGTGGAAAAATATATATGGAAAGAAGAATTTATAGGTTATATTCAAAATTTCTTAGAGATCAAGAAAGGATATTTCTATACACTAATTAAACCTAAAATTTCGACACCCCTAGTATTATATTTAGGGGATGAATTTTTCATCCCCAACACAATTTCAGTCTTGGAAAGATTAGAAATCCACAAAGGTGGTGCAACAAAATATTTATTTTCCTTGTTTATAATTGTTCATCGGAGAACCTCTGTTGGGAAATTTAGAGTTTTGATGAAAGTTCCAAAACACATGTAATAGGACCAGTCAGACCTGTTAGCTGACTGGTGTTTTTAATACCAGTTAAGATGACCAGTTGATAATTATTGTATAGAACAACTGATGTATAAGATAGGTCACATATTGAGGGGGAACTCAATATGTATAGGTCATATCTAAAGACCAGCTGAGAACAAAAGATCAGCTGAAGTCAGAAGGCCAGAAGGCAAGGGAAAGACAAAAGATCAGACGATATGATAAAGTCAGATGATCGAGTAAAGACGTAAAGCTCAATTTCAGAAGACCTGAAGATCAGATGACTACCAGAAGATCAGACCAGAAGACCTACATCAGCTGAGTCTGCTAGTTGAGCTAAGACAACTGGCACCAGAAGACTCTATCAGGTAGACTGATCAGTTGTAACTGATCAGGTCAGCTCACACTAGGTGGTAACTGATGTTTCACCAAGTCATACGTTGTTGATCTGAACAAGAAGAATGTCAACTTTAGTTGGTAGAACAAACACTGAAAAGTGTTTTTGTTAACCAATAAGAACAAGACACGTATGAACGGAGCCGACAATATGGGATTTGGTGTTGCTTGGTCAAAAGGCTATAAAAGACAACTATCCATGCTTTCGGCCATGCCGTCCCTGAAGCACGTCACATCAAATCCTACATATCTACCAAATATATTCGGAAATTCAAATTGCTCTCCAACGGCTCTTTGATTTCGGGGTCTATAAATATGGGATTCCTCTTCAGAGTGAAAAAACGGAAATTATCAAGAAGCTCATACTATAGCAAAATTTCCGCACGAAGAACACAACCTTGAAGATTAATTTTTCTAAGTGTTCATCCCATAGTTCTTAGCACATAAATCTTATCCTCTAGCTGTTAGGCTACTTAAATACTAGGATAGATTTCAAAGTTGGAACAAACAACAAATCTTACCCAAAACCCAAAGTTAGGTTAAGTTTGTTTAGCAAGATTTCGCATCAGGGTTTCTAATTAGATTCTTTGGGATCGGTTGAGTGAGAGCTCTATAAATATCTATTGGTGTAATGTGTTGGACTAACACAATAATCTAAGTCCAGTTGGTTAAGTTGGTGCCCCATGATAGGGAAGAGTGGGCGTGGGATGGTTGTCCTAACCACTATAAATCTTGTGTGCATTTACCGATTGATTAACTTCTTTTTACACTATTGCACACAACTTGATTAAATCTGCATACATATTGCGAAGTTAGGATCATTAAAGACCAAGCTATTGATCTGATCCGATTGACTCCATAGTCATCGATTGAAAACAACCGAATCGATTTGTTCTAAACCGGTTTTCACCGGTATAAACTGCTTCCGCTGTGTCGCTTAAACCGATAGATACCGAATCGCTACGCCCGCGAGCGTCAGTTAGTTGGATATCGGTCTAAAAAGATTCACTTGCACTCTGATCGAAAAAGCAAACCGCAATCACACGATGCGCACGAAAATGTTTTCGTAAGTCTATTCACCCTCCTCTCTAGACTTACCCCTCACGAAACCATCAATGAGCTCGATGGAAGAATCACCATGTCGATCCAACAAGTTCACGGAACTTGGACGAAATATCGATAAAGACATCAATTACAAGATCTTGAGATCTCCGACTAAGAAGTGGGATATGAAAGTTCTCAGAATAAAGGATTGTCAAGATATTGCTAAGATGAAGCCAAGCAACCTGTTCGAAGTCTTAAAGTTCATGAAGTTCGATCCGATCGAAAGAGGGCAAGAAGAAGAAGACGAAGCCGCTCATTGAAGCCACAAGCGCCACATCAAAATCGACATTCAAAGCGAACAACTCAAAAGTCTCATCAACTCCTTGGAAATATTATTAGCCAAACTTAACAGTTGCTTTGCTAACGAGAAAAACTTGAAAAATCTAACATTCAACTTGGTAAGTATCGAGATTTTACAGGATTATCAAAAGCAATAGAGAAGAGATAGGAGGCGGTGACAGATCTCCGGGAAGGACCAAATCGATGACCTAAGAGATGATCCGCAGAGAGGATCGCAGAGAAGATAAGAAAAGAGATGATCGATCTGATGAAAGGAGAGACAACAGATCTGAGAGAAGAAATTCTGACTACAGGCAAACAGGAAAGTCACTTGATAGATTCTACAGACGGAATGACTCACCTGGCAGAAGAAGTTCTGTGGATCGTGGAGCATGTTTCAACCGGTGAGAAACCAAAGGTCATTACGGTATGATTGCCCGACGACACCAAAAGAAAGAGAAGAAAGAGAGAGCGAATGAAGAAAAGCAACGCTATAGAGAGGAAAGCCATGGTTCACGATACATCTTAAATTGATGATTCTTATTCCGCCTTCGAGGATTCAAACTCATCCAGAGAAGATTTTTGATAAGCAACGCTGATGATTTCTACCACTACGATGATCTGATATTCTCTTCTAATGATGAAATTTGTCTAATGGCTAAGGAGGAAGACCAATCTGAGGTAACCTTTAAACCTTCTGCTCTTTCTGTTTCCACACCAGCTATGATTAGCACACCGGCCGAGAGATTGACTTGCAGCTCTATTCGAGCAATTGCTTGATGATCTCTAACGCAAAGACACACTTATACGATAGTGGAAGCCGAAAAACGATAAGCTAAGGATTGAAAAATACTCAAATTTTGTTAAGGAAAATGTTGTCAAGAGAGCAAACTAAAAATCGTAAATTTGAAAATCACTCAGAAGATAACTGAAGAACTGAAAGTTCTGAAAGTTAACTCTTCTGATCAGGATAAGCAGACTAAGGAACAACTAGCTATCAATAAACAAACAGAAGTCGATGATTTTAAAATCTTATGCTCCAAGTTTGATGATCTCTTCCGACTACATGAGAGTCTGAAATTAACTGAGGATAGTTTACGTAAGAAAATACAGGTTTTCACGAAATCTTCGAAAACCGTTCAGGATATGAACAACTATTTTTGAACGACAACTAATAAGAAGGGAATTGGGTATGAAAACCCTTCTACATCCTCAAAAGCCCAGTCTGATTCACTTCAAAGAGGTGTAATCAAACGAGTTTCTGATATAGATACACATAAAGCAAAATTTGTATCTAATAAGGGAAATAGGCCTGCTGAACAAGTAAGGCAAGTGCCTAATCAGAAAGGGAACATAAATGGTCCCCAACTGAACAAGCATCAGCCGAGGAATCAACAGAAGAACCCAGTTCTTCTGAAGAGACCTCAACCTGATCAGCAGATTAGGTATCAGAAAAGACAACCTCTCAGGGGGAAATCTAATCTGAAACCTAATCAGGGTCAGCTGCCTAACAAGCAAGCTAAAGGTAAACTGCTAAGACCATCTATGCTAAAAAGATACTAGTCTTTTGATGGTAGCAGTCGTACCTACCCTTATAATCGAAACCTTTAGTCGGCTTTGACTGTGCCCCACTCGGGTTAAAAGAAGACAAACAAAGAAGGAAAAATCCTGTCTTCGATCCACCCAAGGCTCGCACAAATAATCATCTTTGATCAAGAATACATATGAAGAGATGTATGATTATGTAGATGTTTATGGGGAGACAAATCGGGTCTTCGATCTATCTCGACACAATAGAAGTGCCCTGTTTGTATGGATCCCTAAAACCAACTCTAACCCTTCAGGACCCAATCCAAAAGGGGTACCTAAAGCTTGATTTGATTGCAGGTTCGCGTTGGCCAACAAAGGAGGTGTACAAGCAATTATCTGGTACATCGATAGTGGATGCTCAAGGCACATGACTGGAAGCAAATATCTCCTTAGCTCTTACACAGAACAAGAAGGCCCACGTGTACTCTTTGGTGATGATAACTTTGGTTTTACCAGAGATTGAGAACCTTAGAGAATGATGATGTACTGTAATGGGAGTCTCGATGTCGAAGGTTTAAAGCATAATATGTTATCAGTTTCACAATCTGCGACAATAGATTCAAAGTTGAGTTCTCGACCGATCGAAGGTACTATCAAGAATCGAGCTACTCAACGGATCTTGTTAATCGGTTCAAGAAAAGGTCACGATTTATACAAACCGATTGAAATAGTTGTCCAAGAAATGCATGCACGATTGTTAAGAGTTCAAAAGGTAGCAAATAAGCTCGCACAAAAGAATGAGTCATCCGAACTTTAAAACTCTTAACAAGATAGCAAGGATGTCTTTGGTTGAGGGTCTTCCTAATGAGGTATTCTCTAAGAATCGGATACGGTCGCATGTCGGGAAAGGAAAAATAGGTTAAAGCCTCGTTCAAGGGAATCCTGGACCAAAGATCAAATGAGTATTGCAATCGCTCCATATGGACTTATTTGGACCCGGTTACACCAAATCTCAATGGGCCGAAATACACTCTCGTAATCGTGGATGATTATTCCAAGTTTACAGGTTGTATTCTTGTATAAGAAGAATGAGACAACAACAAAGATACCCGAGCCGCTTTCAAGAAATTACGAAATGAGAAGGGTGTCGATTATAGTGAAAATCGGTCGGATAAAGGTACGAAATTTTTGAATTCTTTTATTACTAATTTTTGCACTAAGTTTGGTATACAACATGAGACATCAACTGCAAGAACGCCACAATAGAATGGTGTAGTAGAACGGAGAAACAGAACACTCAAAGAAGCTGCTCGCACTATGTTAGCTTAACATGCAACACCAAGCCGTTTAAGGGCGTAAGCCATCAATCACGCATGCCACACTCAGAACAGATGCTCTCTGACTAAGGCTCACTACAAAACACCCTATGAACTGTGGAAGGGCAGAAAACCTCGTGTTTCTTACTTCCATATTTTTGGGTGCAAGTGTTTCAAACACAACAATGGGAAGAGTCAGTTGAAGACTTTTGAGGCCAAGTCAGATGATGGTATATTCTTAGGATATTCCTCATCCAGCAAGGCTTTCAGGGTTTACAACAGGCTAACCCTAGTTGTGGAAGAAACACCTCATGTGGTCTTTGATGAGACATCTTCTAAACAAGAGAAATCGCCTCGTAACAAGCATCACATCGGATCAACCCCAACTGGATGTACGTAAAATGGATCGGCTAAGTATCAAGGAAAAAGGATCGTAACACGTAATGTGTGTATATTCCGGAATCCTGGGTCTTGGCGATTCACCAGTCAATCGTACCTTAAAGGCGCGCATAACCGCACGATGAAGTTCGGCATGCCGAGAAAGATATCAATCGAACCATCCGTTCGGGGGAACACACTGAAGTTCCTTACTTTTACCACATCAAGACATGATGGAGTCCAACATCACCGAGACTTGTCCATGTCAAGTGGATCATAATTACGCACCACTCCCAATCACTAGTAATGAACTACTATCGAAGAGGATGATGTTCTCCAAACCGATGCAAATCGAAAAGAAGGACACAGGTAACCGGTCATCCAACCGATCGATCATCGGAGACCCATCCGATAGAGTTAAAACTAGACATCGATTTGTGAAAGTACCATGTATTGTTGTTATCATTTTTGAAGAACCAACTGAAGTAGAAGAAGTTCACAAGATGCAAACCGGATTCTAGTCATGCAAGAGGAATCGAACAGTTTGAGAGGAATCAGTTTGGAACCGGTGATGCACCAAACCATCAAGATGTGATTGACACAAAGTGGGTATTCAAGAACAAGAGAGATGAGAATAATATCATAACGAGAAATAAAGGCAAGACTTGTTGCTAAAGGGTATTCACAATCGTATGAATTGATTATGATGAGACCTTTTGCACCCGATCGCCGTCTGAAGCCATTCGTCAATTTTCACGCATATCTTTGCCCTACGAGGTTTTATTGTGTATCAGATGGATGTTAAGAGTGCATTCTTAAATGGGGTACTAGCTGAGGAAGTTTATGTTGAACAACCTCCAGGCTTTGAAAAAGGCGACCAGGTGTACCGTTTAAGAAAAGCTCTTTTTGGCCTAAAACAAGCTCCTCGAGCTTGGTATGATACACTCTCTCAGTTCTTGATAGACAGTGGTTTCACCAAAGGAATAGTGGACAGAACCTTATTCAGAATAGAAGATGGAGAAGATATTCTGATGGTTCAGATTTATGTGGACGACATCATCTTCGGATCTCCCAACAACTGTTTATGTGATAAATTCAGCAAGCTGATGCAAGGGAAGTTCGAGATGTCCATGATGGGTCAGATGAATTACTTTCTGGGTCTACAAGTTAAGTAAAATCTGAAGGATATTCATCTGCCAAAGTAATACACTAGGAGTTTGTTGGCTAAGTTTGGAGTTCAAAACTGTAAGGAAACCAGAATTCCTATGATGACTGGATTCAAGATGGATCCAGATGAGAATGGTCAGAAAACTAATTAGAAAGAATATAGGGCTCTCATTGGATCTTTACTATACTTGGATCGCCAAATTACTATATATCACTTTTTGCAATAGGTGTATGTGCAGGTTTTCGAGCAAATCAATGCAAAGCCACACAGGAAATAGCGGATTTATTAAGTATCTCAAGGGGACAAGAAACCTTGGTTTATTTTACCCATCGATGATAATCTAGAGCTTAGTGGGTATTACGATTCGATTATGGAAGTTTAAAGAATCGACAGAAGTCAACCTCGTGTACATGTCGGTTTTAGGTAGTAAACCGATCTCGTGGTTTTCAAAGAAGCAGACATCAGTTGCGACATCTACTACATGAAGCGAGAATATATGGTCATCGGTTGCAATCACTCGTAATCTCGTTCTACATACAAGATGCAAGCATGTGGATGTCGGACACCATTTTATAAGAGATCATGTTGAAAGAAGAATATCGAATGGAAAAAGATCCATACCGATAAAAAATGGTAAAGTCGATATTTTAACCAAGTCACTAGCTGAGATCAGATTCAGAGAATTATGCAATGAGCTAGGGCTTCTGGATCTTGGAGAAAATGCACCAGAAATGTTTGGTGGACTGATCTCCAGAACTAGCTGGTTAAGAGACTAACCCGGTTAAGAGGAATTAGTTGAGTTAGGTATCTCAACTGATCAGAAGATCAGTCAAGGAATTGATATGAGAAGGCTTTATCAGATTAAAGGAACTCACGTTAAAGAATTATCGATTAAAGGAACCGATCGGTTGGTTGTTTATACTTTGTAAGTCGATTAAGCTAATGTTCAACAAGCAAGTTACATAAGATTAAAGCTTCAATCGCATAAGGGAACAGAAAATACACAACAATGAAACAATAGAACTTTTCATTAATAAAGACCCGGAGGTCAGATTTACATTACAAGTTACAAGTACAAAAGGACCCGGAGGTCAATACATAAACCCTAAACCATAAACCCTAAGCCTAACCCTAGAAGGGGGGAGAGAGAGGCTTTAAAGATTTTAGAGCCTGATGCTCCCATTTTCCCCCTAACCCTAAAAGGGGTGTGAGAGGCTTTGAAATAATCCTAAAGCCACCCTCAGAGCTTCGGAGTGAGGAGCGAGAGCGGTATTGAAGGATTTCTAAGCCAGGAGCCCCTAGTCCTAAAATCAATGGGCTCTCCAACTGTTAAATGGGACACAAGTGCCAAAGATGTGGTGCAAAGACCACATGGCCACAAGTGTCACATGCAAATATTGAGTTTGATATACGATGATCAGCTGTTGTCTGATCAAGATCGAATACCAAACTCATATTTTGTATCTCGAATGAGTCTGCTTGATGCTAATTTGTCATCTCGATAGGCACACAAGGTACATACGGTTAGGAGAAGTCTTCATTTCTTGAATCCGCCATCCGGTGGTAAGAAACAGCAATAATTATATGTGTAATCTTCGATGACATTAAAAGATAATAATAAGGACACACGGGGTTGATTTGAGAAAAATCAAATCATTTGAAAAAGGGTTAAAGGTTTTTTGGGAAGTTTCACCTTAATACATGGTTTACAAAACTTAAAGAAGATAAGTATGGTGAATGGGTTATGTTGTGTAAATCATTGGTCCAATTTATAGAGGCTAGCGAGGTGCAAATGCAAATTTGATTTCTCAAAGCCTTTTAGAGAAATTACATCAAGAGGACAAAGTAGCGTAAACACGCTTAATCGATGATTGGATAAGCTTACGAAATGGATATGCCAAAGTATCCACTATTATTACTTAATGTCAAATCCGTCGTGCGACTTAGGGAATCGAGACGACTCTCCGATTTTCCAAGACTAAGTTTTGGCGGTAACACTTATCCCAAGAATTGACTTGAAACGAGTAGAATCAGATTAGGTCAACTGAAATCTGATTAGATAAGAGAATGATCAGATGATGAAGATCAGTTGAGTATGATACCTCAACAAATCAGATAAATCAGTCAATAAGTAATCAGAGATAACTTCAACTGATCATTAAACTATAAATAATACTTCCTCTTTTTTTTTTAAATATCATTCTGAGTTTTTTTAGATAAATTATAGATATTTTTTGTTAAAATTAACCTTAATTAATAATAATTAAATATTCTTATCAATAATTATTATTGACTGGATAATTATTCACATAACACATTTTTAAGAAATTTAAAAATTTAAATAATTATGTTAGAGGTATATATGAGATGATGGGGAAGAAATGCTTAAATGTAATATATTTTTAATTATACATCACATTAATTATTAAAAAATTCATTATTATTTTATAATATAATTTTATTTTCAACACGCGGGGTTATAACGTAGTCTTTTATAAGTATGGATTTGGATGTTTGAATTTTATCAATATATTAATTAACATAAATATATACTCAAATTTCAAACTGTCACCATCGAGTGAATTTCTTCTGTTATTTCTTATTACTATATGAACCTCTTAACTCATTGGCCAATATTTTTTATTTTTGTCCCTTCTTCGAGTATATTCACAAATCTAAGGTATAACACGTGTTTTATAATTAATTCTTCGATCTTCATTCCTTATTTAATAGTTTAAAAATAATATTTCAATCCCTAGCGCTTGTAAAGATACACTAAACAAATTTGTTAAAAAGTGTTTCATTGTTCAGGAGACTATTGAAATAAACATAATTAAATACTGTAAATATACATTTTGCCCACCTATAATTAGCTAAGAATAGATAGTATAAATATTCAACATGTGGGAACTAAAAATTTTGTTAAGTTTCTTCAAAATGCAAATGCATTCATGTGATGATGCAAATGCAATTGATCAATTCCTTCATTCCCTTTTTAATGTTGATTTATATATTCCATCATCTGAAGATTTAACATGCACTAAAAAAAAAATTGACTTTAATAACAAAAATCTCGTCAAACCTGTCATTAAAATTTTTTAGCTAAAAAACAACAGTAGTATAATTTTTTGTCATTAAAGATCAGTTTTCCTACCGTGTACATGAAATATATTCAGACCATTGATTATTGTTTAGTCCACGCACTTACATGCATATAGTAGATAATGTAACATGTAACAAATACAGATTATTGAACATGTTATACTTGTATACTTATTATGCATCGGAATAATGAAATACGAAAAATAGAACAGGTGATTCGACCGAAAGACTACGTACCTTCAATTTCAACGGACTCACACATTCCTCCAGGAGATTGGTTTTTCTCAAGTAGTGTTACATGAGAGTAGCCGAGTTTGCATAATGCATAAGCTGCAGAGAAACCACCGGGCCCACCTCCTATGATTCCGATCCTCGTATTCGTCGGAAACCTAGGATGTAGCTTCCACCATTCATCGACCATAGATTCGCCTTCCTTCATCTGTTCATGACATACAAATTTATAATTAGTGTACAAAAGATGAAAATTCATCATTCGTGTGTTACGTGTTCAAGAATGTGTTGCCCAAAGTCCAGATTACGAGAAATGTTGAAAATATCGGTATATCGATTCTTTAAATTTATGGAAATATCAATGGATAAGTTACAAATTTTTCATTGCTATTATGAATAAAAACAGAGGCAAGAAGTTGCTTACTTAGATGAGGAGAAATGATGATAATTTGTGAAATTTTGATTTGAAGTGAGTGGGATATTTGAGAAAGAGTTGATCTTTTGTTATGTTGTTTCATCATCTTTATATATAGGTAGCACAATGGCTAATCCGCTAATGCATAATAGAGAGCCTATGCGTTTTGTATTGACACAGTCATTCAAAATTAATTAATTAAGAAGGAACAGATTTTGATTTTTCAAATATTATACATATGTTTTTTATTTATATATGATTTTGGACATTATAGAATTGTATGGGAAACCTTTACATATGTTGGGTTGAGTAAGTCTCGTTTTGCACCAATCGCATCGTACAATTCAAGTATATTTTAAAACGATATTAATTATTTTTATTAAATATTATTGTTTTTACTTTTGCTATTTAGTAAAAATAACCTATGCAATTTAAAAATGCATTTGAATTGCACGATGCTATTTTTGGTCCCGCGGGACACGGGACCTCACAATTTTGATCCCATAAGAAATTTTTCATATAATTTTGATCATTTCTTTACGAAATCCATTAAGTTCAACGGTACTTTTGGTCTCAAATCTTGTTCCGTGGGATCAAAACTGCAGCTGACTTTAACGGAAAACGTAATGATGGAATCAAAACTTTATGAAATTAAAAAATAATTTTGGGACCAATGTGGTGGGTGTTGGGACCAAAACCGTGAAGTACCGTGTCCTGTAGGATAAAAAATGAATTTTACTCTCACTGGGTAGTCTTTCGTTATCTATATATTTTTTTAATCATTCAATATATTTTTCTTTTTAATTATACTAGTGATAACAGATTGTATTAGATTCTTACTTTTAAAAATGGGTTCTTATCCGATAAATTTAAACAAGAAAAATGTATAAAAGTATTAGGAAAGAATCCATTGATCTCATTCACACGCCATGCAGGCTGCAGTCCGAAAATGTGCATGATATCTAAAATATCTAATATCCCAACGTGGACATTCCTGGGATAATCGAGGTCGTGTGTGAACATTTGTATTTGTCCATTTACAATGCTTTCATTTCAACACTAACAAACTTGATATCTCAAAAACATACACTCTAATTCGTATTTAAAATTTTTAATCTATACAGCAGCATAATACTGAGGCATATGCTATATATATATATATATACTTTAAGGAGGCACATTGCTCTAATTAAACTTTTGCTTTTTGTCTTCTAATATATTGAATATGTCAATGTTATTATATTTAATTATTTTTTTAACATGTATATAAATTAAAAAATATATTTTCAACTAGAAAACATATATAACCGTATAGCCCGATCAAGGAGCTAGAACTAACTAATTAGAGTCGATTTTGTGTGGAAGTGGTGCACGGTAAACCACTATCCATATACCCAAACCCGCGACCCGTGACCCGCATATACTTAAAACAAAACACACAGTTGGGCGTGAAAATACACGCATAAAAAAATCGAGTATGTGCGTTGATTTACACGCCTTTGAGGGTGCGATTACACACACTCACGCCTTTGAAAGCGTTCGATTAACACATTGAGAGGGCAAAGTGAAGAATTGAAAAGCGATTGAGAAGGCCAATTCACACATAGTGAGGTGCGATTCAACTGGAAAGTGAAGAAGGAAGAATCAAAGAAGGATATCGTTCGATTCGCACATTTGAGCTTTTGGAATAATGGCTTCAACAGATTTAGGTATGCCACTCGTTTCATGTTTTTTTGTAGGGGTTTTGTTTGGGATTCAGCTGCTTATCTCCATAATTATTATTCTCCTTTTCTTGTATCCTCCTTTCATTTTCAAAATCCCACATTCACTCACAAAAATAGATATTTTTCCTCCTCTAATTTGAAACCTAGATTTGATTTTGGGCGTATCCGTCAGCCCCAAGATGCAATTGCTCAGTTTCACGAAATGGTATCACTGGCCGCTTCCTTGGGTTTTTGATTTCACTTAAATTATTGAGTTCACTTGTCAAAATCAAACACCACTCTGTTGCACTCCACCTGTTCGACAAAATGCTTCAACGGGATGTTCTTGTTAACCACTACACCTTCAATATTGCAATTGATTGCTTTTGCTGCCTAAATCGTGTTGATTTCGCCTTTGACGCCTTAAGAATGTAAATACGTAATTTTAGAAGATGTTAAATTGAGGTATATAAGCTGTGATACAAAATCTTGCCTATGATTTTCTTTGTTCAATCCATTTGACGCCTCACAAACTTTGCATGTCTTTAGAGAATAGTTAATTGAACAATATGAAGATAAACACATAAAAGTAGTTAATTGTGCACTGTATTTCATGTCTGAGTGAATGGCTATAAATGGACCTACAGAAGGTCTTTTCTTACTATTAATAATTAATTGTGCACTGTATTTCTACTGAATTCGATTGCTTTGGTGTTTGAGGATTCTGTGTTTGAAGGGCGGAGGTGTGACTCACTGAATCCACACACTAAAGGGTTAACGATTCACATGCGATTTTAAGGACGATTAAAAGGGAGGATTAATGGATGATTCTTCTGCAAATTTAGGTATGTAGAATGAGTTTTACTGTTTTATAAATATATAGGGATACTCTATATTATTTTTTGTAGAACAAGCAATTGCAAAACTATGTCATATTCTTATTAGATTTGTGTAATATTGTGACAAAGACAAAAGCCCATATAGTACAAAGCTTGTGAATTTTAATAGTGTTCTTTAATAAATGGTCAAATTTTAGTTTACGCCTTTTCGAGATTGTTTTTACTTATTCATGTCTTTTGAAATTCTTGTTGTAGCGCCGTCAACCTGGATATGTGTCAAGATCCGGCCGTCGTGAGGACCCACCTAGGCAAGATCGGCCAGGCAAACCAGGAAGATCAACCTCACATATAACAAAATGCCTCTCTCGAGGGACGATTCATAAAGTAGGTCGATTAAAAGAAAGAAGAAAGACTATTTGAATGCCCCTCCACCCCCGAGGCGCTCATGTGACCTCCCCCTAGGTTGCTCACCGGCGACCTCTCCGAGGTCGCCCACGAGCAAAACCGATGTTTAACCTCCCTCGGGAGATAATCCCAAGAAAACCAAGAGTCAATTTTACGAGACAAGACAAGTGCATTTATTGTAATATAAATATAATGTTCTTGTTTAGATCATCCCAATGATAAAACCCTAAAATAAAGAACAAGATGTATTTCTTATTTTTTTTAATTTTCGGGTTGGCCCTTCTATAAATAGAGACCACACCCCTCATTGTAAAGGAGATTGATTTTCTCCCAACCTACACCGTTCTCTCATCATCTATACAACATCAAATTTAAGGGAAGAACTCGGTAGTTCTTCCCGTGATTCTTTTCGCTCAATTATTACTTGTTTGTGTTCTTAGAATCAATTAGCCACATTTACATTATTCTTAACCCGATATTTTAGTATCAAATAATTATTTAGAAGGTTTTGTCTTTCTTTAAGAATCAAATGTGTTTTCGTTTGGATATCCTCAAAGAATCCTTCCATTCTCATCTTCAAATCTTCAAAAAAAATCCCGATGGTAAGACTTACTATTCATCGAACACCTAAAAAATCTTCAAATCTTCATATCCCATCTTCAAATCTTCAAACCTTCAAACAAAAAAATTCTTCACACCTTCAAATCTTCAAGTATACATACTTGAATCTTTAAATCTCCCAACCAAAAACTCATGAGTTAGTGTGTTATAACTAGAAAATAAGGTACCATGCCTCTGAAATATACCGACAGAACACTTTCAAGCTTCTCTCATTTCCATCGAAAACAATAACAACCATTTTCTCACAAACATACCCCCTAAATAAATACCATACACATTATTACTACCAGCATTTATCCACAAATTAAAATCTCAGTCCATCAATGTCAAGCGCAGACACACCCACTGTGTGTAAACAAAAACAAATTTGCAGCACCATTCCATCTGCAGCGGAGCACATAACAATCAAGTGTTGTCCACGAAATTATCTTTGGCTCCATTACTAAACCCTATCTTCATCACCTCACCTCATTTTTTTCTCATAAAAAATCAAGTCTCTACAATTTTTTCTATCAAGAAATTTGAAGGAATACAGGTTGTTTTACTGTTAAAAGGTTTTTTCTCCTTACCTTCAAATCCCAGAAAACTGGCGAATATCAGAACCGCCGGCGCCACCAACATCAACGGAGCAGCCTCCGCCCCCATCACCGTCTTCATCATCATCTACTGAAACAGGGCAACCTTGGAAGCCGTACCACTGATACGCTCGCCCTACCGCCATTTTCAAGTCTCCAAAATCCGACAGCCACGCGTCGAACGAAGGCGCCATCGCCATCTGAATTTCCACCACCGCCGCGTCGAGTCTGCAAAGCTCTGCCAGCCGGGCACCGCCGTGTCGGCATCGCCGACGCCACTCGCCTGAAGTCGCCCGAGTCAGGAATCATATCGCCACCCATCTCCGCCGCGTGGAGTCACTGCAGCCATCACGGGTCAACACCAGAAACTGAATTTCACGGCGCCGCTCTAGAGGTTTCCTAGCATTGGGACGTGAGCCCGTCTGATGGGTAAATGTTTCTTGGGGCTTGACCTAATTTTAATTGGTTGGGCCCAGATAATAAATGGTTGGGCCTTTTATAAAAGAAGATTGCAGGTTTTTTAAAAAATGTTGGGCCAATTCATATTTGCTGGAGTGAATTTTTGGGCTGGGAATAATTTTTGAGTCCAGGTTATTTTGCTGGAATTAATTTTTGGACTCAGATTATTTGCTCGAATAAAATTAGAAAGGGCGGCAGCTCGGTAAAGTCCATTCTTGAAGACACCGAGTCTCGGAAGCGATTCGAGAATCTACGAAAGATCGCTTTTTTTCCATTTCATCGTTTTATTCGATAACTCCCTTTAATATATTGCATCAGCGTATTATCAAGTACATTAAAACTATGGGGGCATGATAACTCATTCATTAAAATTATTTTGGGGTGTCAAAATAAAAAATAAATTGTCAAATGCCAAACATTTGAAAATGCAACAAATCGTTGAAAACGTTTGACACAATTTTTAAAGCGCAAAATCTTCCAATAAACTCCTTTTAATATATATTGTATCTTTCATATAAATTAAAATGAGGTATATAATCTTTCGTAGATACTCGAATTATCAAATTATCAAATCTAACTTCATAGATGAATTTTTATCTCACTGATTAGTGTATAATATCGCATATACTGGCATCTTGATGAAATGCCTAAAAAAAATAACGCATTTAAACTTTCTTTCTCGCATCTGAAAATTGCTCAACAAATTAGAAACACTAACAATTGAACATGTCATACTTGATAATTACCATTCACTAAAATGCATGTTTTTCTTTGTCGAGGAATTGATTTTTGGGTAGCAAATGTAAAGTGTTAGCCAAATTGTGTAACATAGAACATATTTGTCAAACCATTACGATGTTTGGTTTCTCCGTTTAAAACATGAACGTAATCTCAGAGTTCTCGATATGTTTAATTCATTAACTATTCAGTTGAATAAAGGTAACGTGATATTAAACGATTTGCTTGTTTCTTTGCGAGAATTGCTCATAACTCCTCGCATTGGAAAAACCTCCAAGTTCGAAATGCGAATAGAGTACACTCAAATCGTAATCACCTTACATGATTGACGTTATGCGAACGATACACATCGATGATTATTATGGAAACATAGGCCATGGTTGAAACAAAAGAAAAACTTATACGGCGCCCGAGCCCCGGAAGGCAACTCAAAGAATCTACTCAAATCATTTGCCCATTCATGTCAACATACACCCGAGCTCTATCACGAGCTCCCCTTGAAGACTTCGTCATCCCGAGTAGGATCCCATCGCTCTCTAACGAGCCCTTCTCGACGATCTGCTTCATCCCGAAAGCGGGATCCCAACCCTGCTTTCCAACGAGCCATCTTCAAGACCGCTCCATTCAAGCAAAGATTCTCTAGGAAGCTCTCTCACTGAACTCCCTTGAAGACTGCTCATCATCAAGGGGGATCCCATCCCGACTCTCTCCGAAGTCATCTCTCTGGACCTATTCATTCAGAGTAGTATTCTCACCGAGCTCTCTCTCGCGAGCTCAAGAGCTCTCTCCCACGAGCTCCCCCGAACTGCTTCATCAAAGCGGGATCCCAATCGACTCTCTCAACGAGCCATCTCTCAAGACCTGCTTCGTTCAAAGATTCTACCAAGCTCTCTCACGATCTCCTTGAAGACACACTTTCGTCGGCGGAGATCCCATCGGCTCTCTCCAACGAGCCATCTCAAGACTCGCTTTCGTCCGGCGGTATTCTCTTGAGCTTGTTGGGGTTATCTTTGGAAAGTATCTTTTACTTTTGTATAACCAAATTTTTGTCTTTATTCTTTGAAATAAATTATTTATCACCGATCTTTAAATATCATTTGAATGTTACGTATATTTATTGCATAATTGTTCAATAAAAAGTATGTGTTACATTGTAGTTAATTTAGTGATACCGGATCACGAAGATTAAATTAGTAGTCCTCAGAACTAAAAGTATGGGGGTTCGACCTAGATGGAAATGAACAATCCATCGTGAAAGGTTGAAGTGTAAAGGCCAGATTGGCATTGGTTGACCAAAAAGATTACACTAGTGCATGGTGATCGTTGAACAAGGACCTATGGGAGGATAAATTCTTGAAAGACGAACCGGGAAGAATTAGACCTCGATGGTTAGTTATTTCTTAATCTTTCGCCCCTTAAATAGGATCGTGTGTGGTTAGTAATTATTGCTTTGACTTATGACGGGTAGAGAATCAATAAGATTCAATACTTTATATCTTGGACAATATTACTTCACACGCGATTGCAAAGATTTAATATGAAGAATCGTGTCTGAAATCGCTCGTTTGATTTTCGGTTGGGAGGTTCATAAGATTTATCATACCAAATCTTTGCAAGTGGAATTTGTTTAGGATGAATAATAATGTTGAACCGCTTCATTAACCAAGGATAAAAGATATTAATTAATGGAAAACTATTTCGGTGGCTTCAATTAATTAATGGGCCAGATAATCTTAAACACGGGAAATAATAACAATCGGAGCCATATTAACAATAATATGGGTTAAGATGGATAGTCTGATATTAATTATGTAGTGGGATTAATTAATATTTATGAACTGAATAATATTGTGGCTCAATATTTATAATTCAAGATCCATTGGAAGGTCCAATCTTAATTCTCCTAAAAGGCCTCAAGTAGTTCCAAACATAATGTTCAATAACCTGAAAAGGTGTTTAAAATAAAATAAAATAATGTTTTTTATTTTTCCTATTTTTTGAAAATAGATAAATAAAAGAGGGAGAAATATTTTCTTTGAATTTTGTTATGGAATGAGGATAAGTATTCTTTAAATCTGAAGTTTATCTCATTAAATTCAAGAAATCTCCCACTTGGCTATTTATCTTGCAATTTTAAAAATAATGAAAAAATAAGGAAGGAAAGATTTTCTTGATTTTCTTGAAAAGATATTATGGAAGATATGTATTCTTGGAATACATGAATATCTCATAGATTCGAAGATCACAATCTTGGAAATCTTGGACCTTATTTTTGAAAATATCCATAACAAAAGAGGAAGTGAGATTTTTTGTGGAATATTTTAAATATGGAGAAAAGAATATATGAGATATATTCAAGATTTTAGATCGAAAAAAGATTTTCCCATCTTTATTTCCACCAAAATTTCCGACCACTTCCTCATTATAAATAGGGGATGAATGTTTCATCCCCGAATTGAACCACGAAAATTAGTTTTTAGGAAAAATATATCACATCGATAAAATATCAAATATTTTTGAACGTCGACCAGATTGTGTATTTTCAAAAATCTTCAATTGTGTCTGCAATTCCATGTGTTGAAAAAATTAGAAATCCACAAAGGTGGTGCAACATAATTTTATTTTTCCTTTTGCTAAATTGTTCATGAGTTCCTTCCACCGTTGTTGAACAAGGCGAGGAATACTTGAAGGCTTTTTGGTGTGTTCGTGTGAGCAGGATCCATCTTCTCAACGGTTGTCCTCCGAGAGGTTAGTTCACATAAACCCGTAGTAATTCCGCATGCGTGGGATTTATGTGAACTCCATTATATGCATGATTTGTTGTTGAATTATTATTTGAATTAATATAGGATTAATTCATCTTTAGTAATAATTGTTAAATTAAATTTGTATTTAAATATTCATTAGAAAAAGATCCAAGCAATTAATTCCCCAAGAGCTCTCTCACGAGCTCCTGAAGACCCATCCCGAATCGGCGATTCTCTAGAAACTCTCTCGCCCAGCTCCCTTGAAGACCCTCTTTCGTCCGGCGGGGATCCCATTCGGCTCTCCAACGAGCCATCTTCAAGACCCGCTCATCCCGAGCAAAAGATTCTCTGAGCTCTCTCTCACGAAGCCCTCAACCTGGGCCATCCCGGGGGCAGATCCCATTCGCTCTCTCCAACGAGCCATATCTCAAGACCCCGCTTATCCCGGAAGCAATATTCTACCGAGCTCTCTCACGAGCTCCCTGAAGACCTCGCCATCCCGTGATGGCTGGGCATATGGCGCGAGGCCCGGGCGACTGAAAGAAACGGAGGAGGACGGACTACATTTTGCACAAGTATAACACCTGCTGAAAAGGATGGAAACAAAGACATGACATGAACCTAGAAGGCGACCTAGACGCCTTCAAGCAGGGCGGCACCGACATCGACACGCATGTGAGGATTAATGGGGATGGGACCCGGCGGGCGACGAAGAGTTCGAGAGCCTTTAATAGAATGGCCTCAATCGAGATGTGTCAAGAAAAGGGCGGAATGATGAGGTAAATATGAGTAGATAGACTAAAATCCTGCAAAACCGGATTTTCCTCGGACGCCGCCCCCAGGAATACAGCTCTTGATCCTCGAATAACCTCCCAAACTCCTCCACCAGGTCACATCAATCATGTAAGCATTTAATGTTTTTGCGAGCTATTTTTTCGCCACTTGTCCATGTGAATCGGGAGAGTAACTCCACTCTCCCAAACCTTATAAATAGGGTCATTTATGACCAAGAGGGAGAAATAAATCTTACCAAACCTCTTTGTAAACTTATTACTCAAACTCTTACTCTCTCAAGCAATCATATAACATAAATATCATCCACTTCACACATTTATTGTTTGTGTCCTTAAAATCATCAAGCCCACATCTTAATCCATAATCCTCATATTTTAGTACACAAATAATTGGGCCATGGAGGTACTTTTTAAGAAATATCGAGCTAAATTCTTAGTGTTTTTTCTCATTTGAGTATTCCCTCACTTAATCTTCGATACAAACTCATCTCATACACCCAAATCTCTCAAAAATCACTCAACCATGTCTCAAAACAACTCTCATCACCAAGAGGAAAGCCTTTTTGGTTTCATGTCGCTCCCATGAGCAGGGGGCTAGTTAGGCTTTTTAAGAACTACAAGGCTTTGGAGGACACACCACCGGTTGCTCAAAAGCTCGAATGATCCGCACCCCAAAAGAAATCGATGAAATTTGCTATCGCGAGTTACGCCGAAGGCAGGCCGGTGTAGGTCCCGGATGGCGACTCCACGCCATAACTTTGAACCGGAGGGCCCAAAGCAGCGGGCAAGGGCCAAAGGCGCGAGGAATCCGCGAGGAGCCTCGCCAAGAGAAATCCGATTTCGGGAACCTCGCCCGCGAGAGCTCTCCACGAGGGATCTCGGCAGTGAGGAAGCCAAGAGGTCAACTCCGCTGAACCCGGCATACTCAATCTATCGACATAACCCTAACGAGAGGACAAATCCCATCCACGTGCATCCGTTCTCGGAAGGTTTTCAATACGGCCCACACCGAGGTCGCGGACACCGAGACGACCAACCTGCACCATCCCGCCGAAATGCCAAGCCGGAGAGATCATTTTCGTGCTCGGTGGCCTGGGCGAACCCAGACAACGAGTGTGGTGAAAGATCGCTCGAAAAGAACCTCTTCACCTGCAGACGCTATCGAACCCCCACACCACGACAGAAAGAAATTCTCCACCGCCATTCATCTTAGGTCGCCCGACGTAAACGATTCTCCGCAGATGGCGCCATCCTCCGTAATATCAAGGATCTCCAAGAACAATTAAGAAACGAGCAGCACTCTCACCACGAAGATTCCCATCTCGCCCATATCACCCATGGTCATGCTCGCTCCCGTCCAAATCAAAATCAATGTCAACTCCATCACCCAATATAACGGCGAAGACTTAATTCGATAAATCACGTGAGCAAATACACGCCCTACATTAACTACATGGGCGCGATCGATGCCACTCAATGCCTCCTTTTCCCGCCACAAAGCTGCGAAGCTTACATGGTTCAACCCCTTACCCCCGACGCCCATAAACTCTTTTTTTCCACTAGATGGCTCAATTGTTCCTCACTCACTTTTTCTCGCTAACCCACACAAGGAACAAAGCAAATTGGCAAACATCTATCACCGGCGAGAGTCGGATAGAGCATATATTGATTCGATAGATCACCATTACGGAAGGCGAGTCACACGGGGCTGGGTGTCGGGAATAGTGCATGGGTTGAAAAGTGAACAAAACTCCGAAAAATGATGAACAAGGATTATTCATCGAGCTACGCCGATTTTCGATCTGGGGCGTGGGTTATGATCACCAATGCCGAGATATCGCATCAAGATCGGGGCAAGCAATGACCAAGCGTGAAGGTCGGGTCAAGAAGTCGACCAAAACCCGAGAAGCCTTACGAGAGGCCCGGTCCATTAGCCTACCGACCTCCCGGAACTTTCTGCCAATTGATAACCCTCCGAGGAGACTCTTCGAAAAAAAACCAACCATGACGAAATCGGGTGTTCCAAAGCATCGAGAGGCAAGCAAAGATATCCCACCACCCAAAGAGATCTACCAGATCCTTCCGCACTAACCGGTAAAATTTTGCGATTACACAACTCCATCGACATGACACACCGAACATTATCGCGACCGCAGGGGAGCTTTTGAGATCAGACGGCGGCGGAAGTTAGAGAACTTCGAAGCGAAGGGCAAAGAAGAAACGGCGACCCGGTAGCCACCGTCGTGAAACCAACACCAAGGAAAGAAGATCCGGCAGATCCAATGAGCTGAGAACAGGTCATCCATATGATTTTTCCACGGACCTTGGGGATTCCTCCCACGACCTCCCCTTGCCTAACCGACGCCCGAAGGCCGAGATGCTGAAGCTCTCGACAATGCCGGGCTGAAAGGTTTCGAATCAACACCATCGCCCCAAGTTAAGCGGTTTCACCTTCACCGGAGGACAAAGATGGGGTGGTGTTTCCAAAGCGACCCACCGTGATCTCGCTGAATAACGGGCTCTAGTTCATCGTGTCATGATCGATAATGGGGCTTCTACGCAACATCCTTTTCAAAAGACTCGACTGCTTTCGGCGATTTACCCCGTGGGAGCCTGCAGAGCGAATTGGGGTTTTAACCCACTGGTTGAGGCCTTATGGATGATCCGCCATCTGCCGAGATCACATCAACCTCGACATTTTGACGGAAGGCAACGAGGCATTGACTTTGTAATCATCGATGCTCCATCAAATTTCAACGCTTTCTTGAAATTCAACATGAATTCGGTCGCCTCGCCCTACTTTTATCAGATTAAGTTTTCGACCGACGGAAGATCATTTCCATCAAGCATGACCAGATTGGCGGAAGAAAATGTTTAACTTACATTGCGTGTCGATTTAAATTTCCTTTTATTTTGGTAGAAAATCCGAGGTGGGGGCTAAGTCGCATGACGAGCCAAACTCCACCCGGAAAGAGAAAGAAAGTAATGAAATGAAGATAGATAGTGGAAGTAAAAACAAATATAACACCTATGGAAGTTGGCATCACAAAGAGAGAGAATCCTTCACGAGATTTACCAGATTTGGGACCTATTCTGGGTTTCGAACCAATGGAGGTCGACTCGAATGACTAAGGGACCAACCTCGATCCTAGAATCCAGGAGAAGTGATCAACGAGCAACACCGACGAAGAGCTCAGAATAATCCCATCGACCTTGATCGGCGAACTAAGATGTGACCATCGGAACCATTTAATTCCCGGCGACTTTCGAGAACAACTCCGATAGATTTATCAAGCGAGCATCTGGGCGATGTTCGCATGGTCTGTGAGATATGGTCGCATCGACCACAGGGTCGCGTCATAAAACCGAACATCGATCCGACCGAAGATGCCGGTCCTCCCGGAAAAGAGTTCGGTCCGAAAATCACCGCCGATAAAAAAAGAAAACCGCTAGATAACAAGTTGATCGAGCGCGCATCGCCCGCAGCCGGTGGGTAATGCGATAGTAAAAGGCAAAACAACTCTTGGCGACTATGCATCGACTTCACCGACCTCAACGAGGCCTCGCTCGAAAGATTACTTTCTCCAACGCCGTACATCGATCACCTCGTAGATAGCACAATTTGGGCGGATGATGGACGCGTGGGATGCTAACACGGGTATCACCCGGACGCCGTGGACAAACGATCGAAAGACACATCTTTTCGGCGAGAAAACGTGTATTGTTGGAAGAGGATGCGTTTGGTCCGAAGAACGCAGGGCAAATCCTGCGGTGTTTGGTAAATCGGTCGTTCGCCGACGAATTGGAAAGACCATGGAAGTATCGCCCATTTACATTGTGGTGAAAAGTGAAAAGGAGGACCATATGTTGCGCTCGCCCGGACTTTGACATCTTGAGAAAATACAACATGCGCAGATCCCAAGAAATGAAGTTTAGGGTTGGTTAAAGGAAAAGTTCTTGGGTCATATCATCGGTCGTGGTATCGGCTAACCCTATAAAGATCAAAGTTCATCGTGGACTTGAAACCACCTCGCAACGGAAAGTTAAGTCAGGATCGACTGGTTGTCTCGCAAACTCTCCAGCAGTTAGCATCGAGAATGGGGGATAAGTCAAGCTTTTTTTCGGTTATGAAAAAGGAAAGTTCTCATGGACCCCATACAATGCCAAGCCACGTTTACGGCTCAAAGTGTACCTCTCCGACCCCGAGGTCTTGGCAAAACCCATACCGCGCGAGAAGTTATTTATGTACCTCGCGGCCTGGAATCCGCTCTCAGCGGTGTTAGTCTTGGCGAAGGTCAATACCATCTCGCTTTTATATAATCGGCCGGACTTTTGAATGATCGCAGGCTCAGTACCCGCCCGCTCCAAAAAGCTTCGCCTATGCCTTGATTATGGCGTCCGGAAGCTTCGACCGATTTTTTCGGTCACCAAATAAAGTCTAACTACCATACCATTGAGGCGGGTTTGGACCGACCGACCGCAGCGGAAGATTGTTGAAATGGTCCATTGAGTTAGGACGATTAAGGATCACCTTCGCACCCCGAACCGCAATCAAAACAGGTCCTCGTGATTTTCTCCTGACCGACCTTTCCGAAAAAACACCGGAGGCCGACATCCCATGAACATTTCTTGCCGATGGCTTCGACGCACCAATGAACGAGTTTGGAGTGGTCCTAATCGAACGACAATCCTTCACCACTTACCAGAAGTTTTTGATTTTCATGCCTAAACAAACAACGGGGTAATACGAGGCCTTGATAAATGGCACGAAATGGCGACGGCTATGGTGTGCGAAAATTGAAAGTTCTGGCGATTCCTAGTTGGTCTTATGCGAAATGTCGGAGAATATGAAGGGGGTGAACAAATGATGAAATACCAAAGAGATAGCTTAAAGAGCCTGCATCGAAAAGTTCGGTAAGGTGCAAATAGAGTTGATACCTCGAAGGTAAAACACACAGCAAATGCACTAGCTCACACGCACCCGCGTCGGGCACAGATATGGACAACATACCACATTAAACTCAACACCTCCTCGGCAGGTCGCATCATCATCGACGTAAAGGAAATAACTTTTAATCAAAGCGAGTCCATCAAATATTCATGGAAGTCCTTGAATCGCGACCGGGAAAAACAATTAGATGACCCAAGTCGAGACTACATCGAGAAAGGGATCTTTGCCAGAGGATAAGGTCGCCACGACATTAACTAAGAGCAACGGAGGTACACCATCGTCGATTTAACAAATTTATAGCGGTTCTCTTTTTGGAAATCGGCACCCCGGAAGAAAGGCATGGATTCCGAAGGAAATCCACGAAGGAGATTGTGGAAATCATCTGGCCGATCCGATCTCTCGCCTACAAGACGATCGATAAGGCTATTATCGCTTAACTTTTAGAAAGATGCGATTGCATATGCAAAGAAGGCCCCGAATGCGATTTTTGCGACGCGATTAGCGAGCTCCGGAGGAAGCTCACATCAATCTGACCCATGGCACTTTGGCGAAAGGGGAATGGGCCTGATTTGTCCGTTCCCTAAAAGCCCTGTGTGTTCAGTTCACCGATGGTCGCAGATGAGCTATTTCAATTAAATGGGCGGAAGCAGAACCTTTCGGCAACCATTACCCAGAGAAAATCATTCGACGAGCATGAAAACATCATTTTGTCGTTTTGGCTTACTACAATAAATCGTCATATAATGGAAGCAATTCGATGGTTTCGAGATCAATACCTTTTTCAAGAAGTGAAAATTGCAAAGTCGTTCTCCCACCTCCTATCACCCCCAAAAATTCAATGGGCAAAGTTGAAGCGCGGAACAAAATAATCAAACACACCCTCAAAACTCAACTCATTGAGTCAAAATTGATGGAGCTTTCAAGCTTGCAAGCATCCTATGGTCATATAGGACCACTTGTTAGAAATTCAAAGTATTAAACACCTTTTGCCACTGGCTTGACGGAGGCAATCATACCAAAATTTCAGGTCGTGGTCAAGCCATCTGGACATCCTGCAGACAACACAGAGGATAACCATCAAGCCATATCTCTCTCTCGACCTCCTCAAGAAAAAAAAAAGGTGAAGCCAACTTAAGAAACGCAAAACTACAAAACAAAAAGTCTAAAAAATACTACAACTCAAAAGCAAAATCCAAGATTCAAGATCGGGCGACCTCGTTTTAAAAAGAATCCCTGCCGGTCTGTAAGGGTTTTCGTCCAACTCGGGAGGGACCCAATGAAGATTTTCAAATGCCTCCCAAAACGGGCTTACCACCGAGGATTTTGAGGCATTCCCCGCAATGTATCCGCGAACGCGACCCACCGCAAAAGTTCTACCTAATAACTATGAAAGGTAAAATCCAGATCGATTGATATTTTTCTACGAGTTATGAATTATAAAGACAAATCCTTCCACCTTTTTTACATTCATACTTAACTCGGGGAATGGTCCCCGACCTCTCACGAGTTCGATCGTAAATGATTCGCAAATGAAAAAAGTCTAAGTCATGTCAAGAATACGCGGAAGGCAAGATGATCGACATACAAATTTTAAGTTCGATCTTCTACGATACCAAGTCTAAATCGTTAAGCCAAGAATATGGCTTCCAAGATGTCGTGATACCCAATTTAAGTAAGTCTTTTCTGGCCGTATACCAAGTCTAAGCCATTATTAAGAATACGTGAAGGCTCAGATGTCGATACCAAATTCTTAAGTCGACCTCTGTCGATACCAAGTCTTAAGTCGGCTAAGCTAAGAATACGGAAGGCTAAGATGTCACATACCCATTTAAGTTTCTATCTCTACGATACCAAGTCTAAGTCGACTAAGCCAAGAATACGCGATACTAAGATAAATGATACCCAAATTTTTAGTCTTTGGTCAAGATACCAAGTCTAAGCTCTACATCTAATGATATCCTATTTAAAGCCAAACATTCAAGTCGCTATCAATTAACAAATCATATCATTATAAATTTTTATCCATGTTCGAGAAGATAATCATGAGAAGACAAGATACACAAAGTCACCGATCTCAAAGTATTGAAAAGAAACAAACAAGATTCAAACCAGAGTCGAGAAAGATAGAAATGAAAAAGGAAGCTGCGATTTTCATTAATAAACGGCTCGGTTACAAATGAAGGTCCCCACGCCTTTGGGCAAACACTTACACACCTCGAACCTAACTACCGATAAGAAACCCCGAAATGACATTAAAGTGGTGCCGAAGGCATTTGGGCATAACACCCAGAAAAAACTTTCCTAGAATCGCCTTCTACGAGCATCCGAGGTCCCTTAACAGGGGTTGGTCGTCAGATGTTGTTCCAACCTCTAATCTCGGCGCCAACTCCGATTCCCTTCACCATTTCCACCATCATCACCACCAACAACCTCTACCATCGCCGTCCTCGCCATCATCCGATTTCTTCGTTCAACGTACCCGAAGAACTCCTGGATCATAAAGATTAGCACCGGGGGTAGGGAAACCGAACTCCACACCAAAGGCAAACAAGGTCTTTGATGGGAAGATCATCTCCCCCCGAACAGGTTACGATGTATCCGGGCGAGCATCTCCCGGATATCGCCGACTTTTGCTCCATCAAGGTCGTCGGCTAGATGACAAGCCGAACAATGTTAGAAATGAGTGGATATAGCGGAGTTGGAGGCATGATGGCGCTCCAATTTCACGGTGGTCGGAAAAGTCATGGACCTCGACTTCTGGCTTGGCCCGTGGCACCTCCACCTTAGCGATGTGTCCATGCTCTTTTCACCTTTTTGATCTCGGGAGCTCGAGATCCTTCGCCATCTGGGAGATTTTCTTCTCCTGACCGTCCCTCCCGGTCACATTTCTCAATTTCCTCGACACGGCTTTTGCATTGATAGCGACCTCATTTCTTTTCGATGACACGGCCAAGTCTACCTTCATCGAGCAATCTTGCCCGACTTTACGGGCACGGATCTTTTGCCATCATGCTCGACTCTAGTTCAAAGGCCAAAGAACACATGTGAGCAATCCATGAATTGATTCTCGAATGCGTGTGAGCCTCATGGAATCGAGTCAGACCTCGAACGCAGCGGTATCTCTTACGGTAGGAAGAAGATTAAGGTCGTTGACCCCGCCGAGAATAGCGACCATAAAATGAATGGCGAGGTGGCTTCCCAGAAATACTCGTATCCGGTTTGTATCTGCCGGACATAAACATGGTACACTCGAAATAAAAATATAGAAATGAAGTCATAAGTAAGCGGGTATCTGGATTAATCCGGGTTCCACCAAGAAGAATCGTCATGGGATGAACCCGGCGTTAATGAGCTCGACAATCGTGTCGAGGGTCCCGGGCAAAGTACTCTCCGGCTCGAAGGGGAGTCGGGAGCACATCGTATCCCGCAGACCGTGCGGATGTGTTTAGGGCTTCCGCCGGTTGCTAACGTTTCGGCAAAACCGCACTAAGGCCTCGATTCGAGAAGCGACAACACAACCCTCGGAGAACGTAGTGACATCAACTTCTTCACAGCTCGCCATTGCGGAGCGGAGCAATGAAAACAACACCGGCGCATCTCCTCGGCGTTCAAGTTTGCATCTCTTCAGAATCTTTGGAGGATGTAAACAGATAGTTCGGCGATGAAACCGAAGACAAGAAGAAGATCGGAAAACGACCGGAGAATAACCAAAAGTCGAGTGTGAGGCCAGTAAAACTCCTTTAAAGCTAAGGGAGGTTGACGTCGGCGATGGCCGAGGAACAATTGTCCGCCAAAATTCGAGACACTTCCTTGGTTAGGAGGATGATCGGCGACCTCGTCCTGGATCAATTACACACCCGAACCAAATAGGACGAAGGAAGGAGGGCTGGATGCTTCGATTCTTGGGAGTTGCACATAAGGAGAAGGTTAAATCGTTATTATGGAAAGGAAAAGAAAAAAGCTTATTTTTGAGAATCGTGATAATGGCGAGGAATCTCGCGATATCCCGAGGGCTCTAGGGCAAAATCGGGACTCTGCCGGGCTCCCCCCACCAACCACTTCTCTTTCCGGTCTTGGACCTTCACAGTGAGGTCTCTCAACTATTTTCATATGAGGCGGGGCTTTTCACATAGTAAGACTCCGGTCTTTACCCCACTTCACAAATGAGACGAGAAGATTCATTTCGACTGTACGAACGCCCCAGTCGGACGCGCGTCAACAGAGATAAGATCCCAAGATGGTGCTCCACCCATGGGAGGCGATTTTGTGCCGAGCCAGCCCCAAAACCCACAAAGAAATAAGAATAATAGGATGGTTTTAAAACCCGGAGCCTCCACCTTCATCAGGTTACAGTTTATTGCCACACACCCATCGTGACCGGGTCAAGATAATCGATCTTAATCCTGAACCCGTGTCGACGCCGCCAGACTTGAAATTGTTTTCCGATAGAAAAAGCTCTACCGTTATCGAAATAGTTACCCCACCCGCTAGAAGAAAAAATATTACTTTTCCGCACGAAGTTCGGGTTGGCTCAGATCAATTCGCTTAGGATTTATACTTCTCTATCTCGCAAAACAGCGATCAACATCGCCAATCTGCGCCGCTATCACTCGGCACGCCTAGCAACAATGACCGTCCGATAAGGTTAAACCTCTACCGATCAATCAATCCTAACCAGCTCCTCTTTCTCCCCACCATCTCCAAAACCCGCTGAGTTTGGTTACGGCCCAAGACCTCCCTAGCGAGTCCCCTACCGACGACAAGGGCGCGCCGATGTGACCTCACCCCACCAACACAGAATTCCACTCACCGCCTCCGGCGAGATCTAATACTAAAGTTTTCAAAGTTCTACCAATATCCTAAACGTCGCGAATCGAGCTTAACCCCTTACTGCTACCGCCGAGCCCCGGGATTCGAGCATTGTTCACCAAATCACCAGAAAACTAAGAGAAAGAAAGAGATTCAGGCTTACCTAAGAAAAAACAAACACCAAAAACCGGCCAAGACAAGAATCAATTTGGAGAAAACAAGGCAGCTTTTTTTTCAAAAGTTAAAGAGTTAAAGAAGAATAGGGAGCTGGTATTTATGTGAAGAATTCTAGTAGCACGCCTACCGCCCACGCATCGATCAAATCCACAGCAGCGTGAAACCGGCGTGCCGTCATCACCTGAATCAATTAGAACCAATGCGATCATCTGCTGATAAAGCGATAATCACTTGCTTTTGAGAAGCTTTGAGACTCATGGCATGGCGAGGATCGGCGATCTTTGGAGTTATCTCATCCCATGGCAAGCATGGCCCGAATGGGCTAGGAAACATTATTTGTCAGGCGTATATGGTCGGGCCCAGGCACAGGAAAGCAGAGGGACTACATTTGCTAAGTATAACACCTCGCTTGAAAGGATGGAAGCGAGCGTGCCAGCTGCCAGGTATCACGACTGAGCCCAGCGCCCTCATGGTCATGTGACACAGAAATCTTGAACATTAATGGGGATGGGACCGTGGCGGGAGTAGCGGCCTTGAGGCCTTACTGGAATGGGCCCTTGACCAGTGTGTGGGTAAATGGCGGTAATGATGAGTAGCTATGAGTAGATGGGCTGACTAAATCACACCGTCCGGGATTTGCCTCCTCAACGCCCCCAATGAGGTAGAGCGCGAGCTCTGATCCCTCTTCGACCTCCCAAATGACCTCCCACCCGAGTCACATCAATCATGTAGCATTTAATGTTTTTCAGAAATTATTTCCTGCTACTTGTCATTATATCGGGAGAGTGAGCTCCACCTCCCAAACCTTATAAATATGGGTCATTTATGATACCAAACGGGAGAAATAAATACCTTACCAAACCTCTTGCAAACTTATTACTCAAACCCTTACTCTCAAGCAATCATATAACATAAATATCATCCACTTTACACGTTTTTATTGTTTGGTCACCAAAATCATCAAGCCACATCTTAATCCATAATCCCTCATATTTTAGTACACAATAAGATTCTACCGAGCCTCTCACGAAGCTCCCCTTGAAGACCTCGCTCATCCCGAAAGATCCCATTCTCTCCCAACGAGCCATCTCAATATTTGCTCATCCCGAGCAAGATTCTATCGAGCTCTCTCTCCAAGGCACCACGCTTGAAGGCCTGCTCATCCGGCGGGATCCCGTCGGCTCTCTCCAGCGAGCCGTCTCTGGCTTGCTCATTCAAAGTAGTATTCTCTGAAACTCTCTCCTGACTCCTTGAGGCCTGGCCTGCGTCCCGGCGGGGATCCCATCCGGCTCTCTCCAGCAGTCGTCTCGAGACCTTCTGCATTCAAGGCGGTCTCTGGGCTCTCTCACGAGCTCACTTGAAGAACCTTTGCTAAATCCCAGGTAGGATCCCAGCCAAAGACTTTCTCCAGGCATCTCGACCTGCTTTCATTCAAAGCAGTATTATCTAGGAAACTCTCTCTCGCGAGCTCCCTTGAACTTTGCTAAATCCTGACGGGGATCATCCGACTCTGAGCTCGCCCGAAGACTGTTCATCGAGCAAGGATCCCATCCAGCTCTCTCAGGCCATCTCTAAAGACACCTTTCATTTTCGAGCGTGATGTCCTATCTCTCTCCACGAGGCTCATGAAAGACACTCATCTCGAAGCGAGACCCCAGAGCTATCTCCCCGAAGATTGCTCATTCAGGCGGTATTCTGAGGCTCTCTCTCACTGGCTCCCTTGAAGACTTGCTCGTCCGTGGGGCCCAGGCCTATCTCGAGATCGCTCATCTAGAAGCGTTCTGGGAGCTCTCTGCGAGGCTCCGCTTGAAGACTTGTAAATCCAGCGGTCGAGCTATCTCACGAAGATCTCTTCCGTCGAAGCCGGTATTCTACCAACTCTCTCTCACGACTCACTTGAAGATTACCGTGCGAACATGACTCAGATGAACTACTTTCGTCGCGGCGAGAACGAAAGAGCTCTCGCACAGCGAGCGCCACTTCGCATCAAAGATCTTACTGGCAATTCTTACCCGGCTCGTGCTCCCATTATATTCGGTAACTTCACGGAAATATATCAAAGCGAAACATTTGGCGGCTGAGCCGTACCGGTCTAAGTCGGCTGGCCCAGAAGAACGTTGATGGCTGGTATGTCGTACCGGTC